>JASDQU010103224.1:74659-108383 GCA_032191745.1 Picea mariana | reverse complement strand
CACTAAGAAGTTTCTTAGGAGGAGTCAAAGGCACATCTTGAAGTTAAAGGGAATGCTCAAAGAACAAGAAGAGAGTTCTAAATTAGAAGAAAAGGAAGAAGAAATCACAAGACTAAAGAATGATAAAGAAGGCATGAGTATAGATGATGAGATTAGTAAAAGTTTTGAAACTATTGTCCATCTCAAGACCCAAATTGAAGAAGCCAAAAGAATAGAGAAACTATTGAAGATTCAATTAAATGAAAAGGGAGATTCATGTTGCAAGTTAGAAGCTGAAATTGTTGACCTTAGAAAGAAGGTGGAAAAGTCAAACAAATTCTTGAATAGCTCACGAATCTTGGATGAGATCTTGGAAAGTCAAAGACCATCATGTGATAAATCAGGTCTTGGATACAAAGGAGAAGATACACATGCTAAAGAAATCACCTCAAAGAAGTATGAGGTAATTCCATCAAATAAAGAAGATAATGTTGCAAAACAACCATCTACACAAGGCAAAAAAAATATCAAAAGAACAAAGCAAGGAAGAAATCAAGAAGACATTTTTGGGACACCAAAGGAAAGGTATGAAAGTATTTTTCATGGGTATTGTTATTCATGTAATAGATATGGTCACAAATCTTTTGAATGTAGATCTTATGAAAGAGGATATAATGGAAAATTCTATAACACCACAAGGTGTTGGAGATGTTATCAAATAGGACATATTTCTATTCATTGTAACTCTATGAGATGCTACAGCTATAGTGGATTTGGCCACAAATCCCAGGAGTGATGGAACACAAGAAGAAAGTCCATGATGAGGAATTCACATAGCATGGCTAGAAGAAAGAATGAAGTAAGAAAGGGAGACATATTTGAAAAGATGGATACTCAGAGCTCAAGTTTTGAAGGGAAGGGTCATCTACAGAAGTGGGTGAAGAAGACAGAGCAGCCAGATCAAAATAAAATATTGAAGGGAAGTTCAAATGTGCCATTTACTAAGGCACACACATGTAACAGTGGTGGCAGTCATGTGTCCATGCGTTCTGACCTTGAATAGGTCGTGTACACATGGGCTCAGTTGTGCAGCAGGCCGCGTGTCTGTTGTAAAGCCTTGGGAAGAAGGCAATGCACATGGCTTGGAGTTTGATGTGATGGTATAACTCTGTACTACAGAGTCTGGCATGGTTTATTGCAGGTTCTGACACCATTTGATGCAGGTTTTCATGGTTCTAAGTTAGATCACGCAAGGTTATGATATAAAATAAATCTTGGGTGCATGGCACTAACCCATGAGTATGGTTTGGTGCCGATCTGTTGGAGTACATGGCTGGTACTTTTTGAAGTTTCATTGATATATCTTATGATGTATTATTGGAAGCATATGATATTGTTGGATATCATGGTGCATGCATTTTTCATGTGGATTGGGCTACATATTGGGACATATGGTTGGTTATTTGATGAGGTGATCATGTTGTACATCATTGTTGATCTATAGTTGATGCATGATTGGAACTTTTCTAGTACATTGGAAGAGGCACCTAATAGCAGTTTGATTGGCACATATTTTATGGAGGATTTGGCATACATGTATAGGATTCATCATTTTGTGGTATTGGTGCATGGTAATGTACATCTTTGGTACACTCATAGATGGAATATGCTTGATGATACTACACCATTGGCACTACTTGATTAGAACAACAATTGGTATTTGTTTGATACATGGATATGGCACTTGGTTCATGATGGAGACATATCATGAGTGATATGATATATTGTTTGGCATATTGGTAGATGCACATGGTTGGCATGTTGGTGGATTCACATGGTTGGCATATTGGTAGGTGCACATGTTGGCATATTGGCAAAGGCATATGATTGATATATTACATGGATGATATTTTTTTTTGGCACAATGCATGATGTTGATGTACATGGATGATGTACATAGGTGTTGTGAATAATGAGCAGACTTTTTTTGTACATGGATGTTGTGCATGATGGGGACATTTTGGCACATGATTGATATTTGGATCATGATTCTTTATTTCATTGTTGTTTCATGATGGTTGGTATGGCATGAGTTTGATGCATGAATAGGTCCAAGGATAGCTATTTGGTATCACATTGGGGAGACATACCCTTAGCGGGAGTCATTCTTCTTCCCATGATTCTAGGAGGAGATATTTATCAGATGCATACCTATAAAAGAGCCCTATATTTGAGGAAAGAGCACAGAAGCATAATTCCAGGGGGAGTGATGGTCACAGGGGGAGTATGTTCGATGTATCTTCATCATTACATCAGATTAATATCCCTTATTCAAAAGGGGAGAGATTATTCAGAGGAAGTTCAAAGGCATTCAAACAGGGGGAGCAGCCCCAAGGAGAGTTCAAGCAAGGGGAGTAGCCCCAAGATGAGAATGGCCCTTTGCCATTGATGTCAAAGGGGGAGAGATAATCACATTGATGTGATTGATGTTTATTGATGGGGAGATATAGTCACATTGACTATTGATGTAGAGCATGCCGTACCTACATGTTGACATCAATAATTGGTAATTGGTGTTGACATCAATGTTGGTATTGCCATCAATGCCAAAGGGAGAGATTGTTGGATCATGTCGTCATTGATGCCAATGGTTTGATTGATTGATGTCATTGATTGATGTCAAGTGATTGACTGATGTCAAAGGATTGATTGATTGATGATTGATGTAATATAATATGTATTGTCCTTGATGAGAATGCATAGATGAAGATGGATCAATGAGTTGTCATTGATACATGATGAAGATGGATCGATGTGGTTTCATTGATATATGATTCATTGTTGGAAAAATGTATAGATGACTCATCGTTTTCTTATCATGATTGATACGGTGCACAAATCGATGAACTCCAAAGTGGTCCCCTTATGGTGAAAGCCCTCACGGGAAGATGCTTTGTGGATTGAGTTATCCTAGAAGAATGGTTGGAGGACCCATGCTCTCATTATTGTCTTATCATGATTGATAAGGTTCACAAATGGATGAACTCCAATGTGGTCCCCTTATGGTGAAAGCCCTCACGGGAATATGCTTTGCGGATTGAGTTATCCTATACGAATGGTTGGAGGACCCATGCTTGTATGTGGAATATCAAAATGAAGATCAAGGAAATTGTTGGTGAAACTATCCTATATGGATAGTGCTTTTCATGCCATTTCTGGTGGTATGTGGAATGTCACATAACTCCTCATGGTTTGAGAGTTATGGCCTTATGAAGATGAAGGACCCCCAAATGAAGGCTTGAAGCCCCGAAGGTCAAAGAAGTCAAAGTGACCTAAAAGAAGAAATCATTATTTAAATGATAAACTAAAGTGACAAAGCCAAGGTGGATTATTTAAATAATAAAGAGAAGTGACAAAATCAAGAAATGATAAAGTAAGGTGACAAAATCAAGAAGGAATATATATGGAAAATGGTTAACCCTAAAAATAAGGAAAATAGGTTAAGTGACCTAGAAATGGGTTAATATTATTTAAATGATAAATTAAAGTGAAAAATTCAAGGTGAATTATTTAGATAATCAAGATAAGTGACAAAATCAAGAAATGATAAAGTAAGGTGACAAAATCAAGAAGGAATATTTAAATGATAAAGTATTGGAGAACTTTCTATTTATGGAAAGTGGTTAACCCTAAAATAAGAAAAAAAGGTTAAGTGACCTAGAAATGGGTTAAGTGACCTAAAAATGGGTTAAGTGACCTAGAGGATGAAATTATAAATAAGATATCAATGGTCTCTTGTATATCATCCTTTTTGTGGATCAATGGAGAGCTTCTTGTGAGAATATCTTTTGGAGTATTGATGGAGAGCTTCTTGTGAGAGCTTCTTTAGAATTTTTTCTGTGGAACACTTGCACATATTGAATATCTATAGGTTATTGAGGTAACCAAGGATATCTAAGCTGAAATTCTGAGGAAAGTGAAGAAAACAAGGCCGAAATGCAAGGAAGGATAAATTCTTTTGATGGTGCTTTCTAAGGTATGCTATTTACAGGTCATCTCACCATTTTCACTATAACATTTTTTCTATAATGATTCAGATTCTGAAATTTCTATGAAAGTGAGAAAACATATCCAAGTATCTATGGTTAAAAATTCATCTTGTGGGTCGTTATATTTTGGGAGTTACACTCCGTTGAAAATAGGGTTTGTGACCATTCCTGAAACTAGTAAAAAATAGGTGTTTTGGGTAAAAATGTCATAACTTATTCATAACAGATCCAAATTTAGTGAGACCAATTGTTTTGGTTAGAATACAGTCTTTATTATTCTCTATAACAGTTTCAGATCGATTCAACAAATATTCCGTGCGGGGAACACTCTACAAGGTCGCTCTCTAGAATAATCCAGAATTCAACAAGGTATGCCATTTTTGCTATAACTCCGTTTCTGAGAGGTTACAAGTAGTGCCAATTGGAGGAATTACATAAAACACACTGAATAACATTGTGTATTAGTTTCATATCTTTATTCATTACAAGTACAAAGTTATGATTATTTCAAATTAGGGTTGTTGACTAATCCAAGACTAGTCATGGTTGAGACAAGTAGTTGATGAGTTGGCACATACATGAGGTGTATAGTTGATGATTTTGGTACATATTGATGAGTCATTGTTTATGATTAGTTGAAACATGATTGGTATATACTTTGTACATGGTTGGATGCACTTGTTTATGGTACATGTTGATTACAGGTTGTTTGGCACAGGTTGGTGCATGGTTGATGCTCTTGTTTATGGTACAAATTGATATATGTTGAGGATTGTTGCCTCATCTAAGTTGGTGATTAGAATATTAGATGAGTATTGCATATAGAGATGGTGCTATTGTAGATTTGTACTCTATTCAGTTGTTGCTGAAAAACCCCCGGATTGGAGTCCATAATAAAAAGAAAAATTCTACATACATCTTGTGTTCCTTGTGTTCCTTGTGGAGATGATTTGTTGATGATATATTGATGATATATGTTGCTGATATGTATTCACATCTAACTGATTATTAATGACAACAATGAGTAATGAGTAAATGTCGAATGCTAACTAATGAGTTTTGTGTAAGAGGGAAGTCTTGGGAAAAATATCCCCACACTCATTCAACCCCCCCTCTAAGTGTGGTAGGTGTGTCCAACATTCTATGTGTTAAAATTCAGGAAATAGTCTCTTTTGAGGAAAATGAGTATATAATAAAGTCTTTGTTAAAATCTGGGCTTATCAACATAGGGGAAATTGTAATTGCATGTTTGATATTGTTTAAATCTATTTGAATATCTTGAGTCTATTCAAATATTTGGTCCATTTTGAGCAACAAATTTATTGGTTTGACAATTGTTGCATAGTATGGAACAAATATTCTCACAATTGTTTTTCTTCCAAAGAATGATTGAACTCCTTTCTTTGATGTTGGTGGATTTAATTCATTAATAGCCCTTACTCTTTGAGGATCAATATATATTCCTTCCTTGTTGACTATGTGTCCTAATAATTTTCCTTTAGAGAATGCAAATAATCACTTCATGGGATTTAGAGAAATTCCAAATAATCTACATGTTTCAAAAACTTCTCTTAGATTATCGATATGATTTTCCCTTATCTTTGAATAGACAGTGAGATTATGTTGGTAATCATCCATGAACTTGTTGATTATATCTTTGAAAGTATGATACATAGTCCTCTAAAAGGTTACTCCAAAAGTTTTCCAACCAAATGGCATGCAAACATATGCGTATGTCTCCCATGGTTTGATGAAAACAATTTTCAACCTATCTTCTTCTACAAAAGGAATTGATTATATCCTAAGAAACCATATAACATGGACATGAGAGTTGGGCTAGTGACTTGTTGGAGTAACATTTCTATGTTTGAAAAATGATAATTATCTTTTATACTTGCTTTGTTTAAATCTAAAAAGTCAACACATAAGAAAATATTCGCACTTTTCTTCCTTACAATTACTGGAATGGAGAGCCACTGCAAATGTCTGATTGGGAAAATTATTCCAACTTTTCTCAGTTTTTAAAGATTTATTTTAACCAAGGTATTCAATTTGGGGTTTATTATTCTCAAATTCTATTTAAATGGATTGGTCCCTTCTTTTAGTAGTATGATATGCTGGAATATTGATCTATCATAAGCTTTGAGATCATCATATCTCCATGCAAAAAAATCAAAATATTCTTTAAACAAAGAAGTATATTGATCAACCTCTTTTGGTGTGAAATCAGTCCCAACATTCACATATTTTGGAGAAATTTCAATTCTGATGTTTATATTTTGATTTTATTGTATCTTTCATGTATATTCTTATTCTTTTTCAAATCATTGGTCTTTATCATCTCCTGTGAAAAGAGACTCAGATTTGACACAACGTTCTGAAATCAATGGAATGGTTTCTCCAAGTTCACCTGCATTGGCAAGAAAATCATTCAATTGTTCATCATTTTCAAATACTTGAAGATGTTCCGGGTTGTCAGGAACTAAGGGCCTGAATATTCTTTTCACTTGAAAAGTATTATTGTTTTGAAGAGCATCTAGATTAAATAATGATGTAGTAGGTGATAAAGAGTTTCCTTTCTGATTCCTTTCTCTAGGGATAAAATATCTATTCAATGAATCGATTAGTTCATTTACTCTTTTTGCATACAATTTTAGTATTTCATTTTTTATATTATACTTTTTAGTAATATGATTTATAACTAGTTTAGAGTCACTAGTTATAATAAAATTTTCAACGTTCATTTCCAATGCCAAAATCATGCTTTGGATCAATGCCTCATATTCTTCTTCATTATTCGTATAAGGAAATTTCAATATGATGGCATGAGGGTGTATTATTGAATCAAGTTATTTGAGCACAATTCCAACACCACTCCCTAAATTGGAACATGCACCATTGTAACATCCTGCTCTTGCCCGCACTGAGCGAACATATTCTTGTAGGACACTTTCTTGCAAGTGATCCAACTTATTATACTATTGGGCATTTGATTATGATTATGAGGCATTATGAATAAGATGACATGTTATTTTGTTGTATTGATATAGACAGGTGATATTGACTCAGTTCTCCTGAGTGTGCAATATTTTGGACCTCGAGGATGCAGAGGCATCGATGAAACCCTTGGACTTTGGATCAAGTCAGGGAGTGGATTATTGGGGTTTGACTGTTGTATATATATGACTTATGTGCATCTAATTAGATGTTATGATTATGGATTTTATTTCTGACATGATTCATTGATGATGCAGGCTGATGATAGCTTTCTGACCAGACTCACATGTGCAGTAGAGGGGTCACGCACAAAAACCAGAGACGTTGAAGGAGAGGTGTGGACAAAAGCCTTACCATAGCCTACTGACACTCCCTCCATGGCTAGAACTGTAGGTTAATGATTAGCTAGTTTGAGAAGATCCACGATGTTGCGAGGGCAGACTGCGACAGTCGCTCACCATGATTCTAAGGGGTGCGCAATAAGGAAGGGGACTTATTCCTTAGAGGCCATTAGTCTCCCATAAGATAACCTGGCGGAGTATTGACTCCAGGTTTTTTTTATGTCTACCAAGTCAGCCAAGAGGTGAGTGGCACCCTTGGAGCATGTAGTGCATCATGAAGGGCACGTTGCGCAAGAAAATGGAAAGAGGCGAGTGGAACCCTTAAAGCATATAGTGCATCATGAAGGGCACGTCATGTAAGAAAACGGAACGAGGTGAGTGACACCCTTGGAGAACGTAGTGCATCCTGAAGGGCGCATTGCGCAAGGGAAACAAAATGAGGCAAGTGGAACCATTGGAGAACCTAGTGCATCCTGAATGGCATGTCACATTGCTAACTAATAATTAGGAAAATAAGGGTAAAAGGGGGAAGCATAAAGAAAAAGGGAAACATAAGGAAAAAGCAGAATGACCAACTTAGCAAGGAATCTTGCATTTAAGAACTTTCTAAATTGAACTCAATTAGTAAATTAGTAAGGGAGAAAGTCATTAAATTGTGTAAGGGAATATGGGGACACCTAGCAACGATTTTAGGAATGATTTTAGGTGGGTTAGGGAAATAGGAGTAATTAAATAATTAATGAAATTAATTTCTGGTGCAACTAAAGGGATGGGTGACACATGTATGGGGAGGATTTTTCTGAATTAAATTACTGAACAATAAATTAAATGGGAATTTTCAAAATAAGTGACTTAGAAATTCTATATAAAGGAGGGAGGGGGATAAGGTTGGATATCCTCTATTATGCGTAATGTTACGTTGCAAAATTTTAGACTTGACTGACTTAGCTTATGGGAGTTGAGATACCCAAGTCGGTGAGGAGTGGTATCTTTGCCTTGCAAGGCGAGATGGGAGCTAGCTATTCTTTGGTTTAGTGTGTGTGGTCCCTTTGGGGCTTAGGGGGATAAGGGGGAAGAATATTACCCCTAGGGTTGGCTGGGAGGTACCAGTGAAGTCTCATCAGTCGACAAGTGGGAAATGCATGGAGCGTGTGGGAAAATGACTAGGAGCGGGCGACTTGGGCTACGCTATGCATGTCCTTTATTCTGCATAGTAGATTATTATTGAACTTACACTTTCATTCTATATTTTTAACTATGTAAAGAAGGTGTTTGACTTAGCATTTTAATTGAGAAATTAAATTCTCCATAGACTTAAGCTCACTTCTTGACTTGATTCCCTTGGCATTCGATCCCTGAATGTTGCGACTATCCTATTGGTTTTATTGATTTGTTGTGAAGAGTTATGCTTTTTTATTTCGTCCTCATCCCTAGTTCGTCAATCTACGCCTGAGCAGTCGGCCAGGAGCCGAATCGATGACCGTCACTTTGGTGCATAGCGACCTATAGATTCTAATGCCCTGCTTTTTTTTGTGTGGATGATGATGTGAAGGATAGTTTGTCCAACTATCTACCCCTGTTGATTGTCCTGATTGATTGATTGTCTTTCACCTTCTTGCAATTGAATATCTCTACGTTTTCCATACAATTATGGGCAAATTAAGTCTGTGTTTGATACATCTCCTGGCAAATTTACTGTGTGGTTTTTTTATTTTTACATCTGGTCTACCAAGTAACTCTGCCATTTATTACTTTGAAGGTGAAATTACTCTGCATTTTTATACCTCTGGCCTGCAAATTTCCTATGCGATTTGCCTTAACAATGCTTTATAAATGATAACTTATGCCTTTCTCAATTTCTGTGCTTGATTGATCATCCCTACCTTTTGTCTGCGATTGAGTTCATACCTACATTTTTGAACCATGAATTACAAGCCAATCTTTTCAGTGTTGACATACCTGCGTTTTAAAATTGTGACAACAATTTTATGCTCTATGTTGGGATAGAAAAATCATTGATTACTTTTCATTTTCCTAGTATAGAGAATATAAATTTATTAACAATGATTTTATATCTAATATGAGACAGATATATCTTTACCGCGATTCCAATTATAGCGATTTTTTTCTTTAATGGGTGACAGAGAATTAATATATATGATGCGTGACAGTAGATTTTGTAACCAACAAATTTTATGTTCATATTTTATATTAATTATGTTGTGTAGAAGACAACGTTGTTATGTTTACTTGAAAATGTTTTATACAAATGCATGAAAGATTTATGACAACAACAAATTTTTATATACCATGGTCAGCAATATTCTGGATGGAGAATGTATATAGTGTGTAACAAAAAATTTATATCAAATTCTGGACAACGATATCATTTTTATCTCCCTCTTTTTGAATGATTTTTAACATTGCGAATTCATTTTTCATTGATAGATAGAAATGATGTTTTTTTTAACTGAGAAAATGCCATATTTTTATCTTGGTGTTTGGGTCAACCACATTATCTCTGCGTGTTGGATAGACAATAGTTGTCTCTGCATTTTACACTTGTGCTCAACATTTGTTATCCTCATGCTTGTGCGTCCTTCGCACCATTATTTCTCTACATTTTTAGACTACCTGTGTGTCCTTTACACAATTATTTCTCTACGTTTTTGACTATTGTGCATCCTTCACACAATTGCTTCTCTGCTATTCTTTCAAACTATATGTGCATCCTTCACACAAAACCCGCCTTGCCATTTTGTAAACTACCTCCATGACCTTCCCACAATCATATCAGCATTCTTGTTATCTATGTGCTCTTACCATCTGAGGCGAGGTCCTAGCGATTTCACTTCATCCTTCGACCTCATCCAATAAGCATTGGCGCAGATTCCAAGTCTCGCCTTACGCCTATCCCACAACCCTTGAAGACGTTGACACTTGGCGCAGGGCTCCCCTATATTAGACTTGAAGAGTTCGTACAGCTAGACATGGTGTTGGGCTTCCTTATTGCAGTTCCTTTGTTGTTCGATACAACTACAACTAGAAATTTTAATCCGGTGGAATGTTACCCAGATTAGTTTCTTCTCTCTGAAATTGTTTTAGAATTTTAATTTTGCAAGAAATTTTATTTTAGAATCATTGTAAATTAGAATTTTATTCTATTTTATAATTAATTATGTCTAAAGTCTGTGGAATGGACTCTTAGTTTTGGATCAAAACTGAACTTTCATTCTCGTTGAAAAAGATGCACTGCATGAAAATCAAAGACCCTTAAAGGTTCTAGTAGTTAAGAAGAAATTGTCGCGCCTTGAAGGTTAATAAGTGGATTGTTGCACTTGAATTATGTCATTGATAGATGTTTTCGGTATTTATTCTTGATCGCCATGAATTTAGCGCGTTGGTGACTGGTTGAGCCATTATATTGGTTGTGCCTGGTAGAATACAATGATTGTTGTTTATTAGTTCTATTGCACCAATACATGTTGATGAATGATGAATGTTTGAGTGTAGCTTACTGGCGTTGTATGTTAACTTGATTTATGACTAGTAAATGGTTAGTCTTCTTGTGTGCAAGTAGATTATGTTGTATTAAATAATTGTTTAGTAATTTTGTCTTCTTTCACAACGAACTTAACTTGACGGATGATTGCTTTTACACTTGGTTAATGGTTAGATTCCATGGCTCATGGAATTCTGCTGACATATAATCATTATGCATTATCATTGTTTGTTTATACTTGTGAATGATGCATTGATGATGTTTCCCAACAAGTGTGATGTGTTTAACACAACAAAAATAACTAGGTCAATTATGATGCTTGTTGTTTTAAAAGGGGGGTCGTCACATAGGGCATCTGATGAGGGGATCATTGCGTGCCTTGAGGAGGGGAATGATTATTGTGCGCCCTGAATGATAGATGAAAATGATGTCTTGGCTGGAGTCTATGCTTCCCGTGTTAGGTGTAGTTGTCTGTTGTAAGCTTTTTGTTGGCGCTTAGGTTGCAACGCCTTCATGCCTTTGGTTTGCGTTCCATAGAGGTTATAGTTACTAGTCATCGAGACCATTGGGTCCAGATTGTGGATGTTGTCCTTAGCTTGTAGGCATCCTCGTGTTGTGTGTTGTAAGGGAAGTCATTTCTTTATTTTGATTTATGCATGTTTCGCCTGGTTTCTCAATGTGCTATTGTGTAGAGTTGTTGTTGTATGTTGCCTGTTCTGCAGGTGTGGTTTTTCCCATCCAGTTGTGTGGTTTAACTTTTGTCATCATTGCCTTCTTTCCTAAAATCAAAAAAAAAATTCTTGCACTTTTCTCTTTGCTTGGAGTCGTAACATCTGGTTTCATTACATATGGTATCAGAGCGGGTTCAACCCTGCGACTATGGATCACCAAGATTTCCATTGCAGTAAAACCCTAAGTATTAACCCTTGCGTTAATTAAAAACCTTAGCATTTCCATGTGGTGATCGCATTAGAGGATGCCTCAGAGGTTTGCAATGTGGTGTCGTGGAAGAAGGGGTGATGCCTCCAGAAATTCCTGCACCCTCGGAGTCGAACCCCCAAGGGGAAGAACAAGTCCTTGGGATAGATTCACTTGTTGTAAGGGATGATGATGGTCTGACAAGGCCCTTCCAGGTAATTTCAAGGGGCCTTGATTCACCATTGGTATTGAGATGAGGCCAGGGCACCTGTACCCCTGAGGTCCACAGCGTGGCCTATCTAGTACCGTTAGAATCCACAGATAACTTGAGAGAGTTGAGTTCTCGAGTCCACGTGTGTCACAGATGGATGTGTCGTCGAGGCATGGTTGTAGAGAAAGGTGTTGTGCTTCACGCTTCATGATTACAACCTCCAACATGAAGGTCTGCATGGAGGTATTTCAGCTAAAGGGGAGAGCTCTTCTATGGCAGAAGATGCTCCTACTGCAATTGAACATGGTTGTCGAAGACGTTTCATGGAACTGTTCAAGGAACGGTTCCGAGAGTGGATTCTATAGGAGGAATTCATTGAGCATCAACTCAATGAGTTCAACGCCTTGCGATAGGGTGGTCGTATGGTGCCCAAGTACGAGGCCTATTTTTGGAGTTGTTTAGTATGCTCCGCACCAAATTACAGAGAAATTAAGGTCAACAAGTTCGTTTTTTACCTTAGTGTTAGGAATCAGTTTATACTTCGGGTACCAGGAATACTGGACTAAAGAAAGTTTGTTGGAATATGGGGAGCCACATTTCCATCATGACTGCCCAATGGAGAGGACTAGAGCATCTGAATTAGCTAGACCCACTACCATGGGATATTTGGGCAAGGCCCATCGGATTCATGCAGTGGTGAATAACCTCCAGGTAGAGCTCCAGCGATTGTGCTCGAGACGTCAGGTACCGTCGCTAACCAGACCCTTATTAGTTTGATAGATCCCAGTTCTATCGAGAGTTACATTTCTGGTGCAGCGCTAAAAAGGATTAAGGTAAAGGAAGTCAAACAGGATGAGCTTAGCTTTGTAGAGATGGATTCAGGATCTAAACAAAAGGTTGGAGGAAAGGTTACATGTTGTATCCTTAACATGGGAGAGTTTGTCACTAGGGCCAACCGGTACGTCACAATTTTAGGATCTTATGATGACGTGATTGGTATGGAATAGTTGGAATTGCTTGAGGTGATACTCAACTGTAAGACATAATGGTTTAGCTTGGTCATTAATGAGGGATAGAGATGTGTGATTGTAGTTCAGAAGGAGGGAGTTCCCTAAGGTTCATCTCTTCCCTACAGTTACGGAAGAGCATGCACAAGGGATGTAAGCTTTATGCGATCCTTGCATTAAATGAGAAGGGAGTAGGAGAAGGTCTAGAACACCTTCCTATGGTGAGAGAGTTGTGGACGTCTTCTTGGAGGAGTTACCTGGGATGCCACTGGAGAGGGAATTGGAATTTACCATAGACCTAAAATGAGGGACTAAACCGATAACAAGAACACCTTATCGAATGTCGACCCCAGAGTTAAAGGAGTTGAGAATGCAATTGAAGAAGTTGCTAGACCCGGGACTTGTACGTCCAAGTGTGTCATTGTGGGGTGTGCCTGTTATCTTCATATGAAATAAGGATGGGTTGTGGAGACTCTGCATTAACTACCTTCAATTGAACAAGGAAACGATCAAGAATCAATATCCGTTGCCAAGGATTGATGATCTGTTTGATCAGATGAAAGGCGCGTTGGTGTTTTAAAAGATCGACTTGCAATCCAGGTATCACCAGATATAGATCAAGAAGGATGACGTCCCTAAGGCCACCTTTAAGACGAGGTCTGGACATTACGAGTTTATTGTTTTACTATTGGACTGACAAACGCCCCAGGGGTATTTATGAGTTTGATGATTGAGGTGTTACACGAGTACTTGGACAAGTTCTTCCAAGTATTCATTGATGATATTTTGATTCACTCTCGGACGATGGAGGATCATGGTGAGCACTTGTGCTCGTTACTACAGTGTCTACGAGAGAAACAATTGTATGGGAAGTTTTTCAAATGCTCATTTTACCAATCAAAGATTCACTACATAGGGCATGTCATCTCCGACGAAGGTATCGTCATGGATACAACAAAGGTCAAGGCTATTATGGAATGGCCTACGCCGATAAATTTCCTGGAAGTGCGTAGCTTCATGGGTTTAACAGGATACTATCAAGGGTTTGTTGAGGGATTTTCGAACATAGCAGATCCGATCATGAAATTACAGAAGAAGAAAAATAAGTTTGTTGGGACCGAGAAATGCACGGAGGAATTTCAAAGACTCAAGGAGCTTTTGACAACAACATTGATACTAAAAGTCCCTGACATGGATGAAAAATTATTGGTATTCCCTGACGCATCCAAGGAAGGCTTAGGCCGAGTCTTGATGCAAGACGGTCGAGTGATCACTTACACATCGAGGAAACTGAGAAGGCATGAGGAGAACTATGCGACGCACAATTTGGAGTTTATAGCCATTGTATATGCCTTGAAGGTTTGGAGAAACTACCTTGTTGGACGAAAATTTGAACTACAGACGGACTAGTGTGGACTACAACACATCTTTACGCAAAGTGACTTGAACGCACGACAACGAAGTTGGTCGGAATTGCTTAGCGAGTATTATTTTGAGATTAATTACATAAAGGGAACAATGAATTGAGTGGCAGATGCATTGAGTCAGAGACCATGCATGTTTTCAATGTTGCCTCTTCAGACGAATCTATGTGAAAATATTCTATCTTTATAGTGTGATGATGACTAGTAAAAAGAGGTCAAGGATTTTATCGAACAAAACACAATAATGGTACCAAGATTTGAAGGATTTACATTGGAGAACAATGGACTACTGATATTTAAAAATCAAATTTACATACCAGCGAACAACGAGTTGAGGAGTTTGATCCTAAACTAGGCTCACAGAGTAGTGTACATGGCTCACCTTGGAGTCATGAAGATGAGGGAATACCTTAAACCCCTATTCTTCTGGAAAGGAATGAAGGCATACATAGTCAACTATGTGGCCAAATGTCTAGAATGTCAGGAGGTAAAGGTTGAACATAGACATCCAACAGGATTACTACAACCACACGCTATTCCGGAATCGAAATGGAAGGTTATTTTAATGGATTTCATTGTTGGATTGCCACTGACGACAAGGAGACACGACTCAATTTTTGTGGTAGTCGACACTCTGACGAAGAGTGCTCATTTTATTCCTATGCATATTATGTATCAAGCACCGAACATAGATAGAGTTTTCATCAATGAGATTTTGAGGCTACAGGGCATGCCTAAGAGGATTATATCCGAGAGAGGATCGATGTTTACTAGATGATTTTGGATTAGTTTCCAAGAGGCCTTGGGAACCCAACTTAACTTTAGTACTACGTATCACCAAGAGACAAACATGCAGAAAAAATGAACAAACCAAGTCTTGGAAGACATTTTGCGCATGTACGTGATAGACCAACAAAAGAATTCGGAAGAATTCTTGTTATCGGTAGAATTTGCTTATAACAACAGTTACCAAAGAACCATTAATATGGACCCTTTAGAGTTTCTTTACGAGCAACCATATCGAATGACTTTGAGCTGGGATCAGCTTGAGGATAGAGTCCTGGTGGGACTGGAAGAAATCCAAGAAATGGAAGATTAAATGAAAACTAAAGACAAAGGATCAAGGAAACACAGGATCAGCAGAAGAGTTATGTCGATGCACGTCGTGTCAACCATAGTTACGATGTGGTGATTGAGTATTCTTGCGACTGAAACCACATAAGATCTCGATCAAGTTGGGAAAATGGGATAAAATATCTCCTAGGTTCGTGGTAACCTACGAGAGTGTGGAAAGGAGAGGCCTGTGGCCTAATGACTAGCCTTGCCTGATTCTTGAGGCGTATGCATGATGTCTTTCATGTCTCTGCTTGAGACATTATGATTAGTGATCCTACACATGTTTTGACTTGAGAACCTTCCGGGTGTCATATGAGAGTGCGCTCATGGCTGAGCCGATCCACATCCTGGATCATTGCATTCGACAACTACGACATCGAATAGTAGATTAGGTCAAGGTCCAATGGGACAACTATAGTCCGCACTCAACGACCTCGGAGGATGCATATGATATGCACCGACAGTTTCCATTTTTGTTGGATAGATAGATTTATGATACTTTGATACACAATATTTCAACACTTATATACTGTGAAACTTCGGGATGATGTTTAGACCAAAAGGGGGTGTATGTAACATCCTGCTCTTGCTCTCACTGAGAAAACTTATTCTTTGAGGACACTTGCTTGCAAGTGATTTGGCTTATTATACTATTGGGCATTTGATTATGATTATGAGGCATTATGGATAAGATGACATGTTATTTTGCTGTATTGATATAGACAGGTGCTATTGACTCGATTCTCCTGAATGTACAGGATTTTGGACCTTGAGGATGCAGAGGCATCGATGAAACCCTTGGACTCTAGATTGATTCAGGGAGTGGACTATTGGGGTTTGACTGTTGTATATATATGACTTATGTACACATGATTAGATGTTATGATTATGGATTTTATTTCTGACATGATTCATTGATGATGCAGGCTGATGATAGATTTCTGACCAAACTCACATGTGGAGTAGAGGGGTCACACACGACAACCAGAGACATTGAGGGAGAGGTGTGGATAGCAGCCCTGCCACAACCTACTGGCACTCCTACAGTGGATCGAACTGTAGGTTAATGATTACCTAGTTTGAGAAGACCCACAATGCTATGAGGGAAGACTGCAATAGTCACTCACAATGATTATAAGGGGCATGCAATAAGGTAGGTGCATTATTCCTTAGACGCCCTTAGTCTCCCACAAGATCACCTAGTGGAGTATTGACTCCAGGGGTTTTTAATTTCTACCAAGTCAATCAAGAGGCGAGTGGCACCCTTGGAGCACGTAGTGCGTCCTGAAGGGCACGCCACACAAGAAAATGGAATGAGGCGAGTGGCACCCTTGGAGCATGTAGTGTGTCCTGAAGGACACATCGCACAAGAAAATGGAAGGAGGCGAGTGTCACCCTTGGAGCACGTAGTACGTCTTGAAGGGCATGTCGTGCAAGGGAAACAAAATGAGGCGAGTGGAACCCTTGGAGCACCTGATGCATCTTGAAGGGAATTTCACGTTGTTAACTAATAAGATAATAAACCTAGATGGCCTTAGAATGAATAACGTGATAAGAAATATTTAAAAACAACTTCCCTAATAAAATGTCGCCCAGCCTTGAAAATTAAAATCTAGGTCTAAAGTAATAGTTGTGGTAAAAATAATAATAATAATAATAATAATAATAATAATAATAATCATTAAACATGTGACGAAAAGGGGGTAAGAAACTTGATTAAATTATTAAAATCAAATTATTAAGGGATTTAAAATTTTAGAAGGGAAATGATTGTTTTGTTACACATGCTAATTAAAATTTATTAATTAAAAAGAAAAAGGGGAAAAGCATAATTTTCTACACTTACTAATTTGAGTTTATATTAAAAGGGAAAAAGGGGAATTTAAAAGAATTAGGAAACTAATGGAAAAAGGGGGAAACATAAGGAAAAATCAGAATGACCAACTTAGCAAGGAATTTTTCCTTTAAGAACTTTCTAAATTGAACTCAACTAGTAAATTAGTAAGGGGAAATTCATTAAATTGTGTAAGGGAATATGGGGACACCTAGGAGCGATTCTAGGAATGATTTTAGGTGGGTCAGAGAAATAGGAGTAATTAAATAATTAATGAAATTAATTTCTGGTGCAACGAAGGGGATGGGTGACACATGTATGGGGACGATTTTTTTGAATTAAATTACTGAACAATAAATTAAATGGGAATTTGGGAAATAATTGACTTATAAATTCTATATAAAGGAGGGAGGAGGAGAAGGACGGATCTCCTCTGTTACATGTAACGTTACGCTGTAGAATTTTAGACTTGACTGACTTAGCCTGTGGGAGTTGGGATACCCAGCTTGGTGAGGAGTGGTAGCTTGGCCTTGCGAGGCGAGCTGGAAGCTAGCTGTTCTCCGGATTAGTGTGCATGTCCCCTTTGTGGCTCAGGGGGCTAAGGGGGAAGAAGAGTACCCCTAGAGTTGGTTGGGAGGTACCGGTGAAGTCTCATCGATCGACAAGTGGGAGCTACACGGAGTGCACGAGACAACGACTCAGAGTGGGTGACTTGGGCTATGGTACAAATGTCCTTTATTCTTCATAGTAGATTACTATTGACCTTACAATTTCATTCTTTACTTTTAAATATGTAAAGAAGTTGTTTGACTTAGCATTTTAATTGAGAACTTAAATTCCCCATAGCCTTAATCTCGCTACTTGACTTCATTCCCTTGGCATTCAATCCATGAATGTTGCGAATGTCCTACTAGTTTTATTGATTTGTTGTGAAGAGTTGTTCTTTTTTACTTCATCCTCATTCCTAGTTCGTCAGTCCACGCTTGAGAAATCGGCCAGGAGCCGAATTGATGGTCGTCACTTTGGTGCATACCAACCTATAGATTCTAATGCCCTATGTTTATGTGCGTGGATGATGATGCGAAGGATAGTTTTCATAGTTGTCTACCACTATTGATTGTCTTGGTTGATTGATTATCTTGCGCCTTCTTGCGATTGAATCTCTCTCCATTTTCCATACATTTTCGGGAAAATTAAGTCTACGTTTGATACATCTCCTGGTGAATTTACTATGTGGTTTTTTTATGTTTACATTTGGTCTATCAAGTAACTCTTCCATTTATTACTTTGAAGGCAAAATTACTCCACATTTTTATACCTCTGGCCTGTGAATTTCCTATGTAATTTACCTTGACAACGCTTTATTAATGATAACCTCTGCCTTTCTCAATTTTGCGCTTGATTGATCATCCTTGCCTTTTATCTACGATTGATTTCATACCTACATTTTTGAACCATGAATTACTAGCCAATCTTTTCAGTGTTGACATACCTATGTTTTAAGATTGTGACAACAATTTTATGCTCTGCGTTGGGATAGCAAAATCGTTGATTACTCTGCATTTTCCTAGTATAGCGAATGTAAATTTATTAATAGTGATTTTATATCTAATATGAGACAGATATATGTTTACTGTGATTTCAGTGATAGCGATTTTTATCTTTAATGGGCGACAGAGAATTAATATATATGATGAGTGACTCTGGATTTTGTAACCAACAAATTTTATGTTCATATTTTATATTACTTATGTTGTGTAGAAGACAACATTGTTATGTTCACTTGACAACGTTTTATATAAATGCATGACAGAGTTATGAGAAAAACAAATTTTTATATATCGTGGTCATCAATATTCTGGATGGAGAATTTATATAGTGTGTAACATAAATTTTATATCAAATTCTAGACCGTGATATCATTGTTATCTCCCTATTTTTGAATTATTTTTAACATCACGGACTTGTTTTTCATTAAAAGACATAAATGAGGCTTTTTTTTACTAAGAAAATACCATATTTGTATCTCAGTGTTTGGGTCAACCGCATAATCTCTGCGTGTTGGATAGACAATAGTTGTCTCTGCGTTTTACACTTGTTCTCAACGTTTGTTATCCTCACGCCCATGCATCCTTCACACCATTGTTTCTCTGTATTTTTATACCACCTATGTTTCCTTTACACAATTATTTCTATGTGTTTTTTACTACCATGCATCCTTCACACAATTCCTTATTTGTGATTCTTTCAAACTATTTGTGCGTCCTTAACAAAAAACCCGCCCTGCCATTTTGTAAACTACCTCCGCAGCATTCCCATAATCATCTCGGCATTCTTGTTTATCTCTGAACTCTACCCATCTGAGGCAGGGTCCCAGCGATTTCACTTCATCCTTCTAGCTTGGGCAATAAGACCTGGCGCAGATTCCGAGTCTCGCCTTACGCTTGTCCCAAAACCCTTGAAGACACTGACACTTGGTGTTAGACTTCCCTCTCTTAGACTTGACAAGTGCGTACAACTAGATTTGGCGTTGGGATTCCTTATTGCAGTTTGTTTGTTGTTTGATACAACTACAACTTTAAATTTTAATCTGGTGGAATGTTACCCAGTTTAGTTGCTTTTGTCTGAAATTGTTTTAAAATTTTAATTTTACAAGAAATTTTATTTTAGAATCATTGTAAATTAGAATTTTATTCTATTTTAGAATTAATATGTCTAAAGTGTGTGGAATGGATTCTTAGTTTTGGATCAAAACTGAACTTTCATTCTCATTGAAAAATATTCACTGCATGAAAATCGAAGACCCTTAAAAGTTCTAGTAGTTAAGAACAAATTGTCGCACCTTGAAGGTTAATAAGTGGATTGCTGCGCTTGAATTATGTCGTTGATAGATGTTTTCAGTATTTATTCTCGATCGCCATGAATTTAGTGTGTTGGTGACTGATTGAGACATTATATTGGTTCCGCTTGGTAGAATATAATGATTGTTGTTTATTGGTTGTATTGCACCAATACATGTTGATGAATGATGAATGTTTGAGTGTAGCTTACTGGTGTCGTATGTTAACTTGATTTATGACTAGTAAATGGTTAGTATTCTTGCATGCAAGTAGATTATGTTGTATTAAGTAATTGTGCATTAATTTTGTCTTCTTGTTCAACGAAATTAAATTGATAGATGATCGCTTTTACACTTGGTTAACGGTTAGATTCCATGGCTCATGGACTTCTGTTGACATATAATCATTATGCATTATTATTGTTTGTTTATACTTGTGAATGATGTGTTGATGATGTTGCCCAACATGTGTGATGTGTTTAATGCAACAAAAATAATTAGGTCGATTATGACGCTTGTTGTTTTAAAAGGGGGATCGTCGCATAGAGTATCTGATGAGGGGATCATTGCATGCCGTGAGGAGGGGGATGATCATTGTGTGCCCTGACGGATAGATGTGAATGATGTCCTGGCTGGAGTCTGTGCTTCCCGTGGTAGGTGTAGTTGTCCGTTGTAATATTTTTGTTAGTGCTTGGGTTGCAACGCCTTCATGCATTTTATTTGCACGCCATAGAGGTTCTAGTTACTGGTCATCAATACCATTGCATCGAGATTGTGGATGTTTTCCTTAGCTTGTAGGAATCATCATGTTGTGTGTTGGGCGGGAATTTGTTTCATTCTTTCGATTTATGCATGTTTCACCCAGTTGCTCAATGTGCTAGTGTGTATAGTTGTTGTTGTTTGTTGCATGTTCTACAAGCATGGTGTTTGTCGTCCAATTGTGTGGTTCAACTGTTGTCATCATTGCCTTCTTTCCTAAAAACAAAAAAAAAATCTTGCACTTTCCGCTTCGCTTGGAGTCGTAACGTTTGGGTTCGTTACAACCATCAAAATACATTCTCCGAAATCCTTTAAAAGAACTTTATTATTTTGTTTGGGAATATCTAGTTGTTTTGGGCCCAACACAACATAATTTTCTATATCAGCATCGACATAACCTTGCATCAATTCATTGTTTTTTTTCTTAAAAGAGATTGTTTTTATTGGTTCACGTGGGACCCTCAAGATTTTTTCATCTTTATTAGGTAACATCATGCAACTCCGATCATTCATGATGTACCCTCCAATTAATGTAGACCAATCTCTACCAAGGACCACTCCATAAGACAGAGAAGAATCAACTATTGTAATTGTGGATACATTTGTGATATGTGGGACAACAATTATCCAAGCATACAAATATTTAATTTCTCCATATGTCGGGACTCTTCTTGAGTCAATGGCATAAATACCCTCCCCAGTTTAATAGTACTTGGTACAACCCATTCTCAATGATTACATCAATATTGATAATGACATGATATTATTTGTAGCTCATGTATTTATCATGCAATTATGAAGGACAACATCATGATTCTCGATCATGGTATAAAAAGGTGGGATTTTACCTTTTGGTATGCCTGATGAATTTTTTTTTTTTAGATTTGAACTTGATGCAACAACTTCCATTCTATGACTGGGCTCGTCTAAAATTTTAAGGATATTTTTCCTCTGCTGTGGAATTTTTATAAATTCCATAAATAGTAAATTAATCCTTAATTTTGACAGATCATATATTACATTATATGTCATCTATGGAGAATTCTTAGATTGAATTGCAACAATTTGTTTCTTATTGGACTCTGTTCCACTTGGTCTTATCTTATATTTTTATTTATCTTCAATTTCTCTCTTTTATCTTTTCCCTTTTCCAAATCGTCTTTTATTTTGAGTTTATTTTCTTGTGCTCTTGTTTTCACAACATTATCTTGTGAGATATTGTTTTCTTCACTCTCATCAAATATATACATGGATGACTCACACTCATTTGTCTATACAGATTCAAGAATTTCTTCTTGAATGAAATCAACCTCTTGATCAATATTTTGATCTTCAAAAACATCTTCTAGTACTACACCATTTGGATTTGGCACTCTTGGAACCATCTTTCTAAATTCATCTTTGGTACCATCATTTCTGATCCTCTGTTCTTGAATAGGATTTATCATGTATTCGTGAACATGCATTCTTGTATTAGGAAGAAAATTCTCATTTGTCCTTCATATCATCAATTTGTTTTTCATTTGTCTAATGGTTTGATTCATTTGTGCTATTTTCATTCTTTTTTTAGTCTCTTGCATCATTGTTGGATCATTTTTCACATTAGGAATTACTCCTTTGAGAATCTTTCCACCAACTCCTCGTTCTCCATTGTTTCGTGTTTTTTTATCTTCAACTCTTAGTGAATATGATGCTCCTTGATCTGAGATAGTGAGTGTATCCATTTCTCTTTGAACTCTACCAAGAATGATATATGGATATGCATTAACATCCAACATAATTTCTTCCATTTCCGTTGCTTTATTCATTGCTCCATTTAAATCCTCAATTTGTGAAGTTCTAATGGAAAACTTAACATTTGAAGGCATTACACTTTTGTAACACCCAAGTATTACTAGAGCATTTGTTTTCTTATTTTCCTGTATTTTACTAAGCGTTCTTAAAAATTGAAAATTAAAATCTCAAACCCTTTCAACCTTTTTCATATGGATTTGGGTGAATTATGTGAGTAGATTATAATATGCTTTTGGAGGAGCATAAATGGTTAAAAACATGGCTTCTGAATTATAAAAAGTAGAAATTGAATTTACTAGAAGAGACATATACCATTCATGAGTTTGGTCGATCAATGTTTCAATAAATAATCAAACCATTACATCATCACGTTCAACTAGATGAATCTCACATAGACTTGAAAATTTTTCCATATTTTTCTTTTTATAAACTTATCCATCTCCTGAGAATATTGGAAATAATCCTTCTGGGAGAGTTGGCTATTGATGTTGTTCACCATAAACATTTAAAGGGATATTCCTAACCCTTCTCCATGGAATTATTTCTTCTTTCTTCATGATTATCAAGAGGGTGTTGATTTCTCTCTTCTCTATCATCCATAATTTGATATTTTTCTTCTTTAACATTTTAAATTTCTCTGATTTTTCATGTTGTTTTATTTTGCTCCTCGTTATCGGTCCTTTATATGATTCCATCTTCAATTTCACTTTTTCCTTCTTTGTATTTGTCTTCTTTCAATTTTTATTTCTTCTTCATGGACAAGAGTTTTCCAACATCTTTCAAGTTCTTCACGAGTTTGTACTGTTGTCAGCACTAGATCATATAATTTATGCAAAATGCTTGTTTTATTTCCCAACCTAACTTGCAACTGGGTTTGGTTAGGTTGAGGGTAAATTCATGAATGTGGGTAACACTTTCGTGAGAATTAGGTCTCCAAAATTTTGAAAGACCATTTTTCAGCCGAAAGTCCTATTTTTTTTGCCGAAACATGTTTTGGCCGAACCTTTGAACATGAAATCAAATGGTACCATGATGATGCCTTCGATTTTCATGTAGAATTTCAGTCGGACATATATTTTTCATCTGGTAACATCTTTTCGTCTGAAATAATCTTTTCGCTGAAAGAACTTTTCATCCAAAAGAATCTTTCAGCCGAAAAACATTTTATATATTACTCGCACATCACGCCTGTTACAGTTTTCCCAGATTGTTGGTTATTTGATATT
The DNA here is from genome assembly GCA_032191745.1 of Picea mariana. NCBI lineage: Eukaryota > Viridiplantae > Streptophyta > Pinopsida > Pinales > Pinaceae > Picea > Picea mariana. The sequence goes on along the minus strand of JASDQU010103224.1, from coordinate 84,387 downwards.
GTTTGGCGTTGGTGATACTGTTTGGTTTTGGTGATATCATTTAGTGTTTGGTGTTGGTGATACCATTTGGTGTTTGGTGTTGGTGATACCATTTGGTGTTGCACGTCATTGTTGCGGGTGGGAGAACGAGTGGTCTGGTGGATGTTGGAGTTGCGGGCGGGCAAACGTTGGAGCTACAGGTGGGTAGACATTAGAGTTGCGGGCATTTGGTCCAGGTACATTTAGATTAGGAAATTTAAATTGATATTGTATAATTGTTTGTTAAAAATTATAATTTAAATTTATGTTTAGAATGTTGACAGGGCCATATTCGGCCCTGTCCATGTACACGGGCAAGCCCGAATTCTAGCATGTTCATGTACATGGATGGGGCTGAATATGGACCTGTCGACATTATAATCATTCTAATCACTTGCTTGTTTATATGATATTTTCGATCATACCTGTTATATTGAGATTATATTAGTAAGGGTTATGTTCTCCTATTGAACTTAACCAATCTCTTACCTATGATATGTTTAAGCTTCACTTGTTATGTCCTTATTGAAACCCATAGCTATGTGTTCTTTATCTGAATAAGTTGTACACACCATATACGTATTTTCCCTAATAAAGGTAATATGACTAAAATCGATACTAATATTGATAATAATCAAAGCATGTAAACTATTGTAATAAAAGGCTGATCTTAACTAATATAGAAACAAACCATGTATAGCTCTATGCTCTCTTGGTTTAATTCAAAGTATTAGTTGTAGTGTGAATTATAATTATATGTTATTATTACTTCCATTGACCTTTATTCTAGTGAACACAGTAACATCTAGCACATAATAGGAGTCAATTTGGCAGGTATAGGTAATAAACATGAACTAATCCCATTACAACTAACATGAACATACTACTTATATGGTATAGATACTAGTAATAACAGACCCGAGAAGTTGTCTAAGATTTACTGGTGAATATGTTAACATATGAACAAGGGGAATTGATATGCATACTATAATACATGTTGGTATAGATAATAGCCATAGTATTCCATGGATATCATGCAAATATTAGTGGCCTATACCTTAGACTCAGACTCTACACTCTTACCTATATGATAATATTCACATAGCTCATACAGGTAAGATATGAAGTTGATTCCATTGCTTTAGCTCTCAGTTAATCAGAGTAAGTAAAACACATATGTATTGGATAAGAGTATACCCTTTGTAAGACCCTTGTTAATGATGCTTCTAGTATAGTTATAGTGTTGCTTATAGTAATAACTCTATTTACGTAGTTTCCCTAATAAAGGTAATATAACTAAAATTGGTACTAATACTGATAATAGTCAAAGAATGTAAGCTACTGTAATAACAACTTGATCTTAACTAATATGGAAACACACCATGTATAGATCTATGCTCTCTTGTTGTAATTCAAAGCATGAGTTGTAGTGTGACTTATAATTCTATGTTATTATTAMTGCAATTTACCTCTATTCTAGTGAACGTAGTAACATATAACACATAATAGGAGTCAATTTGGCAGGTATAGGTGATAGACATGAACTAATCCCATTACAACTACCATGAACATACTACTTATATGTTATATATACTAGTAATAGMAGACCTGAGGATTTGTCTAAGATTTACTGCTGAATATGGTAACATATGAACAAGGGGAATCGATATGCATACTCTGATACATGGTGGTATAGATAATGGCCATAGTATTCGATGGATATCATGCAAATAATAGTGGCCTATACCTTAGACTCAGACTCTACACTCTTAACGATATTGTAATATTCACATAGCTCATATGGGTAAGATATGAAGTTGATTCCATTTATTTAGCTCTCACTTAATCAGAGTAAGTAAAACCCATCTATGTTGGATAAGAGTATACCCTTTGTAAGACCCTTGTTAATGATGCTACTAGTATAGTTATAGTTTTTCTTATAGTAATAGCTCTATTTACATCATTCAATACGTGTAATAAGGATCAGGAATCCCATAATATATGATAGTTATAACATGTGGAATTGATATAGAAGAGTACTAGTCACTATGCTCATATAAATAGGATCGATAGTAATACCTTTGACCATGAATGTGCTTATATTATGTAAATATGATAGGTATCTGTTCTTGTGAGCTTATGAGCTTTAACTATCATATGCCTAATCTGATTCCACTGTAATTCCCTGAATCATTCATATTACTTGGAGCTAAGTTGGGCATCACTCCTAGTTATAGTGTACATACTAGTCTATCAATATGGTTAGCTTACGTGATAGAGAAATAGTGTGAACAATAAAGTTACTTGGATATGTATAGTATTCAAGCTTAACCCTATGCTAATCTATAGTGTATTATGTAATTAGTAAGGATCAAGCATATTGTGTACAGACTATCGAGGTTACTTGTTACTCTTCCATAATTAGCTAGTATGATGCTTCATGTATTATCACAATATCAAGGGTAATCATTCTATTCATAACAATGAGCTATAATACAGTGAACATATAAAATTCATAGACTATATGAATCATAGAAGCATTACCATTAGTTAATACGGATCCATATTACTTATATAGGTAATGGTATACAACTTATCATACATGTTATTACTAATATATCATTACATATACTGTATCTAAGCTTTTAGTAATAGACGTGATTACAATACCATCTTTAAGCCGAGTTACAATACCATGTATTCTCCCTATAAGTGTATGTTTCCCATTAATTACAACATAGTGATTAGTGTATTATCTAGTCTAACAAGCTGAATATCATGGAAACAATAGGGATAAAGTAAGTGTACAGAAACATGAATTGAACACGTTGTAATCATACTAGCTAATTGTATAGTGTTGAACATGATGGAGTAATGAACTAATATGATATGAGACCACAACAAGCCATGTGAACAAAATGAATTACACTACATTCTTTGCTTATAAGTAATTCCATCATATTCGGTACATAATGACACTGATGTTGCACTCTTATTGATTACGGTTCTACTCCTAGTATAGGATATGAATAAGACCTATACTGGTTGTGCTCATATGTTATGGGTATAGACTTCTTATACCTTTTGAAATTCATGGGATTGGTTCTAACTTAGTACTAATACAAATACAACAACAACCTCTACATTCAGCTTATGATACTCTACTCTATTCTTGTATGATCTCAGCATAATACAGGGTTATGACTCACACAAGAAGTTGTGTTCATGTTATATGATGTGTAACAAGGATAAGTATAAGAAAAATATAGATAGTATTGAATCCATAGTAATAACTAAGAGTAATACATAGCTAAAATGATGCGTGTTTGAGATGTTGTTATCCTTAATTGAGCTTACTGTATCTACATATTAAGCTTACATGACTAACACGAGATATGAACATAATCGTAATCCAATAATGTTTGAATATGATGAATACAATCATATAAGCAACTTCATAGATAATGAATCAGTGTTGTATTGAGAATCACTTCCTTTGTTTCAACATAACATAGCTTAGTTTGGTTTGTAATCAAGCATTGTAACCTATCTAAGAAAAATATAATCACAAGCTATGGCCTATTCCAAGAATTCATGTTATCTTATCATAGCATCTTCAAGCTTGGTTAACTCTATACCAGTGTAATCCAATATTCATTGCACTACTAATATGATAGATTCATTGTTTCCAGTTTTATGTACTGTTGATTAGGATGAATTCAGGCTTGTCCTTGTACATGGACATGGTCGTATTCGGCCCTATCCATGTACAGGGACATGCTGAAATTTAGGCCTATCACTCTACATGGACAGGGTTGTATAAGGCCATGTCCATGTACATGGATAATTGAAACTAGAAAATATTGAATGATCTTGTGCTTATATGTCCCATATATTATTATTACTCTTCCGCATATTGGAAAAATTATATAAAATTTAGATTCCCATCTCCTTGACCCAACAAAGTAGATCAACTCTTTTTCCTCCACTTTTTTTCTTCCCTTGCCAACAATTCTTTTTCTCATTTTCTAACCTTTTAATTTCAATACGTCATGTTCAAAGAAGATCCCGTTGGAATTGACCTCTTAAATGTGGCTTATCTGATTTTCTACTACTATCAGAACATCTCGTTTTGAGTTGTTAAAATTTTAATTTTGACCATTCCATAGTCACCCTTTGGTATAAAAGACTATTTATGTTATAATATAAGTAATTATTTAACTTATTCATTTGTTTATGTTGCAACATGAGTAATTTTTTTATGTTCGATTGCAAGTATAAATTTGAAATATTTTTTACCTAAACATTCATAACTCCGGAGGGAGCTAGTGCAAACAAAATAGTAACAAATTTTTCACTATTATTAAGGTCTTTATATTTCCCCATTGGAAATGTTTCATGAATCATGGAAGGCATCACATATTTTGAAATTGTTGGAAAAAGAATCGGGTGGGGGTTAATATGGCCTTGTCCATGTACATGGACATGCCCAAATTTGGGCCTGTCCCTATACATGGATAGGGCTAAATATGGCCCTGTCCATGTACAGGGACAAGCCCAAATTCGGGCTTGTCCCTGTAAACGGACAAAGACAAATATGTCAATCATTGCATGCTTGTTGTATCTTTTGCACATTGCATTTCATGCTTGATATTGCGCATTGCTTACTACTATAACTCATACTCCAATACCATCTTATGGAAAACAATATTGTAATCATTATACTATATGTGATTAAAAGTACGTAATATATGTAATTATGCTATCTTCACTAAATAGTGATTAGGTATCATAAATAGATACATAATAGCTAAGTATACTCTATCTACTTTGAACATCATGGGTTTGATTCATAAGATGTGTTATGGATTTAGAGTATATTACAAGGAGTGTATTTCTTGTACTATAATTACCTTTGATTACAATGAGCTTATGTAAAAATGGTGTACATATTAGGTAAAGAGATATGTGCTATAAATAGTTCCATATGGTTATAGTTAACCTCTTTTATACAAAGTTAATGTATGTGTTCTAGCTTATTATGACAACACTTATTTGATAATCAGCTTCATAGTGATTACAACTTATATATCACAGATTTTAGATTTTAGATTAAATATTTTATATTTTATATTTTAGTATTAAATTGTTAGTTAGATTTTATATTTTATAGTCTTATAGTGTTGACAGGGTCGTATTTGTCTCTGTCCATGCATAGGGATAGGCTCAAATGCGGGGTTGTCCCTATACATGGACAGGGATGAATATGGCCATGTCCATGTACAGAGACAGGTTCGAATTTAGGATTTTCCTTGTACATGTACATGGCCATATTCGTCCATGTACATGTCAAGGGACATGCCCGAATATGGGCCTATCCCTGTACATGGACATGGACGAATATGGCCTTTTCCATGTACATGGACATGTCCGAATTTGGGCATGTCCCTATACATGGACAAGCCCGAATTTGGGCCCGTCCCTGTACATGGACAAGGCAATTCACGCCTTTCCCTATACATGGACAGGGAAGAATATGTTAAGCATTGCATGCTTCCTGTATCTTATGCTCATTTCTTAGATAATAAATTTAAATTTTATGGTTTAAATTTGTTATGGATATCAAGTATATTATAAGGAGTGTATTGCTTATAATATAATTACCTTTGATTACATTGAGCTTATGTAAAAATGGTGTACATATTATGTAAAGAGATATGTGTTATAAACAGGTCCATAAGGTTACAATTAACCTTTTTTATACAGATTTAATGTATGTGTTCTAGCTTATTATGAAAACACTTATTTGATAATCAACTTCATAGTGATTACAACTTACATATCATAGATTTTAGATTTTAGATTAAATATTTTAGATTATAGTATTGAATTGTTAGTTAGAGTGTTGACACGGCTATAATCGACCCTATCCATGTACATGGTCATGCCCGAATAAGGGCCTGTCCCTATACATGGACAAGGACAAATATGGCCCTGTCCATGTACAGAGACAGACCTGAATTCGAGCATTTCCCTGTACATGGACAGGGCCATAATCGACCTTGTACATGTACAGGGACAAGACCAAATAAGGTCTTGTCCCTATACATGTACAGGTAAATTCGGGCCAGTTGTTGGTCTCTAAAGATGTCCTAAAAACAACCTCTATGCATCAGCCAAAGGTAAGCACTGGAACAAGTGTTTTTCTTGTCGCCTACGTAGGTTCTTACTTTCCGTTTTCAATACCCAACCTCCAAAGATGAAACACCTGTAAAGGAAAAACAATCGTAAAGGGAACGACAGTTTTTCTATTCAAAGGAACAACAAAAGGAACAACAATCATTCCATTCAAATGAACAACAAAAGGAACAACAATCATTTCATTCAAATGAACAACAATCATGACAAGGGAATGACAATCGTTATATTGGGCTGAAATAATGTTGTATTAATTGCATTGTAGTATTTACCCAACTTATCTAATTTTTCAACCTAGGGTTCGTAAACTGACAAAGCACACACAAAGTATACACAATATTGAAGCGGAACTAATCTAATCTAATGTTTAAGCTACAACTGAAATTGAATCATTAATATAACACATGACTGAAATGGAATCATTAATCTAGCACACAACTTGGAATTGAAATTAATCTGGGTATGAGAAATTGTGTGAATGAATTAATCTAGAAATGGAGAACTACATGAAGGAAAAGAAGGTACAACATGTGAAGAGTTAAATAACACAACAACATATGTGAGCTCATGCCAATGAAACAATCTTCTATTCCAATAACCAAATCAATCTTCATAACAAAATAATAAAAGCATGAAAACAAAAACCATGAATCAAAGCTAGGAATCTCTTTCTCTTTTGAATCCTAATGACTACCATTAATGACTACTCTAATTCTCTACTTACAACTTATTGAATTCTAATTGCTCCTAATTGAATCATCATGAAGAGAGACCACTCTCTTTTATACATGAGAGACTTGAAGATAATATAACCATCTCATTATTACAGATTCACTATTCTCTCAACCTATTTCCCATTATTACAAAATATAATCCCTTCAAATCCTCACACATATCTCTCATAGATAAGATATTCCAACCAAATCTCCATGATCTTCTCCTTGGAATGGGATTGAATTATCTCCTCAAATATTGAAATGGTGGAGGAAGTATTCAAGAAGTCCTTTGAAATAATCCTTCACATATTCCTACACATCACAAAGCTCACACATATTTTAGATATATATGAAAACATGTTGATTTTCTAACATTTAATCACAAATTCCTATTAAATACTAAAATGAATAAAGTGGAGAACAATATGGTGGAACCCAAGTATATTTATGGAAATGATATCCTGAAAGGTTAATGGGGTGATGAAATGTGAAGAATGATGAAGGGAAAGATGGATGAAAATATGAAATTTCTGAGCCCCAACACCTATCCCTATACATGGACAGGGCCAAATATAGCCACGATCGTGTATAGGGATAGAACTGAATTTGGGCCTGTCCCTATACATGGACATGGCCAAATATGTTAAGCATTACATGCTTCTTGTATCTTATGCTCATTGCTTAGATAAAAAATTTAAATTTTATGATTTAAATGTGTTATGGATATAGAGTATATTACAAGGAGTGTATTTCTTGTACTATAATTACCTTGGATTACACTGAGCTTATGTAAACATGATGTACATATTAGGTAAAGAGATATGTGTTATAAAAAGGTCCATAGGTCTACAGTTAACCTATTTTATACAGAGTTAATGTATGTGTTCTAGCTTATTATGACAACACTTATTTGATAATCATATTCATAGTGATTACAACTTACATATCACAGATTTTAGATTAAATATTTTAGATTTGATTATTAAACTGTCAGTTAGATTTTAGATTTTATATTTTATAGTCTTAGATTGTTGACAGGGACATATTCAGCCGTGTACATGTACAGGGACAGGCCCGAATCAAGGCATGTCCCTGCACATGGACAAGACTGAATATGGCCCTATCCATGTAAAGGGACAAGCCCGAATTTGGGCATGTCTCTATACATGGACAAGGAAATTCAGGCATGTCCTTGTACATGAACAGAGGCAAAAAATAGCCCTGTCCATGTTAAGCATTGCATGATTGTTGTATCTATCAATCAGAATATGGACCTTTCCATGTACATAGATGGGTCCGAATTTGGGCTTGTCCCTGTACATGGACATGGCCATATCTCAATTGACATTGGTGTTGAGGGAGGGCATACGTTGGTGTTGTGAGTGTTTGGTTTAGAATAATTTTTAATTTTATGATTTAAATAGTTAGTGTTAGTATTCTCTCTCGAGATGGTCCATGAGACCTGGGAGTAGTTAGTGTTATTTTATGATTTAAATGGTTAATTTTATTTTATGATTTAAGTACCAAGTTCTGATAATGCGTTATTTTTTTCTCTCCCGGGATGGTCCATGAGACCTGGGAGTAGTTAAGAAGAGCATGATCACATTCTTGATCTTCCTTTTATGTTGGGATGATAAAAGATTATAAGTAAATATCATGAGAATCATGTGGACATTTTTTCATTAAAGAAGAGCTTAATTGTTGACTTTGTCTTGAAATCAACCTTTCTTGACTTACACCCCATTTAATTGTTGTGTGGGTTTTTGGTTTTGTGCTTTACCTAAAGAATGTTAGCCGCCTGGACTTTGGAAGAATTTAATTGTTGAATTTCTTTTGAAACCACCTTTGCTTGAGTTATCCCCCCCTTAATTGTTGTGTGAGGTTTTGGTTTTGTTCTTTGTTTTTTCCTAAGGAAATTTGGATCCCTTCTCTTGACTTGTTTTTTTTCTTGTTGATTTTTATGATTTAACAATAAATATTTTATGTTATAAACTATTATTTGTTTAAATTATTTAATTATTTGTTTATATGGCTACGACCCCTCTAGGATAGATCTTATTGGTCATTTCCATCTTGCTGGAGATCTTTTCTTGGTTATTGTTTGGGGATTTTGGTTCAACTTGCTATTATCGCCATCCTTATTTTTTTGTTGGTGTCTCCCTCTTTATCCTTGCTAATGCCACCTTGTGTATCTTTTCGTTCTCTTCTATTGTTGGTGCCACCTGTGTATGTTGTTGGTTAGTCTATTGATATTTTACCCTAAAAGTTCTTCTTTGCAATTTGTTCCATGTGCCATGATGAGATCTCTCCCAAGGGTTTGATCAATGATCCCTTGAATCTTTTTATGAGCATATATATAAGAGGAGATCAAAAACATGTCATGTAATATTGTTTCTTGTTTTAGTTTTAAGTAAATGTTTTGTTAGTTATTGTTTTTCTCAATGATTGTAAAAAAAATAGTTGTTCCAGTTTTTTCAATATATGTATGCGATGCTTTGAAGTTGTCATAAATGCTTAAATGCTTGTGTTATAAATTTAATATTTCCATTTAATATTTCTATAACTTATGAACTTTAATATTCATAAATTTTAAAAGGATATATATTGAGGCGAGATGTTGAGACAGGAGTCTCCAAACATTCCTTGCAAACTCTCTAGGCTATCCCAAGAAAGAAGAAGAGGAACCGTGTCTTCGACTGAGACTCTGAGTGACCAACGACAATCTAGTTAGAGGAGGAGATTATAAAATGAGTCTCTAAATAGATCATCTCGAGAGTGTGCTCAAACAAGTGCTAT
>JASDQU010103224.1:20448-74540 GCA_032191745.1 Picea mariana | reverse complement strand
TATATATATATGTTTTATATATGTTTTTTTTTTAATTTTTTTATGTTAAATTATGTCAAGTTAAATGTTGTAATTACTTTCAAATGTGCATGTAGATAATGAGTTTAGTGCGAGTGAAGTCAATGAAAGAGAGAGTGGGTGTCACGGAGATTCTAATGCTAGTGAAGATGGTGTAGGTGAATTTAGGAGGCAACGTTATCAAGAAACAAAAGATTATACACCTACGTCCACCTATACTTCAAATGTTAGTGATGAGCTTCCTTAGTAAAGGATTACTGAAATAATGACCTTTGAGCGATGCTCAGGTGTTAAAAGAAGGTTGGAACATGATTTGAGGAGCTTGGATCTCCCTCGGGAGAGTAAACAAAACTTGGAGATTTTTTTTCATTCATTGCAAAACTTTATGGATGCATATCAAAAGATGGGACCAACCACTGACAGTTTTATTGATTTGATGAGGAGGCGAAAGTCAAAGGTGACGGGCCCTGATAAATGGGACGTAATAAAAAACAAAGTTTCAAAAGAAAACACAATTTCTATGTTTAATTTCAAATATGGGCCAAAGCGAAAAATATTGAAGGTGCAATATTGTAAGCACCCCAACATAGCAGGACATTTGTATAACAAATTTTTGGCAGCATATGGGAAATTGTCACGAAATGACAAGGTTCCACATTATTTTTCTAGAATATTTTATGCAGATTTTTTTATGGACATGCACCATGATTATACTAGCCTATCATCTGATTATTATGGAGTTGGTAAAGGATGAACATGTGATCGAAAATGAGAATATCAAAATGTGACATTTTAGAGGCCTCCAAGACTTTTAGTATCTCATCCAATAGGGGAATTTTCTTTACATTCAGAGTTGCGAGCTTCATCAGAGGTTGGAAAAGAGGCTAGGAATGCAATCGGGGAAAATTTAGAATTGATTTTTTATGGTGTTAATGTTGGTTTGACCCATCAGTGAGAAGAAGCCAATTCTTGGGCCATTTTTATTTAAAAAACAGATAAGTTAGATACCGTGTCAGTAGAATATCTTAAGGAGTATGAAAAATTTTGCCGTGATGGTTGGAAGGAGGTCATTCAAAATGATGAACCGGATAATGGATTGGTATGTGTTCTAGTTAGTAATTTTTTTACGCATTTTAGGATAATTTACAACTAATTCTAGATCTAGATACATACCATTGTATCTATAGAAATAATTGAGTTGGTATTGTCATTAATTGTAGTTTGAAGATATGTTAAATGAATCTCCAGTAAATAGGGAACTTGATTCCACAAGTTTAAATTTGGATGTGTTGAATCAGGTATGTGTTTTCTAATATCCACAGATGAGCATTTTAGTTGTTCAATCTCCAATCTTTTGAATAAGATCAACAACATGAAATTTATAATTTTTTATAAATGTGAACACGATGAATTCTAAATTTAGTTCTTATTTGTTTTGTTCACGGATCCCTATTCCATATCCTACTACCTGGGTAGGTTTGTCCCAATTCTCATTGGAAGCGTTTGCAGAGGGTGGGAGTTCACAAGTATCATTGCATGTTGAAAACAAATTTAGTTATATATTAAAATTGCAAATTGTCAAATTTAAAATAAGAATGTCTTAAACAATATTTAATTTATGAATCATAGGTTGTCACATCATAGGCATTACATGTTTCAAAATTTAAAACTACAATTTAATGTGTTAAAATCATTTAAATTTAATTTTCAAATTTGAAATTTAAAATGTGTTATATAGGGAAATGTGGAGAAGAGAGTACATGAGAGTGTTCTTGAACAAAATGTGGACATGAGAGTGTGGGAGATTGGGATTGAGGAGGAAGAATGCATACATGGGAATGATGTGTCTATTCTTGATGATTCATAAATGTATGTTCATTGCACATTAGTGAGTTTTAATTTTCTTTTATGTTGGGATTTTATATAAAAGTGTTCAAGCTTATTTTTGTTGAATAAGATTATATTTTTTACTTTTTTCAAATTTTTGTTTTCTTAAATATTTAGTTTAGCCTTTCCTATTCATAGGGTTACTAAACTAGTGTCTATATAACTTTTCAACACTTTGATCAATTATTTTGAAATACATAGAAACCCTAGATATAAGTTTATCATTGTCTTAAATAGTACATTCAAGCTTATTTATGTTTAGATCATGATGAAGACCTAATTTTGAACTTGAACATTTGATTATTTGAGAACAGACTCTATCCTACATCAAGAAATGGGACGTTTCTAAATTTTCTTCGATTGCATTCCTTGCCTTCTTGTCCAAGAATAGAATAGTATGGACATTTGCGTTTTCTACATACAAAGAAGTGAGTTCCTTATTGCCAAGGTATTTTCAAACTCTTAACTAAATTTTTTACTAACTATTTATTAATTGGGTTGGTTGTTATTGATGTCAACCCTTGAAGAAAGTTCGATAGCTAATTTCGATAGTGCAATGGTTTCGGTAATGGACCCACATTTTTTTGATGGATAATGATATGCATTTTGATATATTTCTAGGTAATACTATCCCATATGGATAGTGCATGTCATTCCATTTCCGGTGGTATGTGGAACATCACATAACTCCTCATGGTTAGAGAGTTATGGCCATGTGAAGTTGGAGAAAGGTTTGGGTAAATGACCCCAGTTTGTTTGATGGATAATGGTATGAGTTTTGATATATTTGTAGGTAAGAATATTTTATATGCATAGTACATGTCATTCCATTTCCAGTGGTATGTGGAACTTCACATAACTCCTCATGGTTAGAGATTTATGGTCATGTGAAGTTGGAGAACCCTCATGAGCGATCTAGAAGCCCCAAAAGGTCAAAGTAGTCAAAGTGGTTTAAGAGATTTTAGAAGGTAAATAATAAAGTGAAGTGATGAGTGTACTATAAGTCAAAATGAATACAAAATAAATTATTTAAATAATAAAGTTAATGGATGATTTACTAAGTTGAAAAGTGGTTAGAAGTGGGTTAACCCTAAAATAAGGAAAGTGGGTTAAGATGGTTAAAATGTAACCCCTTGAGGAAGCTACATGAAAGTGTAAATAAGAGGCAAAGCTCTCTCATTTTAATCACACTTGAGAATATTGAATATATACAAGTGACTGAGGTAACCAAAGGATATGTAAGATGAATTTTAGAGGGAAGGTGAAGTAAAGAAGGCCGAAATTCAAGGGAGGATAAATTCTTTTGATGATGCTTTCTAAGGTATGTTATTTATAGGTCATCTCACCATTTTTGCAATAATTGTTTTTATTGAATTATTCAGACTGTGCAATTAGGAGGCCATTGAGGAACCATATCCAACTAGTTTTGATACAAATTTCATATTGTGGTTCATTTTAGTTTTCGAGTTACACGCCGTGGAAAATAGGGTTTGTGGCTAGTCCTAAAACTAGTCTAAAACATGTGTTTCGGGTAAAAACGTCATAACGTCTTCATAAGCAATCCAAATTTAGTAAGACCGAATGTATTGGTTAGATTACAGTCTGTAGTATTATGTGTACCATTTTTAGATCCATACAACAAATATTCTTTCTGGGGCATGCTCTACAATTTCACTCTCTAGAATAAGCTAGAATTCAACAAGGTATGTCATTTTTTCTATAACTCATTTTCCGAGAGGTTCCAAGTAGTGAAATGTAGAGGAATTGCATAAAATACACTGAAAAAAATTATGTACCATTTTCATATCTTTATTCATTACAAGTACATATTTATGATTATTGCAAGTTAGGGTTTTTTACTAATCCAAAATTAGTCATGTGAGACTAAGCTAAAGTTTGATGAAAATGATAGTCTCTTCTTGTTAAAGTTAAGGAAGGCTTGCAGGTATGTGATCATATACACCGGGTCTATTATAGAGTTACAAATCATATTTGGATGATGAAATTGATGAGGGACTTTGTTTGAGGTACATGTTGGGTACATGGTTGAGACAAGTAGTTGATGAGTTGGAACATACATGAGGTGTATAGTTGATGATGTTGGTACATCTTGATGAGTCATAGTTTATGTGTATTTGATGCATAATTGATACATATTTGGTGCATGGTTGATGCACTTGTTGATGGTACAGATTGAGGTATAGGTTGGTGCATGGTTGATGCACTTGTTTATGGTACAGGTTGATTGCAGGTTGTTTGGACAGGTTATTGTGACAAGTTATTTGCATAGGTTTGGTGCATGGTTGATGCATTTGTTTATGGTACAGGTTGATGTATGGTACATGTTGGCACAGTTTATTGGTACATGTTGTTACAGGTTGATTACAGGTTGATTGGTACATGTTTACAGCAACATATCTCACAGTGATAGTGTGACAGTGGTTCCATCATTCTACTTATATGTTAGGGAGGCTGGACGGGGAAAGGAAAAGTGGTTGTAACCACCTTCTGGTTGAAACTGGAGAACATAGGGGGTTTTAGCCTCTTTTTGGTTGTATTCAGAGAATTGGGGAGTTGGAGTTTCCCTCAGGTTGTAGCCTGAGAAACTAGGTGGTTGTAGCCTCCTTCTGGTTGTAGCTAAGGAATTGGGGAGTTGGAGCTTCCATCCGGTTGCAGCCTAAGAAACTAGAGGGTTGGAGACTCCTTCTAGTTGCAACTGGAAAACAAAGGAGGTTGGTGCTTCCAATGAATGTAATTCTTCAAGACATGTAATAAAAAACATTTCGTGGTTTTATCCCGCTTTGGGTTTCCATGTAAAAACACTGGTGTATTGTGTATGCATATGATTGCTCATTTGTTCCTTGTTTATTTACTCTGCAATTATTCGATGATAATGCTACACTGATATAACACTTGCATTATATGGTTAAAAATGATTAAATTTATCTATTACTGATTCACCCCCCCTCTCAGTGATCCAACAATTGGTATCAAAGCAGGTTCCTTTAGAAATCAGTTTAACCACTAAAAGGTAGATCATGAAGAGAAAGAACATGAATAAAAATGGAATACCACAATTTGATGGACAAAATTATGCATTTTGGAGCAGAATGATGAAAACATATATACTGGCACAAGGATTTGAAATTTGGCAATCAATTGTAGATGGATACAAATAACCAGTAGTTCCGTCGAAAAATGAAAGAGCAATAAAACTCAGGAAAAATAATTCCAAAGACACAAATGCACTTATGAATGGTCTTTTTGAATCAGTTTACACCAAATTAATACATTGTAAATACGCTAAATACATTTGGGACAAGCTTCAAAATATTTATGAAGGACATTCAAAAGTGAAAGCAATAAAGATTCAAACTTACAGAGGTCAGTTTGAACAACAAAAGATGAAGGAAGATGAGAATAATGCAACTTACTTCTTATGAGTTGATGAAACAGTAAATGCAATCATAGGATTGGGAGAAGAAATTAAAGAATATGTACTTGTTCAAAAGGTACTAGGATATCTCCCTATGAGATTTGATCCTAAGATATCATAACCAAAAGTAAGAGAACATCTAGACTCAATAAGCATGGACGAACTACATGGAATCTTCACAACATATGAAATGAGAACTGGAAAGGAAAATCCAGATGTAAAAGAAACATCTTTCAAAGCATCTAAAAGGTAAAATCAAAAGGAAAAAGAGCATAACAACAGGAATGACTTCTCGGAAGATGATGAAGAAATGGCCAACTTTGTTAGAAGATTGAACAAGGGATCCAACGATAGATATTAAAGTAAGTTTTCTTTGATTTGTTTTCATTGTGATGGTATTGATCATTTTTCTAACAAATTTCCTCATAAAAAAAATAAGAGGAATGATGAAGATTACTCAAATAGAAAACAAACATATAATAGCAAAAGAACCACAAAGAAAGTTTTCAAGAAAAGCTTATGCACCAAAGAAGACATCTCATCATCAAATGAAGATGAAGTCAGTAACAGTGAGACAGAAAGAGTTATATTCATGGAAGTAGAAGACTCTGACAAACAAGACATAGAAGAAGAATATGAAGAGGCATAAGTTGACTACCGAGAATAATTGTTGTGTGCCATAGAAGTTATAAGAAGAGAAAATAAGAAAAACAAGAAGCTACAAGTGGAACCAGACAAGAAAAAAACACACTCAAGAACTAGAACAAATGATCACAAATTTGAAGGTTCAAATAAAAGAAGATAAAAGAGTTGAAGAAGCACTCAAAGAATAGCTAGAAGAAAGAGACAGGATCATTGGAAATTTGGAAGTAGATATTGTCACATTAAGAAATGATCTTTAAAATAAAAATATGAAGAACAACTCAAAAGTTTTGGATGACAATATCAACAGTCAAAAACCTCATCATGACAAGTCTAGACTTGGATACAATCAGACATAAAAGGGATCAACCTCCAAAAACAATAGAGAAAAAAACATATCCAAAAATCTATGCAGAAACAATCAAAGGGGATAGAAATATCTACAAGGAAGATTATAGGGACACTCCTCTACTGAGAATATTTAGATTTCATAATCAACAACTAACAGATAGGCCTTAGGAAGAAGAAGGATTCAGAAGAGCAATTCCTTTCAAAATATCTTCAACTTCTAGGTATCAAACTATTTTTTTTTGTTTATGTTATGCATGTAATAATTTTGGACATAAATATATGAATTGCAGAGCTAACATCAGGAATATAAAAAACTTTGAAATTCATACACAAAAGGGTTATCCAAGATGGACTAGTGAAAAATAGAGAAGAAGTTACAACAGGTTTGAATCATTGAGCACTGAAGTGGAATGCTACAAGTGTAACAACTTTGGACACATGGCCAAAGATTGCAGAATGAAAATTCCTCCTAGAGAATCACAACAGAACAACATCAGTCACAGACAGGAACCTTACAAGAGAACATGGATAAAAAAGAAAAATCAGTATAGCAATGAAGAAGGCACACTCTATCTACAAGCTAAGAAGAGGAAACGTGGTTGGCATGTTGACAGTGGTTGTTCAAAACACATGACAGGTGATAAAGACAAATTTCTTCCATTAAGAAAGGAAAGAGATGGATCAATATCCTTCGAAAATGATGATTCAGCTAAAATAATTGGAAAAGGCACAATCATAATTGGAAACAAGAATACCAAGGCATAAAATGTTCTACTAGTAGAAGATATGAAACATAATATTCTAGGTGTGAGTCAAACGTACGACCAAGTTCATAAAGTTACTTTCCAATCACAAAAGTGTGAGATAAGAAAACAAGGTTCAGGAAAATTTATTGCAATAGCTGCAAGAAGTTTAGGCAACATATATGTGCTAAGTGGAATTGGAAATGAAAAGTGTTGTCTAGGAAAAGAAGATGAAAGTTGGCTATGGCACAGAAGAATGGGTGGCATACAATTTGATAACCTTGTCAAAGTCAACAAAAAATAATTAGTTAGAGAAATGCCCGAGATTACAAAACCAACCAACACTTTATGCAAGCATTGTCAACAAGGAAAACAAACAAATACTAGGTTTAAATCAAAAGAATATTCAACGCTAAGACCACTGGAAATTGTGCATATTGATCTAATTGGAACAACTACAACAAAGGGTTTAAAAGGTGAGAAATGATTTATGTTATTGGTTGATAATTATATAAGAATGACTACAGTTTTTTTTCTCAGGAATAAGTTAGAAGCTTTTGAAAACTTCAATGTCTGCAAGGAAATGGTTGAAAATGAAATGGATTCAAAAATAAAATTTTTGAAATAGAATAATGGAGGAGAGTTCACTTCAAATGAATTTATGGAATATTGTAGTAGACATGGAATAAAAATGAAATTCTTCCTTACTAGGACACCTCAACAAAATGGAGTTGTTGAAAGAAAGAACATGATAGTACAGGAAATGGCTCGAACAATGTTAATGGATTCCAAATTCATAGATATATTTTGGACAGATGAAGTGCATACAATGGTTCTCATTCAAGATAGAGTAATGCTCATAAACAACAATGAAAAACTCCCTACGATTTATGGAAAGGAAGACCAACAAATGTGAATCACTTCAGAGTATTTTGAGGCAAATGCTACATCATAAGAGAAGATGGAAGAATGAGAAGGTTTGACTCTCATGTGGACAAACGAGTACTTGTTGGTTACTCAAGTAGAAGGAAAGGATACAAGTGTTACAATTTTAGGTTGAACAAAGTTGTGGAAAGCATCAATGTAACAATTGATGAAATAGGTGGACGAGAATTAAAGGAAGAAGAAAATGAATCAATGGAAAAAATTTACGAATAAGAAGTAGAATATGAAGAAGAAGTAGAAGAGGAAGATCAAGAGGATCAAACATAAGTAAAAGAGAAAGTTCAACAAGTGCCTCCAAAGACACGTAGCAAACGAGTACAAAAGATTCATCCTTCAGATCAAATTATTGGAAACAAAGATGTAGGAGTTGAGACTAGAAGAAGAATCTATTCACCATAACAAACACACCTAACACTCTCATTTACGATTGAACCAAACGGTTTTGAAGAGGCCGACAATGATGAATTTCAGAATAAGACCATGAATGAAGAATTAGATCAAATAGAGATGAATGACACTTGAGAATTGGTTCCAAGACCAAAGAATAAGAATGTGATTGGCACAAAGTGGGTATTTAGAAATAAATTGAATGAAAATGGACATGTTACAAGGAACAAAGCTAGATTGGTATGTAAAGGATACACATAGGTTGAAGGAATCAACTTTGAAGAGACATTTTCTCCAGTTGCTAGAATGGAAGCAATCTGACTGCTCCTATATTATGAATGCTCCAAGAATAAGAAAGTGTATCAAATGGACGTGAAATCAAATTTTTTGAATGGTGAGCTTGAAGAAGAAGTCTACATTGAAAAATCAGAAGGATTTAAGTTGTCAGAGAAGGAAGATTATGTGTGTAAATTGAAGAAGGCCTTGTATGGTGTAAAAAAGGCTCCTAGAGCATGGTACTCTAGACTCGATAAATATCTATAGAAGGTATGGTTTGGAAAAGGAAGTGCAGACATCAACCTCTACATCAAGGTAACTCAATATAGTATTTTATTAATTGAAGTTTATGTTGATGATATTATTTTTGGAAGTATTGATCACAAGTTAAGCTAAAAATTTAAAAAGGATATGCATAATGAATTTGAAATGTCATTACTTGGAGAACTATCCTTATTTATGGGTCTTCAAATATGTCAAAGAAACCAAGGAATTTTTAAATCTCAAACTAAGTATATCAAAGAAATGTTAAAGAGGTTTAGAATGAAAGATTGCAAACCAGTTACCACTCCTATGCAAGCCAGTTTGAAGTTGAGAAAAGATGATGATTCAAAGTCTATAGACCAGAGGAAATATAGGTCAATGATTGGTAGCTTAATATATGTGACAATATCCAGACCAGATGTAATGTAGGAAGTTGGACAGGTGGCACAATTTCAAGAAGTACCAAAGGAATCACATGTATTAACAGTGAAGAGGATTTTCAGATATCTCAAAGGAATAAAAGAGTTTGGATTATGCTATCCAAAAGGAAAGGATCTATCACTTATTGCCTACATAGATGCAGATTGGGAAGGATGCATTAATGACTGATGAAGCACCAGTGGATCAACGTTATACTTGGGTGAGTGTTTAGTATCATGGTTAAGAAAGAAACAATCATCAGTATCCTTATCTACAACATATGCAGAGTATATTGTAGCAACAACATGTTGTACATAGGTTCTATGGATGAAACAAACTTTGACATATATACAGGCTGAGTATAGATCCCATTCCAATCTATTGTGATAATACAAGCGCCATCAATATCTCAAATAAATTGGTGATGCACTCCAAGACGAAGAAAATTCCAATAAAGTATCACTTTCTATGGGAACATGTTGTAGAGAAGAACATCAGAGTTTAATATGTGGGAAAAAAAGAAAAAGTGGAAGACATATTTACAAAACTTCTTCTAAGAGAAGTCTTTGAGTATCTTCGCCAGAGACTCGGAGTAATTTCTACTCCAAAATGATTTATTTTGAATGCTTATCTTATATTTTTTTAGATCTACACGAAGAAGCACCATAAAGAGGACAATTTAGGTTGGAAGATCAGTTTTAGGAAGAGTTCAGTCAGGGGGAGTATCCCCAAGGATAGTTCAGTTAGGGGGAACAACCCTGGATGGAAAGATACCTTTGCAATTGATGACAAAGGGGGATAGATTTATCAGATGCAAAGGTAAATGCAAAGGTAAAGGTAAAGGGGAAGCATGAGTGGCATGACTTCAATATTGCATCAGAGTGTTTCCATCAATGCCAAAGGTGGAGATTTTTAATTAGTTGGGTTGGTTGTCATTGATGTCAAGCCTTGAAAAAAGTCTGATAGATAATTCTGGTAGCACAATGGTTTGGGTAATGGAAACAAGTTTCTTTTATATATAATGGTATGAGTTTTTATATATTATAGGTAAGAATATTCCATATGGATAGTACATGTCATTCCATTTCTGATGGTATGTGAAACATCACATAACTCCTCACGGTTAGAGAGTTATGGCCATGCGAAGTGGGAGAAAGGTTTGGGTAATGGACGCAAGTTTGTTTGATGGATAATGGTATGAGTTTTTATATATTTGAAAGTAAGAATATTCTATATGGATAGTACATGTCATGCCATTTCCAATGGTATGTGGAATGTCACATAACTCCTCACGGTTAGAGAGTGATGGCCATATGAAGTTGGAGAACCCTCATGAGTCATCTAGAAGCCCCAAAAGGTCAAAGTAGTCAAAGTGGTTTACGATATTTTAGAAGGTAAATAATAAAGTGAAGTGATGAGTGTACTATAATTCAAAGTGAATACAAAATAAATTATTCAAATAATAAATTTAATGGAGAAATTACTAAGTTGACAAGTGGATAGAAGTGGGTTAAGCCTAAAATAAGGAAAGTGGGTTAAGATGGTTAAAAGATAACCCCTTGAGGAAGCTACATGAAAGTATAAATAAAAGGAAAGGCTCTCTCATTTTAATAACACTTGAGAATATTGAATATATACAAGTGACTGAGGTAACCAAAGGATATGTAAGCTGAATTTCAGAGGGAAGCTGAAGTAAAGAAGGTCGAAATTCAAGGGAGGATAAATTCTTTTGATGATTCTTTCTAAGGTATGTTATCTACAGGCCATCTCACCATATTCACAATATTTTTTTTTCTATAATGATTCAGACCATGAAATTGGGAGGCCATTGAGGAAACATATCCAAGTAGATGTGATACAAATTTCATCTTGTGGGTCGTTGTATTTTAGGATTTACACACCGTGGAAAATAGTGTTTGTGGCTAGTCCTGAAACTAGTCTAAAACAAGTGTTTCGGGTAAAAACATCATAAATTATTCATAACAAATCCAAATTAAGTAAGACCATATGTATTTATTAGAGTACAGTCTTTAGTATTTTGTGTACAATTTTCAGATCCATACAACAAATATTCCATGTGGGGCATGGTCTACATGTTCACTCTCTAGAATAAGCCAAAACTCAACAAGGTATGTCATTTTTGCTATAACTCATTTTTTGAGAGGTTCCAAGTGGTGAAATATGGAGTAATTGTATAAAAGACACTGAAGAACATTGTGTACCATTTTCAAATCTTTATTCATTACATGTACACATTTATAATTATTGCAAGTTAGGGTTTTTGACTAATCCAAAATTAGTCATGTGAGACTAAACTAAAGTTTGATGAAAATGATAGTATCTTCTTGTTAAAGTTAAGAAAGGTTTGCAGGTATGTGATCATATACACCAGGTCTATTACAGAGTTAAAAATCATATTTGTATGATGAAATTGATGAGAGATTTTGGTTGAGGTACATGTTGGGTACATAGTTGAGACAAGTAGTGGATGAGTTGACACATACATGAGGTGTATAGTTGATGATGTTGGTAAATCTTGATGAGTCATAGTTTATGTGTATTTGATGTATGATTGATATATATTTAGTGCATGGTTGATGCACTTGTTGATGGTATTGGTTGAGGTACAAGTTGGTGCATGGTTGATGCACTTGTTTATGGTACAGGTTGATTACATGATGTTTGGACAAGTTATTGTGAAAGGTTATTTTTACAGGTTTGGTGCATGGTTGATGCATTTGTTTATGGTACAAGTTGAGGTACATGTTGATGTATGGTACATGTTGGAACATGTTATTGGTACAGGTTGTTACAGGTTCATTACAGGTTGATTGGTACAGGTTTATAACAGTATATCTCACAATGATAGTGTGACAGTGGTTTCGTCATTCTTCTACGTCAGGGTGGTTGGACAGGGCAAGGACAGGTAGTTGTAGACACCATCCGGTTGTAGCCAAAGAACATAGGGGGTTGTATCCTCCTTCTAGTTGTAGCTAGAAAATTGGGGAGTTGGAGCTTCCCTCAGGTTGTAGCCTGAGAAACTAGGGGGTTGTAGCCTCCTTTTGGTTGTAGCAAGAGAATTGGGGAGTTGGAGACTCCTTCAAGTTGCAGCCTGAGAAGCTAGGGGGTTGGAGCCTTCTTCCAGTTTCAGTTGAAAAAAAAGGGAAGTTGGTGCTTCCAATGAATTTAATTCTTCAATACATATAAGAAGAAACATTATGTGGGTTTCTCTCACTTTGGGTTTCCACGTGAAAACACTGGTGTATTGTTTATGTATATGATTGCTCAGTTTTTCATTGTTTATTTACTCTGCAATTATTGGATGATAATGGTACATTGATATAACACTTGCATTATATGGTTAAAAATGATTAAATTTATCTATTATTGATTCACCGCCCCCCTCAGTAATCCAACACTAACCACAAAAACCAACATTCAAGTAGATTTACAAATAAGCTATGTACATGCCTGATCTCACTTATGTTTATATTATGATGAAGACATACTTCAAAGAGCATTCGATTATATATAATATGAATACATCCCAACGATGAAAGATTTAAATGGTTTTTGAAGAATGACTTAATATATGTGCATATATGTGTTTTCTTCATGTACATGAAAGATTATATGAGAACATCTATTCCACCAGAGAAAGAGGAGATAAGTATTTTAAGGAAGAAGGATTTTTAAAATGGAGATTTCTGAACTTTCATAGATACAAGTAATTTATTGAAATAATGGTTTAATATGGAGATTTATAGGTCCTTTAATTTGTTTCATAGATATAGGTAATTTCTTGGAAGAATGGCTTAATATGAAGATTTATGAGTTCTTTAATTTGAAAGAGAATTTGAGGGAATTTGATTATATGAGAACATATATTCCACTGTAGAAGAGGAGATAAGTATTTTACTGTTGATGATATAAGTATTTTACTGCTGAGTAAATAAGATCACGTGGCATGAGAATTTCACCTGAAGGATTTGAGACTTTATCCACAAGGAGATAAGTATTTTATTCGAAGAATGTCTTAATATAGATATTTGTGAACTTTCTACATACACAACTATATTTATTTTCAGAGTATTATCTATGTCGGAACACAAAAATTGGTTACCAAGAACACAATTTTTGTCTTTAAATTTTTGTAAGATTTTAGATAAGATTTTACAAATTGTTTAAATCATGTATGCTTAATGTGGAGAGTAATTATTTTGGAAGTTTTGGAACTTTGTGATGGAAGTTTGGTTTAAAAAAAGTGCCAAAAAAGTGAAATAAAAAGAAAGGGATAATTTTAAATCTGTGGAAGTTTGGTTGGGTATTTTATTATTTATGATTGTTTATTTAATATTTAGTTAACGTATATATGCTAATATGTGTTATTTTTTATTTTTTTTTAATTGTTACAGATGTTTACATTATATTTGGTGGAAAGGAGTATGTTGGAGGATGAGACTTAACTCTTTTGGTATGTATGTTAATTTTTCTTTAATCACAACTTGTTTTATTTATTTAAAATGGAACATGTGTACATTTTATTTTAAATTTGTACATATATTTTATTGTAAATTTTTAAATTTTGAATTTGATGAATGTTTTCTTTTGCAGGTATGAAGTGATCTATCTTAAAGCGATGACTTAGTGTCCATAATTTTGGAGTTAAATGTCTTAGTTTTTGTTATCATCCTAAAATGGATGTGTAACCTATGTATTTGATGGTGTAACTATTCAAACTTTCATTATATATATATATATATATATATATATATATATTTGATATTTTTGGAACTCAAAATATCAATTTATTGTCTCATATTTGATTTCTCTTATATTGTTTATGATGGTGAAAGGATAATTTATGTGTTATGGGAAACAACTTATAATTTCGCGCATGTTAGTTCTTCATCTCATTCTCATATCTTGGCCCTAGCTCCTCGCATCTTCAACCCTAGTTTCCTTCATCTCTGGTTCATGTCAAATCGCCTTAAATTCATTTCCATCCCTCATCTCCCTTGTTTCTTCTTGATGCCAAGGAAAAGAGAAAAATCCAAGAGAGGGGCTGTGTGGTATATCTCGCGGGGGAGAGGACGACAAAATACTCCAGACTTGCCTTTGCCTATAGCTCATTCTTCCACCCCGAATCTCCCTCCTCTATCCTCCCTGTGGGCCTGCAGAGTGGAGTGGTTTGACAGCATGGTTAATTCACTCGGATTCACACTTGAGCTCAACCTGGAAGTGTCCTCCATACACCATCCTCCCTCCCGCTTGCCTTCTCTATCCACTCTCCCTAGACCGACTTCCCCCCTCACTTCTTCTGCGTCCCCCCACACTTCTTCTATAGTTCCATCACCACCTTCATGTCCTCTTCTACCCTCGCTTTCTCTTCGGCCACAACCTTCATGCACTCGGTGCAATGGGTTTATGGAGCTGTAGAATTCTTTGAATCACATCCAGAACTCAGTCCTCAAAGTCAAGCGTGACATGGAGGAGTTGTTGAATAGAGATAACTTTGTGAGCATCGCAAGGAGCGCTTGGAGACTCTCATATGCACTCTCCTTCACACCACTTTGGACATAGAGACTTCATCCCCGAACATTGGGCATGATCCTCATAGGGAACGAAAGCTAGGCCCAAGCTCCAGATGAAAACAATTTTCATAGGTTTTCTTGGTTTTTTTATGTCTTTAGATAGATTACTTCTCTTAGCTCTAGCCATATGAGGCACCTTAATTTCTAGTCTTAGAACAACACTATGTCAGAGGACAATTTTTTCTCCTTTTTCTGCAATTGTGAATTGTTTGGACAAGTGGTAGCATTGGTTTCCCATCTGGGCGATGCAACCGCTATCTCACTATTTACCATGACAAATGTAATTTTTTGATACCAAAAGGATTTAATACATCATTCTAACTTACAAAATAAAAATTAATTTTAATTTTTATGATGGTGAAAGGATAAGCTTTTGTTGAAAGCCACCTGTTTTGGTTTCACTTTTGTGGCAAAACAGGTGGCTAATAGGTGGCATTGTATAGACATAAGTAGTTATTAATATATGGATCCTACTTTATCTACAAGAAAAAAAAAGGTTATTTTATGTTTTACGATACTGTGATGAAATTAAAAATGTTTTATTTCATTTTATTTATAAACATCATTGTTTTATTTCCAACACTAAACTGGTTATGTTAGTCTTTAGTTTCCTTTGGATCTTTCAATATATTTATTTTTAACAGCCCCGTCGTTACGACAACAAAAGTGACGTACAACGGGTGAGTTTTTTTCTTTTTTTTTTTTAAAGGCACAAACAATTCTACTTAACTTCCAGGTGCGCAATTAAGTCAATCCTTGAATTTAGAAATAATCAATCATTTTTTTCAAGGTAAGAACATGATCTAGTTTCTAGATTAACATAATTCACTCTTCGATCAAAGCGCACAATTAAACATTTACCAGGAATCTTACAATGGCAAGGTGACAAGCGTGCTAGGTAACTAAGGCGTAAACATTTGCACATCAACTTAGTCCATGGCATAAGTAATCCTAACACCTACTAAACAACATAATACATGTGCAAGATAAACCATTTCTAACCCATCCCATATGAAAAAAAATCATAAGCGCAAGAAGTCTAAGGTCTACATCAATCATTCGTTAATAAATTAAAGGCGCAAAAAGCATTGTTAAACCATTTTTCAATGATAAATCTAATAAGGCAAGTAACGATGGTAATCCATCAATCATTAATACATTTAAAGACACAGGTAAAGGTTATTAATCTATTAAAAGACAACCTAAGAGAAGGTGAAAGGTAACGCCTATAATTATTGGTTGCATAAGGAAGTCTCATCAAAAACATAAAAGCATACATCGCCTTGAGTTGAGGCGTAGATATATCATCCATTAAATCGTTGCATAAATGTTCTAAGGTCATCATTCATTCACTATACTAAGGATCCCTTCGTGCAGAGGTTGCACTTCCAAAATCATACATTACCTTACAAGGTTGCCCGAGTAATTCTCACCCTTGTTTCCATGGAGCAAGCAAACTAACTACTGAACTAGTCAACCTCAATATTAAATTAAGGTTCAAGAGTGCCCTTAATTTACTTTGTAGCGCGCGGTACACAATATCAACGAACTTAATTCATCTTTAATTAAGTCACGCTACTGGTTAATATAGTAAGGAGTTCCACTACTAAGTCTCACCTCAACCTTGGCTCAAGGGAGGTTCTTAACTATTACCCTTACAAAAATTGCACCGATAAAATTAACAAGAAACAAGGTTGGTTTCGACGCTCCAATTCAACATGTGTAAGGAGGAATTCTTCAAGTTCCAGCCTTACATAAAATTCTAAATAAAATCCAGCCTTTGAACATATGTAATTCCAGCTTTAATAAACTCTAATTAAAAATTCCATCCTTTGGAACATAAGAAATTCCAGCTTTTAATTTCAAATTAAACATATATAAGGAGGGATTTGAAGTTACAGCCTTATCTGAATTTTTAAGTATAAACTAAAATCCATCTTTATTAAAAACAAGGCATTAAAGGGCTTGGATGGACGCGTGAGTAATTAAGAAGGGATAAGAATGGGTAAGGACTAGCGCTTTCCCCCACCGGGTAAGCCATCGACTCAAGTCCTCTATAGTTGTAGCACAAAGGGTCCAGTACGATCCAAAAGCGAGACCTTGAGACACTGACATGACAAGGGCAGCAACCCGTGAGGCCTGGGCGGATTCGTTGGAATCTCGTGGGATTCCCAGCGATCCCAGGCAGGGAAAAAGGACGGACCGAGCGGTTGCCCAGGTTCCGCGCGGATCTAACAAAGTGAGAACACGCTCACAATCGAGGGGATGGGTTCAACGGGGGTCAAGGACACGCGCGATCCCTGGAATACCCTGTGAAATCTTCTGCGAGTCAAGAGATTATGAAGGTAAGCTAGGGTAGGCAATGTCCAAATTTTTTAAGGAGAAAAGAAAAATGAAACGTTTGCAGGCCAGCCATGAGTTCGTCCAAGCGGAGGGAAAAAGGGAGAGGGAAACGCTGACGCGTCACCGTTCAGTTTCAAACCCTACAGAGACGATATCGTTCTGTGTTTTTCTTTTTACTGAGGACGGGCCAGTGGTCGGGTGACTGCGCACAGGATGAAGGGGAGTTTGGCTAAATCCCTTCTGAGGGGATCTATTAATGACAGGAGGAGGATGCAATCATATGCTTCCCAAGGAAGAAGTTTTCCTAACCTAGGGGTACCATCCCTGTCTAACCGTTCACAGAAGGTAAACCCCAAGGCAAAAAGAGGAGGAGGTTGAGGAGGGGTTTTGTACTAAGCGTAAGGGCTCTTGTCTGTCTCGACGGACGTCCAGGGAAAACATTTTTGGGTAAAAATGCTGAGGTAAACTCGTTTTGTCTCAGGCATAAGTTGTTGGGTGAAAACGTTGAGGTAAACTCATTTTTTTATTCTCAGGTAAAGGTTGTTGGGTGTAAACGTTGAAGTAAACTTGCTTTTATCTCAGGCATAAGTTACCGTAAACATATATAAAAATAAAGGACCCGAACTCCATTCTTGTTGTAAACATATAAAAATAAAGGAGCGAACCCCATTCTTGCTATAAACATATACAAGGATAAAAGAACGAAACCCCATGCTGAGAATCCAAGAAGTGCGCAGAGGAGTGGTCAACAAAACGCAGAGATCGAGCAATTTCTGAGGCAATGGCCAAACAATGTAGAGACACACTCGAAATTCAGAGTCTATGGTCAACAAACGCAGAAAATCAGAGGTGCCATTCGCTTGCGAATTACAGGCGGAGTAAAAGTAGAAATAAAAACGCAGAGAGACGTTCGAAGTAAAATGAGGGTTGTGCAAGGTTCTTGGATCATTTTAAATATGAGGGTCGAAGAAATTTGAAGGAAAACACAGACCTTCACACAATCTTCTGGCAGAGTAAAAACCAATAAATAACTCAGGGCATCACACGTTTTCTGCGGAAAGCTCAATGAAAAAAAAAAAAATGTCGAGACCAAGAAACTGGAGATAAGCAAAACGCAGCGATAAAAATGCATCTAATAGCTAACTAATTAATGAGCGGAAACAAGATGGCGCAGAACCAAAAAATTGAGTTTCGCAAGCTGAGCGAACAAGAGGTAACCATTCAATCACAAAGAGGAAGCACGGTGCAATCAGATTGAAGGGAAAATGAAACCTTTAAATTAACTGGCTTCTTCATTAACATATCAACAACTAGTACACCCAATCCAACTTCAAGAAACCATTACAATTTTATCAACGCATAGTTTCACATATTTTAAACAAATTCAATGAAAATCTAACATGCGTACCATAACCAAAGGCGCAAAATCCGAAGTGGTTGTCTCGTGCTTGCGCTCTGCCCCGCTCCTGCTTGCTAACCACTAAGACCTCACCGGTACGTCCGAGCCAACGGTAGGGGTAATCTTCTCCCCCCCTGAGCCCCCCAAGCCGAAAAGGGGTTGAGCACCTAAAAACCAGAGAAAATATAGCTCCCAGCTCGCCTTGCAAGGTCGAGCTACCATTCCCTATCGAGCTAAGCATCCCAACTCCCATAAGAAAAATTAGTGAATAAAAATATTGTCAACATAACCTTACGCCTCCTAGTCTTGATCCATACTCCTCCTCCGCCATCATTTTTATAGAGTTTTTTAATGATTAGTTGCCCAAACCCTCATTATATTGTTTTTATTAAATTTAATTTAGGAAAAATCTCTCCCATACACTTGTTACCCGATCCCTTAGTTGCACCAGAAAATCAATTAATTAATTAATTAAATTTTACTATTTCCCTCACCCACCTAAAAACATTCCTAAAAATGCACCTCGGTGTCCCTTTATTCCCTTACAATTCTTTAATGACTTGTGTTTTTCTTAAACCTAGTTGAGTTCACAATTAGAAAGTTCCAAAGACTAGATTCCCTACTATGTTAGACACTCCCCTTTTTCTTTAAGTTCCCCATTTCCTTTAAGTTCCCCTTTTTATCTAAGTTTAGAATTAACAAGTTTAGACATAAACAACAATTTACCTTTTTAATAATTTAATCGTTCATTAAACTTTTACTTTAATTATTAATGTTTGAATTTTATTCACCCCCTCCTTGTTACATGTCCATTTAGTTTTTTTTTGTTCACATGTTCTACTGAGACCTAGGTTCTAAATTCACTATGCTTTGTGACAATTTTTAAGGGAAAATTAGTTATTAAGCTTTAGTCATACCATCATTAATTTTAAGGCTGACCAGGTCCTAAGGAGAAATAGTTTTCTAGGTACTAGGCTATTAACTTACCAGAGTTAAAATAACAACCTGCCCTTCAAGACGCACTACGTTCTCCAAGGGTGCCACTCACCTGCATTCCTATTTTATTTGCATACCGTGCCCTTCAAGACGCACTACATGTTCCAAGGGTGCCACTTGTCTTTGACTCATTTTGGTAGACGTCAAATCCCTAGAGTCAATACTCTATCAAGTGACCTCGTGTGAGACTAAGTGCCTCTAAGGAATAAGTTCCCTGCCTTATTGCGCGCCCCTTAAAATCATCTTGAGAGACTGTCATAGTTTTCCCTCACGACATCGTGGATCTCTCGAACTAGGTAATCGTTAACCTACAGTTCAAGCCACGACGAGAGTGCTAGTAGGTTGTGGCAGCGCTGCTGCCACACCTCTCCCTCAATATCTCTGGTTGTTGTGAGTGACCGCTTTACTCCAAATGTGAGTCTGATTAGCAAGCTATCGTCAGTCTGCATCCATCAACAAAACATGTCAGTGATCCATAATCAACGTCATAATTTACCAGTCATATGTCACATATGCAATAACCAAAACACTCAAACCATAAATAGTCCACTCCCTGACTTGATCTAGAGTCCAAGGAGGTCCATCGATGACATCGACATCCTCAATCAGTCTAGAGTCCTGCACACTCAGGCGAAACCAGTCAATAGAACATGTCTATACATAATAACATAACACGACATCATAATCCAAAACCTCATCATCAAAATCCATAAGCAAAGCAGTCAATCACATAATGGACTGGATCACTTGCATGTAAGTGTCCTAAAAGAATACGTCACATTAGAAGTGCGTGCAAAAGTAAGATGTTACATACACCCCCTCTTGTTTTAAACTTCATCCCGAAGTTTCACAGTATACAAGTGCATATATAAAGTATCTGAAAATATCCAAATGTCTAGCTATAAAAAAATTAGAAACTGTTGACGCATATCATATGCGTCCTCCCAAGTAGTCAAGTGTGGACCATAATCGTCCCACTAGTCCTTGACCTAATCGACAGATCGACACCGTAGTTGTCGAATGCGATGGTCCATAATTCAGATTTGCTTTGTCATGAGCGCAACCTTGCCCAACATCCCCCAAGAACTCAAGTCAATCACATACGTAGTATCATCGAGCTAAAGTCACAAACAGATATAAGATATACATCGTGCATATGCCTCAAAGAATGAGGCACGACTCGCTGTTAGGTCCCTCACAATTATGGTCACGAGGTGAGCATTGATAAAACCCATCGGTCGATCTTGCGTTTCATCTAACCCTTTATCTTATCGTTTGTACATGTTCATCAATTTCTTGGATCACTTCTGGTCCTACCAGGACCCCATCCTTAGAGTCTATCCCAACTCAAGGTGTCTGAAACGGTCACCCATAGAGAACTCAACGGTGCCGTCATAATGGTACCTTGATGGTTGTTGTCGCACGTCAAGTCAGCCAATGAAAAAAACTACTCCCAACGTTCTTGTTTGTTCAATGCACCCATACGAAACATAAAATTACATATTTGGTTCGATCCTTCGATCATCCTGTCTCTTTCAGGGATATGTTGTACAAAGTTCAGAGGTGTTCCCAAGGCCTCTTGGGAAACTTGTACAAAATTTTCTTGCAAGCACCAATTCCCTTATCGGATATGATTCTTTTGGTACGTCTGGAAGTCTAAATATATTTCTTGTATAAATATAGCTATACCTGGCTAATGATGCTTTGTATGCAAACAGACAAAGGTGTGCAGTATTCGTCAGAGTGTCAGCTATTATGAAAATCTAGTCGTGCCTCCTTACCGTTAACGACAATCCCCACAACAAATTCCATCGAAATGACCTCCCATTTCAATTATGGAAAAGCATGTGGTTGTATTAATCCTATCGGATGTCTATGTTCATCCTGCATCTACCGACCTTCAAGGCCTCTCGCCACGCAGTTGACGATGTCTGCATTTATCCCTTCCAGAAGAATAATGGCTTAAGGTCTGTCCTTGACTTCATGACTCCTAGATGAGACATGTGCACTGCTCTATGAGCTTCACATAAAATCAAACTTCTCAATTCATCGTTGGGTTGTAAGTAAATCCAATTATTATATCTCAAATATTCATCATCGTCCACATTATATCCCTCAATTTTGGTACCAACATGGTGTCGTTCCTGAAAAATTCCATACCCTCTTTACCAGTCAACGTCACGTTATCGTTAGAATCCTTTCACATAGATTCATTTGAAGAGGTATCACTAAAAATATTCATGGTCTTCGACTCCAAGCATCTGTCACTCTGTTCATTCTCCCTTTTAAGTAGGAAATCTCAAAATCGTACTCGATAAGAAGTTCTGACCAACGCCCTTGTCACGCATTCAAGTCATTTAGCATTTAAAGATGTTGTAGACAACAATGGTCCACTTTTAGATCAAATTTTTGTCCAATCAGGTAGTGTCTCCACACTCTCATGGCATACACAATGACTAACAACTCCCAATCATGCGTCGTGTAGTTTTCCTCAGGATTTCTTAACTTCCTCGAGATGTAAGCGATCACTCGACCATATTGCATCGAGACTCTACCTAAGCCTTCCTTGGATGCATCAGTGCATACCAAGAAGTCCTTGTCCAAGCCAAGGTCCTTTAACATCGATGCTGTCATCAACAGATCCTTGAGCCTTCGAATGCATCTGTGCATTCTCGACCCATACAAAATTCTTGTTTTTCTTCTGGAATTCCATAATTGTATTGGCTATCTTCGAAAAAACCTCGACGAATTGTCGATAATGTACCACTAAACCATGAAGCTACGCACTTCTGGGACATTCGTCAGTGCAGGTCACTCCATAATAGCCTCTATATTCGGTGGATCCACAACAATACCTTCATTGGAGATAACATGTCCTAAGAAATGAATCCTCAATAGCATTGAGACTACTTCCCGTAATTTGTTTTCTCGCAACACTGTAGTACCAAGCATATCAAAATGTCATCAAGGAACACTCGACGGTAGTAAAGCAGAGTCTACACGACCCATCCTTCTTTCGTAAGAAATTAATAGGAGAACCCCAAGGTGATACACTGGGACGTATGTCCTAGGTCCAACAACTCCTTGAGTTTCACTTTCAACTTCTATAACTCAGGGGTCAACATATAATAAGGCTTTCTTGCCATTGGTTGAGTTCCAGGTTTTAGGTTGATGGTAAATTCCATCTTTGTGTTGGGAGGCAGACCTGGTAATTCTTCTGGGAATCACGTCTGAAAACTCTCATACTACTAGAAGGTCTTCTAATCCTTCCGCCACGCTCTTGATGTTCGGCGCTAAGTATGCTTATAACTTCCTAGCACGTTATCTCTTGTAGTTGTAGGGAAGAATGTTCCTCGGGGACACTCCCCATTTTCTTCCTACCATCACGCTTCTTTATCCTTCATCATCGGTTGAACTCAACTACCTCATCTTAACGGGGAGTATCACATCATGATATTTCCACCAATTCATATTGATCATATCGTTCTAAGATCTTAATATCGTGGGGTAGGTTGGACTTAATTACACTATCCCAGGTTAAAGTGATAGTTCATAACCCTTCCTCCAACCATCCGGTTGGTACCCAAATCCACATCGACAAATCTAATCTCGTCCTCTCAAAAATCCCTTACCCAATCCCTTCAGCGTGGTACTAGAATTAGAGCTCTCTGTAGCATCAGGGTCTAACAAATACTAAAATTTTGTTAGCGAAGAAACCTAACGTCTTGAGCACAGTGGACTAGTTCTCGGCTTGGAGGTTATTTACCGCGGTCATGAATCCTATGGGACTTTCCCCTCTCTTCCATGGTAGTGTGTACTATTGAATCGACTGCTATGGCCCTTTCAATTGGACAGTCTTGCTGGTAAGGTGACTCTCTATAAGTCCATCGCCCACCTCTTGTCCAACACTCCTGCCCCTGAAATAGAATTTGTTGGCCCACCAGCCTAAGATGCTGGTATGTTCCACTGACAAGACTAAACATTGGTGACTAGTAGTGCTGCCTCGGATGCAGTGGTACCCTATAGGGAGCCCTTTTCTAAGGAACCTATCATAAAGGTTTCATGAACAAGGTTCCTTTAGATGTATCTTGATACCAAGAGGTCTGGTCTGGACAACATCTGATGCTGCTGCACACCAAATGTTGTCAGTCCAGACGGTCTTGTAGGAGTCCTAACTAGACTCCCGTGGTCAAAACTTCCTTATCTAAGAGGCCTAATAGCCTGCATCGTGCAACGTTTCAGGCATATAGATCCTCACCTTCGCATGAAAGCTAGAGTTAAGGCTGGTCACGAAATTTTTGATCTCCATCATCTTCATGTTCAAATGCGGGGCATACTAAAGTAGCTCAAAAAATCTAGTCTGATAATTCGACACCATACGACGACCCTATCTTAAGGCGCTGAACTCATTGAGATGGCGCTCAATGAATTCATTTGAAAAATACTTCTCCTGGAACCTTTCCTCGAACCGTTCCCCTAACATGACTTCAACGACCATGTTTATCTGAGTTAGGAGTGTCTTCCTCCATAGAAGAGTGCTCCCCTTTAGCCGAAGACCACCTATGTGAACCTTCATGTTGGAAGTTGTAACCGTGATGCATGAAGCACATCGCCTCGATATCTAGCCATGCCTCTGTAGTTGAGCCGTCCATGGCACTCGTGAACTCAAGAACTTAATATTCTAGAGTTTCTGTGAAGGTGACCAGTACTGGTTGGGGCACGTTGTGGACCCTTAAGGATACAGGCACCCTGACCTTATCTCAATACAAACAGTTTGTCAAGGCCTCTAACATTTCCCTGGAAGATCCTTGTCTGACCATACACATCCCTTACATCAATCAATTCCTGCCTAGGGACATGTTCTTCTCCTTAGGGGTTGGACCACTCTGGCGTGGGTGCTGATGGAGGCATTGCACCTCCTCCCCTGGCACCACGTCGTAAATATATACGATGTCATCTAACCGTTCCTACCGTGAGGATAGGTTAATAAATTGTCATTAGCTCTTAAGTATAAATCAAGGGCTTAATTCAGTGCAAGGCATGGCTATCCATAGTCGCAGAGTTGAACCCGCTTTGATACCATATGTAACAACCCCACCATTACAACAACAAAAGCAACGTACAACGAGTGATTTTTTTTCTGTTTTTTTTAAAGGCACAAACAATTCTACTTAACTTCTAGGCGCATGATTACGTCAATCCTTGAATTTACAATAATCAATCATTGTTTTCAAGGTAATCACGTGATCTAGTTTCCAGATTAACAAAATTCACTCCTCGATCAAAGTGCACAATTAAACATTCACCAAGAATCTTACAGTGGCAAGGTGACAAGCGTGCTAGATAACTAAGGCATAAACATTTATGCATCAACTTAGTCCACAGTGCAAGCAATCCAAACACCTAATAAACAACATACTCCAGGCGCAATATAATCCATTTAGAACCCATCACATATGAAAAAAATTTATAAGCGCAAGAAGTCTAAGGTCTACATCAATCATTCGTTAATAAATTAAAGGTGCAAAAAAGGGTTGTTAAACCATTTTTCAATGATAAATATAATAGCACAAGTAACAGTGGTAATCCATCAATCATCAATAAATTTAAAGACACGGGTAAAGGTTGTTAATCTATCAAAAGACAACCTAAGAGAATGCGCAAGTTAACGACTGTAATTATTGGTTGCATGAGGAAGTCTGATAAAAAACATAAAAGCATACATCGCCTTGAGTCGAGGTGCAGGAATATCATCCATTAAATCGTTGTGAAAAGGTTATAAGGTCATCATTCATCCATTATCCTAAGGATCCCTTTGCACAAAGGTTATGCTTCCAAAATCATACATTACCTTACAAGGTTTCCCGAGTAATTCTCACACTTTTTTCCATGGATCAAGGAAACTAACTACTCAACTAGTCAACCTCAATATTAAATTAAGGCACAAGAGTGCCCTTAATTTACTTTGTAGTGCACGGTACACAATATCAACAAACTTACTTCATCTTTAATTAAGGTCCTCTATCGGTTAATATACTAAGGAGTTCAGCTACTAAGCCTTGCCTCAACATTGGCTCAAAGGAGGTTCTTAACTATTTCCCTTACAAAAATTGCACCGATAAAATTAACAAGAAACAACAAGGTTCGTTTCGATGCTCCATTTCAACATGTGTAAGGAGGCATTCTTGAAGTTCCATCTTTAATAAAATTCTAAATAAAATCCATCCTTTGAACATATGTAATTCCAGTTTTAATAAACTCTAATTAAAAATTCCAGCCTTTGGAACATAAGAAATTTCAACTTTATTAAAATTTCTAATTAAAATTTCATCTTTTAATTTCGAATTAACCATATGTAAGGAGGTATTTGAAGTTCCAGCCTTGTCTGAATTTTTAAGTCTAAATTAAAATGCAGCTTTATTAAAAACAAACCATTAAAGGGCTTGGATGGATGCATGAGTAATTAAGAAGGGATAAGAATAGGTAAGGACTATCACTTTTCCCCACCGAGTAAGCCATCGACTCAAGTCCTCTACATATACAACACAAAGGTTCCAGTACCCTCCAAAAGCAACACCTTGAGACACTGACATGACAAGGGAAACAACCCGTGAGGCCTGGGAATATTTGTTGGGATCTGGTGGGATTCCCAATGATCCCAGGCAGAAAAGGAGGACAGATCGAGTGGTTTCTCAGGTTCCGTGTAGATCTAACAAAGTTAGTGTTGTAGGAAAATATCCCTGTAGACACATAGATTTCCTCTTGAGAGCTAGAATCTTAAGTCTAAGATAGAAGGTGTTTAACATGGACACTGAATCCCTTTTAGATCTAATCAAGTTGATGAACAAAAGAGAAGGAGGAAAGCATGTACCTTATGAACGTCATTTGTCCCTGCAAGGTCTAGGATGTGCTTCAATCTTGAGCTCCTTGGTAGATACTGTAAGACAAACAAAAGTACAAACAACTTCCTACTCTACTGAGATTAGCTAAAACATAGATCCATCTACTGTAGACAAACTTATATGGAACAAATAAAAGTTTGAAAGAAACAAGCCAAGCATTGATTATATTGATGAGAAAAAAGTGTTACTTACAGCCATGGATGTAGTGCAGTAGCTTCACCAAGCTCTCCTTGTCCAAACCCTTGCTTAAACAGTCCACACACAAAATGTTGATGCTCCAAATGACATCTTCTTCACGAGATCATAACTTAGATGCTTCACAATTCTTTCCATCCCCCCTTCCTCCATGGAAATCCCTCATTATATAAGATTTGGAGACTTAACCACCATGGAGAGGATCTCTCATCGGATCCACTAAGACAGGGATCTCTAAGATATTTAGGGAGAAAATATCTCTTAAGGATTTTGGGGAGGAAATATCTCTCAAAGATTTTAAAGAGGAAATATTTCAACCATCCATGAGATCCTCCACCTTCCCTAAAAAATAGGAAACCAAATGTGAGGTCGATTCTCACACTTAATTACTTTCTTTTTCATGAATATTAATAATAATTTATGTGCACTTGATTCTCACACTTAATCAATTCCTTTTCCATGAATATTAATAATAATTCATGTGTACTTGGTATTTTGGCCTTCATGTAATATATCCCTCCTCCACATTGACTAGGGATTGTGACATAGTCTATTCCATGGTGTTAAGGTGTATGAGACACTTACATGACACTTTACGACACTTAGGGCGAAGTACCTAGGTGTGCAAATTTCATGTGTAACAGAATGTCCCCTAAAGTGTGAGGTCAGAAGAGAGAATGATGGTCGAAACACTTTACAAATCTTTAAACAAAGGGTGTGGACTCAGAGAACCTAGTAGAAGCTGAAAACAAACATCCAACAAATATTATGACATGTTTCAAACCCAAGGTAGGCATACCTATGCTTGGGCGATAATGACTTGCAAGATATGGCCGCCATAAAATACACTACGGATCAATAATTATATTGATAAAAGGTATAGCCACAGAGGATACAGTGTGGATATATACTCCTATGACCTGAATTCATTGTAGCCACGAAGAATACATAGTGGATCTACGAGATGACAAGACATAGCCACGACCAATGCAAAGTGGATCTATGTAACAATATATGTGTCATTGTTCAAGAGAAAATCCATTGCAACCTGGGCAAAGTACATATCAGAGTGATCACTCAACCTAGGGTCTTCTTATCGATCCCGATGTAGTACGAATATAACCATGTGAATAGATGTATTGATGTCAAACATGACAGAAACCACTTGATTACCGGTCAATGATGTAAACCGTTAACAAGCGCGAGGGAAATCACCATTGATTTCAATGATTCCCAAGGTACCCTAGTACATTCCAATGAATGTGAATGGATAAGATGAAGTTGAACATCTGTGGAATCATCCAATCAGAGGTCAATGATGTAAACCCATTGTCGAACGTGAGGAGGCCTGCCATTGAGGCATGCAGGCCCCAAAGTACTAATTGGTTTCTAATTCTAGTGATAATGTGTTTAAGTCGACAGGAATAGACTCGTTGAAGGAGGGACTTGATATATCCCCCATTAACAACACAAAAAAGACATAGAGACATAATTGGTAAGTCATATGAGCATGGACTGACATGGGTATTGAGACAAGATATTTGTGATGGATGACTCTCGAGGCAGATACTTCCCTTGAACACTGAGGCACAACAACAGAAACATGACATGGACCAAAACACGATGATGCAGTGGATATTGTGACTTTCATCGGGTGACCCAAAGGAGTAAGAAAAACACATAGGATTTCTTCAGTGCAGAGGTTCAGTGGATTAAGATTCGCGCAAAGACAAAGTGTCGTGTTCAAGAGTGACTCTAAGAGTTACTGGTAATGTTCTCAAAAACTACTTGGCTTGCTTCTTTCAATTTTTTCCCCCATCCAGATAGATGAGTACCTCTTTTTAATTTAACAAGCTCAAGGAGGGTAACACATGCTCGATATAACTCACCTTCAGTAAGTTCCTCTTCCTTTGTTTAACGAATTGGAAGAAGTAAGGGTTTGGTCCCATCTGGGCCGTTCAATTTATGATTGTTTAACGAGTCCAGAGAAGGTAGACTCGGTGGTTTTTCATATTTAGAGAGTTTGAAAACAACTTAAAGGTGACTCCAATGTTGTCCTTTTTCGTAATGTTAGTCTCACAAGGCCAAAAAAGAGATAAATTATAACTCGAAAGACGCCCTTTCAAAACTTTTAACGAGTGGGAAAGAAAGCAAGATCACTCGACAATCTTTTCATTTTTAGAGAGTCTGAAAAGAGCTTAAAGGAGACTCCAGGGGGTTCCTTTTTCGTGTATCCATATAGGTCCGAAAAAGAGATAAAATTTTACCAGGATGCATTCTCATGTATTTACGAGCACGAGAAAGAACAAAGACTAAGCTCGGTATGC
Organism: Picea mariana; assembly: GCA_032191745.1. Taxonomy (NCBI): domain Eukaryota; kingdom Viridiplantae; phylum Streptophyta; class Pinopsida; order Pinales; family Pinaceae; genus Picea; species Picea mariana. The sequence goes on along the minus strand of JASDQU010103224.1, from coordinate 45,415 downwards.
CTCCAACTTGAAAATCTAGTGGCTTAACTCCAAAATGATCATCAAAGGCTAGAGACATGCCCTTCAAGCTTCAATTCATTCCCCGACTTTGAGGTTGGCACCAAGTTCTCTACTAGGTGAGAAAAAAGAAAAGGGTGGATGAAAAGAAGGTTCAAGAGAGGTGACCAGTTCATTTTTTAATGATCTTGACATAGGAAAATAACTATGCTCAGGGCCTCTGTTTCATTTTTTTAATGAGCTTTCCACAGAGAAGAGAAACTATGCTTGTGGCCTTTATTTCATTTTTTAACAAGCTTGCCACAGAGAAGAGAAAATATGCTCGTGACCTCTATTTCATTTTTTAATGAGCTTTCCACAAAGAAGAGAAACTATGATCGTGACCTCTTCTTAATCATGGATTCCAAGAGGATAACACTCGGGAAGGATACCATGTCAAGGGACAAAACTCGATCATGGCTTCCAAGAGATCTTCGCTGGATGGAAGATAATCACTCTAGAAGGAACACATGTTGAGGGCCATGACAAGGGTAAGGAGATCAAGCTCCAATATCCCTACCAAAGAAATCACCATGTCAACTACCGGATCCAAATCATCCGAAGTCAAAGGCATGGGAGATGATAGAAAATTGAAATCAGGAGGGGAGATAGACTGTTTATCTTCCCGAATTTCTTCACGAGGGGGAAGAAAAGAGGATCGATGACGGTTAACATCCCGAGGTAGCTCGTCAATGCTCAACATTTCCATGATAGATTCATCCAAGGGAAAATTTGGGGAAATGTAATCTATCGCAAACGTCAAGAAACTCAACCGTAATTGCATCGAGGAACTGTCAGGTGCCAATAGATGTTGGTCATCTGACGAGCGAGAAGCGTATTGGATAGAAACCTATGATGTTTTGACTGGACTAAGTGGCATAGTGTCACCAAGTGCATCGAATTCCAACAGACTAGGTACAATCCAAGGGTTAGATGATTCCAAACATTGATAAGTCATGGTCAAAATCATATCAACGGTGGCAATGTGATGTGTAGTCGGTCGAAGTGGTGTAGGGAAGGTACCCATGAGGCTAGAATCTTTCAGTAAGCCAACACCAACACTTTCATATGTGATCTTGTGGTCTCCCAAGAAAGGAATATTGTTGGTAGCGAGAGCGTGAGCATTGGTCGTGCAGAAATCCAACTGATCAACAGTGACAATTTTTCCCTGTTGAGGAAATTAGACACATCGAAAAACCAACGAGGCAACAACAGTCATAGCATAAAACCAACTTCTTCCAAGTAACAAGTTGTAATCAAGGGGAGCATCGACCACCTCGACATCAACAGTAACAGTTTTTCCACCCAATTGGATGGGCAGGGACTGTAAAAGCCCATGGGGATGAAAACCTCGTCCATCGAAGGCGCGTAGCATCATTGGGGATTTGTTAAGTGAGGGTGATTTTAAACCTTTCCAACACGCTAAAGACATGACACAAGTTGAGGCTCCCTCATCCAGAATAGTTCGGTGGATTTGTTGATTGTAAACAACAACATCAACTTGAAAAGCAAGTTGGTGGGAGAGTCGAGATGCACAATTTTCCAGGTTAAACATGATATGGTTGGACGACTCAGGATCAATAATGCCAATAGAAACCAAGAGCATTCTACGTTGACTGGGGTAGTGTTGTAGAACTTCTAATGCAGACATAGCACACGGTGCTGAAGCCAAATCTTCAACAATGTTGTAGTACTGGGCGGCATGTGAGCTAGGATTAAAGGTAGCTTTGTGGATAGTGTTCTTAGGAGGGTGTAAGATAGAGTTGAACATGGTTTTCTCAATCTGAAGTGGTCCAAATGGAGGATTAATCGATGGAAGACTAACAGAGGATGGTGATGGATCCAGTAAAGTACCGATATTGTTAGTGTCTTTTTCTTTGTCAAGGTTACCTGGTGTGTCGTATGTCTTAGAGAAAGTGGTCAAATTAATCCCATTAAACATATAAATATGTGCACTCGACGAGGCCTCATCATTAGGATGGCTAGAACTGCCCCCAGGAGAGGGGGTTTGAGAAACCATGGATTGTTGCTGTGGAAAAGGCTGAGTAAGCACAACGGGTTGTGACTTTCCTTAGAAAATTTTGGCCACTTCATTATGAAGTGGACAGTCTCAAGTGTAGTGATCGTCGCAACAAATGATACATGGGAACTTCAGTTTCTGTTGTGTTTGATTTTCGGTAGCAGGTGTTTGAACTTGATTTTTTGGTTGTTCATTGTTATTGGTATTTTTTGATTTATTATTTGTCTTCTTCTTACCTCCGGATTGTTGTGAAGGGGTATATTGAACTACATTCACCTCAAAGATTTCATTTTGGGGGGAGGTAGAGGAGAGTGTGAGTGATTGGGAAGTAGATTGAGTGTTGACGGAACTGATAATGCCATCCACATGAGATGATGATGACATCTTAGATAGATCGTTATTAGCTCGAGAAAAATTCAGAAGAAAATCATACAAAGTACTAGATTGTGAATTAACCAAATCTAAGTACTGAACCCGAGCAATGGCTTGTTCCTCTGTGATCGCACCACCCATAGCGACATCACGAGCGATCGGGGGTAAAAGTGATTTAGTAAACCATTCCACCAATAATATGTCAGGAATGATTACCTTGATCATCCTTTGTTGTCGCCTCCACTCATGAATATGGTTAGAGATATACACAGAGTCAGTTTGACAAAGGGAGGTCAAGAGTTCAGTACCCATCTCATAGCAAATAGGTAGTTGAAAGTGTGTGAGGAAAGACATGGCAAGGGAATTGAAATTATGAAAAGAAGCACGTGGTAGTTCAATATACCACTTTGTTGCCGAGCCTGTAAGTGTGCGCTGGAAAAGATGCAAACATACAGAATCATCCATGAGGGAGTTTGATGAACACCACAAATGGAAATTCGTCACATGGTTGTTTGGATCTTCGCCAAATTTTCCGTCAAATTTCAGAATATCAGAGGGAAGTTTAGCTGGATTGACTGGCCAAATCGGTGAATGAAAAATAGGATCATTAGTTAACCGAGACAAGTTTGGGAGATCCAGAGTCACAAGGAAAGGTAGTTGTCGGTTAATTTGCAGATGATACTGGTGCGGCATAGGAACACCAGTAGGACCATAAACTGGGTTAGGTGGATAGTTGTAACCAGTAGGTCCTCCAACATATGATGGTTGTTGGCCAGGATAAGCAGGATTTGATGATGGATGAGAAACATTTGCATAACTCGGTGGGTTCTGAGCATTATAGGATGGGTTATTTGCTTACCCATAAGGAGGATAAACAATTTTACCTTGAGGGTGGTGAGGATTAGATCCCGGAGGTAGATACACATTAGACCCATGAGGAGGATAAGGTTGTTGTCCCAGAGAACTCCAGGTGGTGTTCAAGATACCACCCAGATAAGGTTGTTAGTAAGATGTTACGGAAGGAACAGGATTTGATACTCCTCTTAGTGGGTTATGAGATGAGTGTCCCCCAACATGGGGTTGGATAAAAGTGCCTCCTGAGGATACTCCCCAGAATTGTGAAGGGTTTCCAGCAAACAAAGGTTTCCCCCCTACCAACAGTGGATTAATGACTGGGGTATGACTGGAAAATGGAGGGTGCTCTCCAGAAGGATCATGAAAAGGGGGCTACCCCCGGGAGGGGTAGGCCCGCCATAGAATTGTAGTCCTCTAGAAGGGAAAGGTTCGCTAGATGGTGGTTTCCATCCAGCCAATTGTGTTTGGCTAGCAAGGGTCTGTATTCTCGGCTGAAAAGATGTCCCAATAGGATCATGTGGAACATGTGGAGTTGTAGAGTAAAAGCTTGTAGAAACGGGGGTAGGGATTGAAGTGCTCTGGAGATGAGCAGAGGGGATGAGTCCAGCAGTGGGATGGACTTGTGTTGATGTAACAGTAGGGTTAATGACCTGATCGACTGGGTGACTCATGGTTTGACCGGATGGTCTTGTTTCACCAGGAGGGTCATGAGGATAAAAGGGTTGTCGAAAGGATTCAAAATGTTCATAGAGATCGCGTCCTGATGAAATATTCCATAAAGAACGAGAAAGTGTGGGATTTGTATCTACTGTGGTACTAGGACGAACCCGAGTCCTATACTCATCACGAAAGGTTGGTTCTGTGAGTCCCATATATGTTTCGGTAAAATTTCTCTCCGGTAATCATGGGACCTCTTCGTCTATGACATTCCCAAGGGAGTCTAAATGAAGAAAAAGTTGTTCGAGATGGGTTAGCAACACAGATGTAGTGTGAGGAGTGGGATTTTCAACCGTAACCAAAGTTCCTTCTGAGTTATCGAACGAAGGAGCAATAACACTTCCAGCGTTGGATTGATTTTCTACCTCTCTATGGTAGTTGTCTTCTGGAGGGTTAGCAGGTAAGGGTTGATAGCCTTCCGGAGGTAGCCCTTGCATCCTACGTGATCGACAAAGACCTTTATCATCTACAGGATCAATTTTGGAGAATAACAGAACACACTGAAAATATAGGGCCAACTAACAAAAAGAAACAACATATGCTAATAAAATCTAGGAATCAACCAAGCAAACAAAACTTCCCTCGATGATCATACTAGTTGGTGATGAAATCCAATGTCACGTGATCAAGTCGAGAGGGGGCTAGGACATGGTGGAATAGTTACAATGGCGACCTGCTTAATGGACTTTCACCTTGGTGCAAGCTTCCACATAGTAATTGTGGATTTACCCTCCAAGGAGCCCGAGTGAGTTTGACCAATGTCTATTCCAGGTACAGTGAGACTTCCCTTCACCGTCACCTTGTGTAAGTACCTAAATATTATGGCAACTAAGAATAACAATTTGTAGTTAGTCCCTGGGCGGGTACAGTTGACAGTCCAATCCGAACGTATGGGTAGGATAACAAGTCCGAAATCAACCCAAGAGGCTCCCACACATAATCATGGGTATACGTTCAAGTGAACCCCAATATGCGATCCGACCACTACAAACAGTCGAACCACGGAGGGATAATCTCTATAATTTTCCCGAATGTGACCTCATGCGTAATGGCTGTGTGAGAGGGGGATCTCAAAAAACCTATATGACAATTGGATTTGACTCTCCCTAGCTCAAGATCCTAATGTTTGTTTTGGAAACTTTGGAGAGTTGTACTCACAGCCTAATCCAAAGTGCTAATCCTAGTCTAATGTTGGTGGAAGATCCTAAAAATAAAAAATGTTCTAGATAATTTTTTAATTAGCGATCGTTTTACAACTGTTCTTTACTCAAAGGGTTTATGAATGTGAAACTAATGGAATGATGACTCAATCCCCCAAAAAATGCATAAAAAATGATAAGCAATCGTTTCTTTTCGATGAATGCCTATTTAAGGGAGAGAGAAAGAGTTGTTTTCACTATCCAACACTAATAAGGAATGTCCTCAATCAAATCCAATGTAATGTTAAAACATTTCAAAAATGACTCCTAATATGCAAACCAATCACTAAGATGTATCTTTGTTGTTTGTATGTGAACGATGATTAATTCAATGCAAAACTTCTCCTACCAACTACCCTTTCAGATCAAGGAGATTCAGACAAGCATAAACAAATTTCGCACAAACAACACACCCTCTTGCTATGATTGAAACAAGAAGCAAAAAAGAAAACAAAACAAATCAAAAAATCTCAAACAAAAGAAAGATGCTAAGAAAAAATGACCTCAAAGAACCAAATGAGATGATTCACAGATTTCTGATGCCCTTCACCAGAGTTCTTGCTCAGTTAGATAAGAGAGAAGAAAGAAGTTGATTGATTCCAAGTTCTCAACAGCAGAAAAACTCAAAATAAGGAAGAAGGTCAAAAAATATGAACAACAAAGTGCTTATTTCTCAGAAAGCAGAGTGTCAAAGGTCAATAGGAAGAAGTATTGAAGCACAAAGAAGCTGAGCAAGGGAAAAAACAGATATTGGACTTTAGAAAAGACAATCCTGGAAGGTTTTTTTGCAAAGGAAAAGGTGGTGCTCTGGTGTAAGGGGAACCAGAGTGTTATAGCTCTCTGTTCAAAGCCAACATGGAGTGCCAGCGCTCTGATAACATAGGCAGGGGAGCGTTGGTGTCTTAAAACCTAGAAAATTGTCAGAAAAAACTAAAAACTCAGACAAACTTTGTCAATCGCAATGAATGTGATGGATTAAGGATTCAATCAGACATAGAGGGTGAACAAGGCCTAAAAGGAACAAAGGGTAAGACAAGGTCTGTGAGGAAAACCAAAACTGAAAGTTTCCATTCGTTCCCCAATGGAGTTGCCAATTTCTATTGTAGGAAAATCTCCCTACAGACAAGTAGATTTCCTCTTGAGAGCTAGACTCTTAACTCTAAGACAAAAGGTGCTTAACATGGACACCGACTTCCTTTTAGATCTAATCAAACTGATGAACAAAAGAGAAGGAGGAAAGCATGTACCTTATGAACGTTGTTTGTCCCTCCAAGGTCCAGGATGTGCTTTGATCTTGAGCTCCTTGGTAGATCCTGCAAGACAAACAAAAGTAAAAACAACTTCCTACTCTACTGATATTAGCTAAAACATAGATCCATCTACTGTAGATAAACTTATATGGAACAAATACAAGTTTGAAAGAAATGGGCCAAGCATTGATTATATTGATGAGAACAAACTGTTACTTACAGCCATGGATCTAGTGCACAGCTTCACCAAGCTCTCCCTATCCAAACCCTTGCTTAAACAGTCCACACACAGAATGTTGATGCTCCAAATGACATCTTCTTCACGAGATCATAAGTTAGATGCTTCACAATTCTTTCCATCCCCCCTTCCTCCATGGAAATCCCTCATTATATAAGATTTGGAGACTTAACCACCATGGAGAGGATCTCTCATTAGATCCACTAAGAAAGGGATCTCTAAGATATTTAGGGAGAAAATATCTCTTAAGGATTTTGGGGAGGAAATATTTCTCAAGGATTTTAAGGACGAAATATTTCAACCATCCATGAGATCCTCTACCTTCCCTAAAAAATAGGAAACCAAATGTGAGGTGGATTCTCACACTTAATTACTTTTTTTTTATGAATATTAATAATAATTCATGTGCACTTGATTCTCATACTTAATCAATTCATTTTCCATGAATATTAATAATAATTCATGTGTACTTGGTATTTTGGCCTTCATGTAATATATGCCTCCTCCACATTGACTAGGGATCATGACATAGGCTATTCCATGGTGTTAAGGTGTATGATACACTTATATGACACTTTACGACACTTAGGGCATGGTACCTAGGTGTGCAAATTTCATGTGTAACAGTGAGGACACACTCACACTCAAGGGGATGGGTTCAGTGGGGGTCAAGGACATGTGTGCAACCTGGAATACCCTGCAAAATCTTCTGCGAGTCAAGATATTATGAAGGTAATCTAGGGTAGGCATTGTCCAAAATTTTTAAGGAGAAAAGGAAAAGCAAATGTTTGCAGGCCAGCCATGAGTTCGTCCAAGCGGAGGGAAGAAGGGAGAGGGAAACGTTGACGCGTCACCGTTCAGTGTCAAACCATACAGAGACGATATCGTTGTACATTTTTCTTTTTAACGAGGATGGGCCAGTGTTTGGGTGACTACACACCAACTCAAAGGGGAGGTTGGTTAAATCCCTTCTGATGGGTTTTATCAGTGACAGGAAGAGGATGCGATCATACTCTTCCCAAGGAAGAAGTTTACCTAACCCAGGGGTACCATCCTTGTCTAACCATTCGCAGAAGGTAAACCCCAAGGCCTAATAAAAGGATGTTTAGGATGGGTTATGTACTAAGCGTAAGGGCTCTTCTCGGTCTCGACGGACGTCTAGGGAAAAAATTGTTGGGTGAAAATGTTGAGGTAAACTTGTTTTGTCTCAGGCATAAGTTGTTGGGTGAAAATGTTGAGGTAAAATCGTTTTTTAATTCTCGGGTAAAGGTTGTTGGGTGTAAACGCTGAGGTAAACTTGTTTTTATCTCAGGAATAAGTTACAGTGAACATATATAAAAATAAAGGACCTGAAATCCATTCTTGTTGTAAACATATAAAAATAAAGGAACAAACCCCATTCTTGTTGTAAACATATACAAGGATAAAAGAATGAAACCCCTTGTTGAGGATCAAAGAAGCTCGCAGAGGAGTGGTCAACAAAACACATAGATCAAGCAATTTCTAAGGCAATGGCCAAACAATGCAGAGACACACTCAAAATTCTAAGTCTATGGTCAACAAACACAGAAAATCAGAGGTGCCATTCGCTTGCTGGGTGAATTAAAGGTGATGTAAAAGTAGAAATAAAAACACAGAGAGGCGTTCGAAGTAAAATGAGGGTTTCACAAGGTTCTTGGCTCATTTTAAATCTGAGGGTAAATTGAAGAAATTTAAAAGAAAACGCAGACCTTCACACAATCTTCTGGCAGAGTAAAAACTAATAAATAACTGAGGGCAACACATTTTTTCTGTAGAAACCTCAATGAGAAAAAAAAATGCCGAGACGAGAAAATTGGAGATAAGAAAAATGCAGTGAGAAAAATGCATCTAATCGCTAACTAATTACTGAGAGGAAACAAAATGGTGCAGAACGAGAAAGTGAGTTTCACAATCTGAGTGAACAAGAGGTAACCATTCAATCATAGAGAGGAATCAGGGTGCAATCAAAGTTAAGGGAAAATGCAACCTTTAAATTAACTCGCTTCTTCATTAACATATAAACAACTAGTACACCTAATCCAATTTCAGGAAACCATTACAATTTTATCAACGCATAGTTTCACATAGTTTAAACAAATTCAATGCAAATCTAACATGCGTACTGTAAGAGAAGGTGCAGAATATGAAGGGGTTTACCCACACTTGAGCTCCATCCCACTCCTGCTTTCTAACTATTGAGACCTCACCGGTACCTCCCAACCAACACTAGGGGTGCTCTTCTTCCCCCTGAGCCCCTCGAGCCGCAAAAGGGTCCTGCAACCAAAAACCAGAGAAAATATAGCTCCCAGCTTGCCTCGCAAGGTCAAGATACCATTCCCTATCGAGCCGGGCATCCAAACTCCCACAAGAAAAAATAGTCAAGAAAAATATTGGCAGCGTAACCTTACACCTCCCAGTCGATACTCCTCCTTTACCATCCTTTTTATAGAGTTTTCTTAGTGATTAGTTTCCCAAACCCTTATCAGATTCTTTTTATTAAATTTAATTTAGGAAAAATATCCCCCATACACTTGTCACCTAATCCCTTAGTTGCACAAGAAAATCAATTAATTAATTAATTAAATTTTCCTATTTCCCTCACCCACCTAAAAGCATTCCTAAAAATGCTCATCGGTGTCCCTTTATTCCCTTACAATTCTTAAATTACTTACACCTTTCTTAAAACTAGTTGAGTTCATAATTAGAAGGTTCCAAAGACTAGATTCCCTACTATGTTAGACAATCCCCTTTTTCTTTAAGTTTCCCCTTTCCTTTAAGTTCCCCTTTTTATCTAAGTTGAGAATTAGCAAGTTTAGACATAAACAACAATTTACCTTCTTAATAATTTAATCCTTCATTAAAATTTTACTTTAATTATTAATGTTTGAATTTTATTTATCCCCTCCTTGTTAAATGTCCATTTAGTTTTTTTTTTTTCACATGTTCTACTTAGACCTAGGTTTTAAATTCACTAGGTTTGGCGATAGTTTTTAAGGGAAAATTAGTTATTAAACTTTACTCATACCATCATTCATTTTAACGCTGACTAGGTCCTAAGGAGGCATAGTGTTCTAGGTACTAGGTTTATTAACTTACCAAAGTTAAAATCACGATGTTCCCTTCAAGATGCACTATGTGCTCCAAGGGTGCCACTCATCTATATTCATGTTTTATTTGCGCGATGTGCCCTTCAAGATGCACTACGTGCTCCAAGGGTGTCACTCGTCTTTGACTGATTTTGGTAGACGTCAAACCCCTGGAGTCAATACTGCATCAGGTGACCTTGTAGGAGACTAAGGGCCTCTAAGGAATAAGGTGCCTGCCTTATTGCACGCCCCTTAGAATCATCATGAGGGACTGTCACAGTCTGCGCTCACAACATCATGGATATCTCGAACTAGGTAATCGTTAACCTACAATTTGAGCCACAGCAGGAGTGCTAGTAGGCTATGGTAGGGCTGCTTCCAAAGATTTCTATGATGCAACACATCAAATAATATTTCAAGAAATCTGTGGTGCAACACTGACATCTTTTTTTCGAGATTTTCCAAAAAATTTTAATACACTAGTTATATTGTCAAAGACATTTTGTTTCACCTTTGTATATTTTGTCGACTTTTGAACACCCAATAATGATGTAGCTTATTTTAACTTTCTTGACTTTATTATACATAGTAAAAGTTGATCTTGTACTATTACTGATTCATCTTTGAAAAAAATATTATACATATTCTTGGTTTGATATCTTATATAATGCTTATCTTCTTTATTCCCAAATTTGCCAGCATCAACATTTTCTAATATTTCATCATCAATGTTGATAGATTCTCCTACATATTTCAATTGAAAGTTTATATTAAAAAGGAAAAACCGAACATAAATTCACTAAACTATATACAAGTGTTCATCTTGTATTATCTAAATTTATGTACATACCTATAGGTGATTCATCTTCTACTTCAATTTTGGTTTCAACGTCTTCATGGCCATTATGAGACAAATCTATTTATGTTTTTTTAAAAACATCAAATCGTAATTACAATCAATTATATTAAACAATAATTTAAATTTGAATTCTATACTTTTAATATAGACAATATGTGCATGCAGACCTGGTTGGACTTCTTCTTGTTGAAAACATATATTTGCATTATCATCATTTATTTATTCAATAATTGCAGGTTCTCATTCATTTATCAAATAATACTCTTTCCTTTGATTGTTGTGGTGAGTTTCATCTCGAGTGCGATCAAATTTTCGCTTGCGTAAAATTTTGTTTCCCGTGAGTATAATTGTCTGTAAAAGTTTTTAACAAAATCAACATTTCAGAATAGTCTCAAAAAATCTCCATTGTCAAAAAAATTATCAAAAAATAATATCAATAATTTTATGTTCAACAAAGGCTTCACCTTGAAAAAGTGCTCAACATTTAGCTTTCAATATAAATTTTTGAATTCTAATAAAAACTTGAACAAACATCAATTACCTTGTTCAACAAAAATGAAAAAGATGATTCAAAACTTTGTTTAGGTACTCTAGAAAACCATGAAACATGCGATGAATTGTGTTAAATGTGTTCAGACGAAAGCGTATTTATATGATTTGGTGAGAAATGAAATGATACGATGTGCATTTTCATTGTTTCTGGCCGACAATATTCTCTCACCCATCTTTCCGCCGAAAAAAATATTTTTCGACCGAAAAGCTAGGAAACAATTTAATTTTAACGGATTCCGTTAGAATTACATTTTTTAGCCCAAAGATTATTTCGGTTGAAAACTAGCGAGTGAGATAGTTTGCAGGAACCAGTGAATTACCTCTAGTTTACCTGAACTTTGGAGGTTGCGGACTCCTGCAAATACACAAAATTTGGTTGTGAAAATCACACTAGCATTTGCAAAATTGAATCTACTTTCAATTCCTATAATTTGTTTTCATTTTCATTTTTTTTTTATCTAATTTTATTTAATTTTAAATAAAATGAAATGAAATATCCGTATCTCTAAAAATACAAAGTGAAAAATTTAGAAAATTTTATATTCATAATCCTTAAACCATTCTTTTCAAAAGGGTATTTTTAGATTTTACTTTTAAGTAAACATTAAGATAGATACAAGGTGGGAGAAAACATGTGTTTAAAATCTGCAACATTTTCATCTTGGTCAACCTCAAAAAATTCTAAAAATTATAATATTCACCCGTTAGATTCAAAATTATATTCATAATAAAATAGAGTCTGTGTAGATTGTTGCAGTATATTTTGTTTGTTAAAAAAAAAAGTTTAATAATACATACGATTTGGGGGGGGGAAATAACTCATTATCATTCATTTCATGTTTAAGGAACATACTGTTAAACAATTGTCAAATTGACATATCAAATCTCAATAAAAAAAATTTGAAAAATAGTCATTGGAAAGCTAACAAAATTCTTCACAAGTTTTGTTTTTATTGTAAAGTCAAATTCTAAATAAAATAAATACTTTTGTATGCCAGAAGTTGAAGAACTTGTGAAAATATAGTTTTTTTTTCTCATGAAACAAGAAAAATAGACACCCATATTCATGGTTTCACCTTTTAGGCTAAGTCATAAATAATTCTGGTCTAAAACCAACCTTTTGTTCTTTTCCCCTATACAGTCGCCAAAAATGTTGATGCTTGAATCTATTAAGAATGAAACAAAAACCTAATGAGGATATGAATCCCCCTGTGTTTTTATAGAGGTGGTACTCCTCTGTATATTTATGAAAGATATATCTTGATATTTCTTGATTATTGAGAATGATAAAAAAAAACTCGTAATCTTTATTGTTCAAATAAATCAAATTTAAACAATATAAAAAAAATATGAAATTCCTGAGAGATATCTACTAGGAGTCCTTACTCACATAAGCAAACACTTTCAAAAATACAAAATGATATTTTACATAAAGTACAAAATATATCTCACATCCATCATAACATTTTAATATATTTGACCACATTGAAGGAAAGAAAATAAATGTCCCACATGTAATAGAACTTTACAAGAGTTTTTTTCATTAAAATAAAAAATAGGATTTGATAGGTCAATTTAAAATATATGTACTCAAATACTTAGAGTTTAAAGATACAATTAAAACTAACCTCAATATAGTTCTCTAGGATCTTGTAAAAATAACAAAAATAGTCTTTGATAGTCTTTAGAAACAAGAGTGTTTGTCTAAAAAGACTGGGATTCGGGCTCCCATGGACTGTAAATTAAAGAGAATGAAAGAGAAGAAATGTGTTGAAAGGAACAAAGTTGGGCATGAGAGAAAAAAGACATGAAAATAATATAAAGGAACAATCGGGATTCGGTCACATTCTTCGTGGTATAGACAAATACAATTGGATGAATTTTGAAAGGAGAAAGAATGAAAATGGAGTGTGATCAGTTTTGACTTACTATGATGGATTCTCTCTGTTCCATTTTCTTGTTGATGCACCTTTTATATTATCTTTTGTTGTTTTTGCATGGTCAGTTTCAACTTCTTCCAACTAATCCTCTACCATTACCTTCAATAAGGCTCATTTTAACCAATATTCTATGTAATATTTCATTGGTGCAACATTTATCTCATGTCTAATGTTTATATCAAATAACATGCCTTCTAATTCCCTTAACTCATATAAAAGTTGATGAATCAAAGCTTCAATATCTTCATTTTTATTTGAATAACTCACCAACCAACTTTCAATTTCATTTTCATTGTATTCTATTATACTATTAAGCGTTTCAGCTGAAACCCCCTTTAGAATTTCCATGTGCTCTTCAAATTTCATCCTTGTCATAAAAATAGAATTTATTATCGACTTTCAATCCTATACCTCCCGTGTACTTCCTGGTACGTCTATTTCAATTAATCTATGATACAACCCTTCATTTTTGGTTACGACAACATAACAATCATCCAATATTTCTCTTAGAATTTTTATAATTTTAATCCAACATGCCTTTAATTGTTTTACTCGAACAGGCAAAGACCAATCTTCTTCTTTTCTTTTTAAATCATTCATATTTGAAACTTTCAAAATAAAAGTGATGACAATATCTTTTTAAAATCCTTCTTCATTTCTGAAGTCACTTTGATGAAATTATTTGAAACAGTTTAACTTAGAACCAAAAGAAATGATATTGCTTCCAATATCCCATGCTTCAAGGATAAGATACATTCTCTTTTTGATATTTTCTTCAACAAATTTTCTGACTGCAACCAATAAACTTGATGTTACTTTCAATTTTAAATTCGATGTTCTAGGTTGACTAGTTGCGAGTGGGATTGCAAGGATAGGTGGCGGCATCAATGCATATTCCAATTATTTAACTCTTTCTTTCAATTGTTCATTGTCTACGTCCATACTATCAATTGATACATCTAGAGAATCACCAATGATTTTGTGAATTTTGGCAATCCATAATGTTGGGACTTTATTCAAGTTCATATTTGAATCTTTAATTCTTTTTCCTTTTGAATTAACACATTCAAAAAAAAACAATTTCAAATATTTATCAAATGATGCACTATGAAGGGTCAAAGACTCTTCTTCATAGAAAGGATTTTCTTGGACTACAACTTATTTCTTTGGATGAGTTCTTTGTTCGTGATCTAGAAATTCAATGTCTTCAATGCTGGTATCAAGTTCCATGTATTGCAGAAGAACATCATCTTCAGGTACATACCCTTATGATTATTGTTGATTGTTCTTCCTTTTTCTTTTATACACTGGTAATTTATGACATTTTTCAATATTCGCTTCATGATGATTAGGATCATCACCATCTCCTAAATTATCAATTGAATATTTTTTTTTCTTGAATAACATTTTGGGAATGTCATTTTAGTGTGCCACTTTTTTGAGATGAAGTCTGAGATTTCATACTTTTCTCATTTACAACTCTCCCATGTTTCATGTGTTCTTCATTTGTTCTTATTATAGTTTCAAGATCTCCAAATGGTACTTTTTCAGAATTGTTTTCATTATTTTCCTCTTCTCAGAAAATATAGGTATTTATATATGAAACACTAAAACCAACATGATTCATGTGGTTTATGAAATATTGTAAGGGGTCAAACCCCTTCACCAAATCTTCGAATTTCAAACTGTATTGATCAAATTGAGTCACGAACTCATCAATTTTTGAAGCATTTTTTACCATGATTTCACCAACTTTCCATGGCAATTGAATGAATTGATTTTTCTTTCTTTGAAAAAATAATTTTCCCCAGAATATGTACTACCTACAGACTTATATTATGAACATTATTTCTGATACATAGAATGGGATATAAATTGGGGGTTCCTATAAACAATAAATTATGATTATACTGTATTTTCATTAGATTCAAATATTCCCCTTTGGTCTAAGAATGAAGTCGCTTTTAATGACAACCTTGCAGTGTGCTTTCCAAACACGATCATTTTAATAGAAGATAAAAAATAATTATAGACTTTGTAGAAATGATATTTTTCTTTTTGTCCGAGAGAGAAGGATGCCATGTGTAAACTGGGTCTATTTTGAGATAAACTTGTTTCGATAAATGCAACCCTTGAAATTAATGACAATCAACAATTTCAAAGACCAAATATCCAGACATGTAGAATTTCTCGTCTTATTTAAAATTTGACAATTGAGACGATATTTCTGTAGATATAATTCTCGAACAATCAAAATTTATTTTTCCTTGAACAGAATAATATAGAATATAAAGGGCCAACCGGGGAATAGTAGCAGTAGACTCCAATCCAAGTATTCTAGCTAAAAGTCAAGCCATTTATTTATAGTGTTTATTAAGTTGATTGACTTGTATTGCTCATAAATATTATAGCATTGTCATCGGGTCTCCAAGAAATTGTGGTAACACATCCCTACCACCATTTTTATCTTCAATGAAATTTTTAGCTTCTTCAACCTTGAATATTGTTTTCAGCTTTGGAAATTTAAGCACCTGACTGAAAGTTGGTGGTGCGAGAGAGATCGGTGAGCTTCCATTCTTTTAATAATTAATTGATCCTTTAAAAAAATTCAGTGCACCATATCACCATATTTTTGGTCTCAAAAACCTCTGGAACTCACCGTTCTCATACTATCCCAGATGTCCAGATATTATTAACATTCATTTTTTCTGGTGGTAATGAAGCATAAGACCTATAAATATGTAAATAATGGTTCTATGGGTCTTCTCGCACAAAATTATTGAGTGTGTCACCACAAAAGCTCTCCCTTCTTCTCTACATTTTTTCTTAAAAATTTCTTGCAAAGGAATGCGCATTTCTTCTACAATTACAAAATAACCCTTGCATTTTAGTATTAACACTAAAGTTTTTGTTTCAGGAGAAGAGTTAGGAGAATTTAATTTTGAAATTAAGAGGTTAGTATTGAGGAAAACCTCATTTAATAACGGTCCTTCAAATATTGAATCTGCATAATCCATGAATTATATACTTTCTTGGTTATTGTGACACAAGAAAGAGCTTCGGTGGAGCGGAGAAAGATATGTATAAAAAATGATATAGAAAGGAGTCCTTCATTCGTGGTTATAAAATTATTTTAGGAAGATGGACTTACGACTATAAATTTAAAATAAATTTCATCCCCGATATCCCGCCATTCTACGCAACATATGAAAAATGGTTAATTATTAGTGGGGTTATCCGCCATAGATTAATATTTTTCTAAGTATGGAATATATAGAAGAGAAAAAGTGTAGGACTTAGAGAAAAATAATCTCAACAAAAGTTATCAATATCACGAGGGAACAATTTATAAACAACTATATAAAATCTAATTAATTTACTATTTAATTTACTTAAGTGTGAAATTTAACAAATATATTAAAAAATTACTTTTTCAAATTTAATATTTATTTTATTTTATTTTTTAATTTAGAAAAATTATTCACAATTCTATTCAAGAACTATACAAAGTTTACTTAATTTACTCTTTAATTCCATAACATACTCAGAACTAGTTTACATCAGCATTAAGTATTTCATAAATAATTTACATTAACACCAATAATTTCACAAATATGTTGTAGTTTCAAGAGTGACCCTTCACGTTTTACAAAGAGTAAAATGTATTGTCAAAGAGCTCGTAGTTAACCCAAGTTGTCCTAGATATCATATATTGTAAAAGAGTAAGTTGTTGGAATATTGAGAGGGGGGGTGAAATATTATTAGTACTCTTTATTTAGTTTAACCACAATATGTATTGTTAAAATTTATGAGAAGTTTATCAATAGAATTCAAAACATCATGAGTAGTATAAATGAACAATGAACAATAAACAACCACACAAGTACACAATACACTATTATTTTATGTGGAAAACCAATGCGGGAGAAAACCACAATTTTTTTTTTTTTATATGTCAAAATAAATACAATCATAGGAAGCACCAACTTCCTTGTTTTCCAACTACAAATGGAAGGAGGCTACAAGCCCCTAGTTTCTTAGGATTCAACCTAAAGGAATCTACAACTCCCTTAGTTTTCTGGCACCAAATGGAAGGAGATTGCAATCCCCTTTCCTTTCCTCATCCCACCGCCCTGAAATATAAGTGCCACATTCACTGCTATCACCATTGTAACTATGCCATTGTCAAGATGTCCTTGTGAAACCTGTCACATAAATTTGTACCAACAACCTATCACAAACTGTATCAACAACCTGTCACAACCTGTACCAACAACGTGTCACAATAATCTCATCAACCAATCAGATTTGATCACATAGATCTCATACCCATCGTCGCAAGTGTATAGCTCAATCCATGTACAACTATGTCTCTTTAATCATGTGCCATACATATACAAACATCCATAAACCAAGCATAATGAACCCTCACATCAACCATGCATCAAACCCTTACTGTTATGCAACCTCATTGTGTACCAATAACTTCAACAACACGTCTTAACCAAAAACCCCCAAACATGTACCAAAGGATACAAGATATGCCTCAACAATATACCTAATAATGTGTGCCAAATAAAAACATCAAGTGCACTAGCAATCTGCCTTGATAGGTATGCTTCATGCAGCATGTACCATACAACTACTAGTCCCTCAAGGGAAAATTCTCAATCTCCCATAACCATACCTTACACTATCACCAAAATCCAACTTTAAACAAGCATATAACATACATTTTTATTCTTGTAGATAAATTTGTTGTACTTGAACATTGTCACACTTGCCTGTACCCTCTCCTCAGCTTCTACAACTAGAACCACACCTCATCCTTCAGATCTAGTAGTGCCTCACAGGATAAAGTTGGTTGTCTCATGGTTCCTCGCGTGACAAGTTATAAGTAACCCGTGGGGACACCTTGCAGGACGTTTACTATCTAAACCGCGTGGATGACCCTTATCAAGTTTTTTCACGAAACCCTTGCTCTTCTTTGCATTCATGAAATTTTTTTGTCGCTCTTCCTTCGTTACCTCATATTCACGTTGCTTCATATTTGTCAATGAAATACGTGAAAATAAGCTTTCACAAAATAGATATTCAATGTGTTCAATAGGTGATAATGGGATTCTCTTGATCTCTTATTTATACTTCCGAAGTGCCTTCCTTTAGGGGGCATATTGTAACTGTTTTATCTATCTTCCTTGTTTTAGGGCTAACCCATTTCTTGTTGCAATTACTTTACCATAGTTAGTAAACTCATAATTTCTTGTTGTAACTAATTTATTTTTAATTATTTTCTTATTACAACAACTTTTCCCATAATTAACTTCTAGTTGCAACCACTTTGACTAGCTAACTACTTGATGACTTTCTAAGAGCTTCTAGAATAATTGACTTCTTGTTGACCATGTAGGGGTTTCTAGAATATTCTTAAGGTCCTCCAACTTCACAAAGCCATATCTCCTCAATCGTGAGGAACCACGTGGCATACCGCATATCACCGGAGTACTATCCATCTATGATAGTATTATCTACAATTACATTGTCTTTCATGTCCATATTCCTTAATCAACTTTGAGTTCCTTAACCACACCTTTAAAGCTACCAGAATTGACAATACGATAGAAAGACCAACTATATTTTGAAACATGTATGTTGTCTATAATCCTGGTTGAGTAAAACACAACCATGATTAAATATTGCATGTATAATAAACACAACATGAAGAAAAGTGGTATATGCACATGTAAAATAAAATATTGAAAAAAATAATATTTTCTTATTTTAAAATAATAATAATCATAATTCAAAAGAAATTACACCACCTTAAATTCATAAGAACCATTATTTTAAATAAATTTTGAATTTGTTTTTTAATATATTTTTTTATATATTGAATGCTTGTTTTGAATTTGTCTTTTCATATATTTTTTATATATTAAATGCCTTCTATACCATATAGTTATAAATATAAATATCAAGTAGATTTTTATATATTTAAACAATGAAAAAATAACTAAAATTAATCATAAAGCTATAAAATATATTAAATAAATAATCATAATTATATCAATTATAAAATATATTCATGCACTATGGAGTAAAAATTATATTTACAATAAACCATTTTTTCAAGTCCAATCATTTAAATTAGTAGAATCTTTCCTTTATATATATATTCTAAACAAATTATAAGCTTGAAAGATTAGGTTTATTATTTAAATTAAGAGTATTTTTCTTTTTATATTAAAAGAATTTTTATTTTATAAAACTTTTAAGTTTAAATTTATCAAGAGCCAATCATTATAGTTTATAGTTTTAAATTAACCTTGGCTTATAGTGCTTATTTATAGTTCTCAACTTTAAATATATATTTTCCTTGTTTCTAGTTATCTGATAAAAAAAAACGATATGTATTCTAATGGAAAGCCTATTCTCTATATTTACAACAATCCATTTTTTCAAGTCCAATCATTTAAATTAGTAGAATCTTTCCTTTATATATATTCTAAATAAATTATAAGCTTGAAAGATTAGGTTTATTATTTAAATTAAGAGTATTTTTCTTTTTATATTAAAAKAATTTTTATTTTMTAAAACTYTTAAGTTTAAATTTATCRAGAGCCAATCATTATARTTTATAGTTTTAAATTAACCTTGGCTTATAGTGCTTATTTATAGTTCTCAACTTTAAATATATATTTTCCTTGTTTCTAATTATCTGATAAAAAAAACGATATGTATTCTAATGGAAAGCCTATTCTATATATTTACAACAAACCATTTTTCAAGTCCAATCATTTAAATTAGTAGAATCCTTCCTTTATATATATATATTCTAAACAAATTATAAGCTTGAAAGATTAGGTTTATTATTTAAATTAAGAGTATTTTTCTTTTTATATTAAAAGAATTTTTATTTTATAAAACTCTTAAGTTTAAATTTATCGAGAGCCAATCATTATAGTTTATAATTTTAAATTAACCTTGGCTTATATTGCTTATTTATAGTTCTCAACTTTAAATATATATTTTCCTTGTTTCTAGTTATCTGATAAAAAAACGATATGTATTCTAATGGAAAGCCTATTCTCTATCCGTTCCAATGGAAAGCCTATTGAGTAAGGTGGGCTCATCATCATACTTCTACCGTAGAAATTTTATTTGAAAAATGGTCGTGTGTCAAACTGTAATATTTCGAACTGTACTATTTGAATTATAGCTATCAGTAACTGTTTAAATTTACAAAGGTAACTAATTTACTCTACCTTAACATTGGCAGCAATCACGTTTAGAAAATTATTTCTAAAAACATTTAAAATTGATAAAAAAAATCCTTATGAGATTCGAGACTTCTCCATACAATGTTGTGCTTAGCGAACTTTGCACTTCTTTTGCCTTAAATTTCCCATATTCTCTATACAACTTATAGTAACCGTCGACATCAAGTTCACCCTAAATGCCACAGTATTTTCAAGAGTTGGCGAATTACCCACATATCTAAAACCTTGAATGAATTTCCTGTCGTATTGAGATTCTATTTAGCTTCAATACCTAGGAATAATTACACCATAAGGCATTTCCCTGCATACATCATATGTTTGGATTTGACATCTGCGGGATCTCAACCATTCAAATATTTTATACAACCATCCATGCATAGTTGTTTGCATTCAGATGAGATGTTTATTGTGCCCTTTTCATCGATTTTGTTACATGATCATCATAAATGTTAGGCAGCGGAATAACAAGATTCAAATAGCAAAGAAAATAAACCAAGATTAAATTGAGAATAGCAATCACACAATTTACACAACCATCTTCTTCTCACCACACACACACCACATTCTATAGTATTGTGTCTTGCTCACACACTCCACTACATTGCACTCTGACCTCTATGGGTATGCTCGTATATATAGCATCTCTCAAACAATTAGACAAACTCGTTGTAATAAGATCCATGAGTTACACAAATTGCTAATAAAGGAGCGCATGTATGCACATTCTAAATATAGCTGCATGCATGTGCATGTGACCGCATGAGAAATTCATTGGCATGTATCCAACAATCTCCACCTTGACAATAATTTACCTGATATATCATGCTCAAATTTATCCATCACCTTTCCTGCAAGCGAAGAGAAGCCAAACACCATCACAGCTACACAACTTCTCTAACGATACTTTTACATGAACATGTTTGCACGATTCACTCTAGTATGGACCATTATGCCTCCATCAATAACATTTCTAATAAACAAATGCACTTGTCCCATTTTGATACGTTGGATTGTTATTCAAATGCACAACACTTTGACCACCATAGAACACCTCATGTACTTGTTCAAACCTCATGAATCATAACCACATACCAAATCACTATAACCATTGTAGGTGATACTTGTGCTTCTGTGTTTCAAGAACCCATTTCCATGCTCTTCATGTAGTTTTTCCATGTGTCTAGTGAAAACACCAACTGCATGTGAAATGTTGACCATTTCCCATCGCAATCATCAAAATTTCTACTATCATATAATACTTGAGAAATATAACCCTTTTCTTCTTCACCGGTTAGGACATTAACCTGAAGAGAACTTACAATGGAAAGCCAAAGGGATTTTACCGGTTTCACATTATTCATACTGAATTTCCTGAGCATCTTAACCACATACTTATGTTGTGATAACCAAGCTTACCATATTTCATGTCTCTGTGTATTTCCATGCCCAAGATTTATTTTGTTGCTCTCACATCCTTCATAACAACGTCCTAACCAACTAAGCCAACCTGTTGATCTCAACCATGCTTGTGCTTGCAACAAGAATAACATATAACACCAAGGTAATGAATATACCATAAACATAATGGTTATACTCACTTCTTGTAAAATTTGGCTCACCGTGAAGGAATGAAAAATCTTGTACCATTTGTCTGGCATGCTTCAGGCCATACAATGATTCTTGAGTTTGCAGACAAACATTCTGTTGCGATTCTAAACTAACCATTTTGGTTGTTCCAAATACATCCCCTTATCCAAAAAAACTCCATGTAAAACAATTTTAACATCTAGGTGTACTAACAGAACTAGTGTTAACACAATATGAACAGAAACAAGCTTTTAAAAATTGGTGAGAGACTTTCATGGAAATCAATACCTTCCAAATACCCGTCTGTTACCAGTCATGCTTTGGACCTTTCATATTTTACTATGTCTAATTTTATAAAAGGAGATTCATCAAACACTGCATCTATGTCCATGATAATTATGTGGGTAGTAGGATCCCATACTCTGCACCCCTTAACATCATCACCATATTAAAGATCTAACTGTTTGATCTGGGTCCTACTTAGAGTGCTGATAAAAAACATAAGCATCACAACCAAATAATTTCACATTTGAGTAATTACCAGATGACATGTTCATCTCTCTTCCTGAATCTTCCTGTCTTTTGCAATCGATGGTGACCGAGTTACCAGATAGCACAACCGCTTATGTCCACAATTATTGTTGCAAATTGGCATTATTGAACATGCCTATTCGATCCCAACTTCCTTACAATACTTTCCAAGTTCCATGGATATGAACCTACCCTCATCATATATTGTCAAACACTTGATCGAGCTGCCAACAAATTAGCCTTTCTACAGACCCACCTTTCAAACCTAGACACACTACTCCACCTCGAAATTTGCATTTGAACAACTTTGACCAAATCCATCCAAGCCAACCCAAGTGAACCCTTGTCTCTCACCTCCAGGGACTTCACATTTGATTCTTAATGCTCCACCTAAACATGAGCATTCCCTTACCCAAATTCGGCCAAGCCGACCAAGTAAGCCTTCATTGCTTACCTCCAGGCCCATTTACAATGGATTTCACCAAGCCTTTTATAGGCTTCATTACATGCAATCCATGGACACAATACCACGGGATACCCAAAAAACATTGACCTGAAAAACCACCTTCTTTGACCTAAAAACTAGATTTAACTCATTAACTCTTTCACGAAGTCAAGGTTAACCCAACATACATGCCCCTCACACATATTCAATATACCTAAATATGTGTTTAGACTTTTCATAGGTGACCTGATAAACTACGGATACACATGCCTATTTAGCTCTTACAAATGTATGCCCATTTACATGTAATCAATAATTTTACAAATCCAAAGTAATTTTTTTTTTTTAAATTCACGGTGACTCAACCATCACCTCCCTTCACCTTTTGTGTGAACACAGGTGGTGATACACAAGAGACAGACAAAACTTCATCAAACATACTTGTAGTTGAATTTGCTTCTATTTTGGGGTCCTCTTTGGATGTTGGTTGTCTTTTCCTGCAATCTTTCTTGAGATGCCCATATTTTCCACAAAACCAACATTTTCCCTTACCCTTATTCTCTTTCAACTTAGACCTGGATGTACCTTAATGATCTTTCCCTCCTTCTATATATCGACCTCTCACCACAATTGATGTAGAGGTTTCTTTACTGGATCTTCTCTTCATTTCCTGCGACAACAAAGCTCCCAAAACAATGTCATAATCAATGGCATCTGGTGAACTAAACCACATAGATGTGATCAGGTGATCCCAAGACTCAGGCAACAAACACAATAACATAATTGTCTTTTCCTCATCTTCGTACTTTATTTCCATACTAGATAATCGAAAAATCAGAGTACTGAAAACATTTTAGTGATCATCAATTTTTGTACCGTCTTTCATCCGTAAGTTGCACAACTGCCACTTCAAGAAGAGTTTGTTCATTGAGGACTTTAAAATATACAGACTCTCCAGTTTGTTCCACAAACCTGATGTTGTCTCCTCTTCATCAATGTTAAACATCACTTCATCTACCAAACACAAGTAGATGGTACTGAGGGCTCTTGCATCCACATCTTCCCAGTCCTTGTTTGTCATTCTTGTCAGTTCTTTTTCTTTCCAACCAACACCTTTTGCGATCTTTGTTGCACAAGCAGATCCTACACCTTGATCTTCCATAGCGCAAAGTTATTCTTACCGTTGAATTTCTCCACTTCAAACTTAGAACTCTGTACTTTCACCATTAGCACACACCGCCCAAAAAAATCACAACTTCTAATAAACTAGGCTCTTAAAAAATCAAGGTTGAAATTCAAAAAAGATTTAGGCTTAAAAAAATATATTAAAAAATCCCTTTTAAAACCATTCACCTTACCCACTTTAGTCATAAAGTCGATCCATTACCTAATTTGTCTTATGTGCACAACAAAGGTCCACCTCACCTTTATTAAATAATATCCTCAACTTAATAAGATGTCATCCACTCATAAAATATTCTCCCTTTTAAAAATGCTTCATATCTTGATTTTATTTTTCATAAAACAATGGTTGTCTAACACCTTTTGATAAGGATGGCATGCCACTAGTCCAATATTATCGCACTGTTTAATTTGGAAAACATGCGATAATTTTCCTACGACAGTTTTGTCAAATTGTCGAACTATGTACTGTATATTACTCGTGACATTTTGCAGAAATTAAAAATTTTGGAAGTGTGTCTGCGACTGTCATATTATGTAAAAGGGTCATCCTGCGATAGTGTAATCAAACTCGACTTAGGTCGATTCACTTCACTTGGTTCAGTTCGGTTAACCTGCTCTACTATCCAACGATTATATTCCCTTCTTTTTTCTCTCATATCCTTCAACTTTGCACTCTGATACTACTTGTTAGGAAACAAAAGAAAAAACATAACAAAATTCTAATAGCAAAGAAAATAAACCAAGATTAAATCGAAAATGGAAATCACACAATTGACACAGTGATTTATGTAGAA
>JASDQU010103223.1:358077-374300 GCA_032191745.1 Picea mariana | reverse complement strand
GGAAACCTCCTTTTACCCCACTTAAATGTTCAAGTACAAGATGATTCAAAATGAAAATGTCTCCTTGGTATATATAGTAGACTAGGAGGTATAATTACAACTAATGGCCTAAAGCCGACATAAATAAAATAACATTACTAATATAATATGCCCCAATTAAGGGGTAATGAGCCAACATTAGGGCTTAACATGCTAAGTGATCTATTAAGTATTATAATCACAAATCTGTGTCTTAGCTAAGGTTGCAGACACCTGAGTCCTACAACCACCCCTACCTCTACCTCTGGTGAGACTTCATATGCTTCGCAGGTGTTGTCGAAAGGGTCGGTAGTTAGGGTTTTTTTTGGTGCACTGTTGTAGCGTTGAACCCTAGTTCTTCCCATGTGCCAACAAATGGTTCCATTGCGAGGACCTGAAAATGTGATTGCAGGGAACTGAGGAAGAAGAAGCTCTGTGCAAAGATCTGACCTGACATTGTGAAATCTCTGTGCGTAGATCTATTGCTCTAGTGTGCAGTACTCTACTTAGTTTGACAAGCTCTGTGCTAAGGAAAATAAATATGATATGAAGAAAAGAGGTAAGATCTGAAAGCTCTGTGCTCTGAGAAAGGTAAAAGTGAGAATTTTTGATTAAAAGAGGAAATATCTAAAAGATTTGTGCTTTGATAAAGGTAAGAATAGTGAAAAGTTATAGATCTGAAAGCTTTGTGCTCTGTAGAAGTAAGATAAGTGGAAATTTTTGTTTCGATAGTATGGATCTAGGTATGTTTGATAGATTCTATCTTATCTTGAAAACTAGGGTATTAATAAATGAAAGAAGATTTGATATGAATAGATCTGATAAGAATAGTGAAAAATATGTTATACCTATGCATAGAAAGAATGTTTGGACTAATAAGTGTATGAAGGACCCTAGAAATAAATGTTTGCAGGTTAGATACCATGATCCTAGTGCATAGTACAGGAAATATTGGGGATCATTTAAAAGAAAGAGAGGATTAACCCTCTATTATAGGTGTAGAAAACCGAGGCATCTTGCTAAGGAATGCCTTGGGAGAAGAACTAGTTGTCTTTGTTTTAAAGCTATGAAACATGAAGTATTGGATTGCCCTATAATGATTGCTAAGCTTGAAGAAATGAATATGAACCTAGAAAACCCTAAGGTAGATCCAGTAACTAAGATTATGACAGAATCCCAGAAAGAATCAGAAAAAGTATTGCTATAGATGAAAGAAACCCTGAATGACCATCGACATGTTAGATTATCAGAGATCTTCAAAGAAAAAGAATACCTTGAAGCAAGAATATGAGACTTCGACATTGATTGTGTTCTAGATAAGGAAACACAGGTGAATATCATGACAGAGAGAACTTGGGAAGCTATAGGGAGGCCTGCTATGATTCCTTCATTAAAAGGGATAGGACTATTCAAGGGAAATCTAATAAACTTATGTGGAAAGATCACCCAGATACCTATGAATGCCAATGGAACTTTGACAGAGGAATATTTTGAGATTATTAAATTTATTGAGAACAATACCCCATTTACCATGCTACTAGGAAAACCTTGGATTGAAAGAGATCAGGCCATAAGGAAAGAATAATACGAAGCTTTAGAGCAGAAGAAGCAAGAGTTAAAAGAATTCATGACTAGAAGGATCACACACTTGATTAAGGAATAGAAGAACAAATCAAAGCTATTTAGCACTAGAGACCTGGATGTCGAAGTTGCAAGAACACTAGAAGACCCACAGAATATTGAAGTACCTATTCCAGATAAAGAAGAAGGATCACCCTCGAATCTTAGAAAAGAATATCAACAGTGCGAAGTCATCATGTCAAAAGAAGATAAGAATCAGAACAAAAAAAAGAATACCAAGACGAAGCTCACTAGGAAGAAGGCTAGAAAGCTAAGTAAGAAGAGAGCTATGATTGAAAAGTTGCAGAAGGTTCTAGAGGGAACCTCGCAAAAGGAAAATTTGAAAAATTGGAGCTTCGCCGGGATATGAGAACAATGACACATGGCACTTTGCCATGGCAAAGCAATATAGCCGTTGGGGACATTATAACCGTTAGACCAACGCTTCGAATGGATAGAAAGACATTTATGGACAAAAAACTTGCCATCCGACCATTGGGACCGTGCCATAATGAACATAACAGAGTGAATGAAGGCTTCATACCCGTTGCAAGCGACTCGTTGCTGATTTACCTATTTATCCCGTCGCACCATGCACTGAGAACACTTTTGCCAATCATGAATTTGAGCTCATAGACTTGTTGATTTTACACAGTGGTCATTGCACTATTGTCCTCTATCCTATTACTGTGTCTAAGTTACCTTCCGAACCCGAAGATTTCCAACCCCGAGTGCGTATGTTAGATGAGTTGAGCGCTACTGAGAAATTTTTTGAAGAAGTTATGATCGACCTCATGAATGAAAGAGTCATGTCAATGTCTACAGGTGTACAAGCATCATCGACGAGAGGAATGCCAGCCTCTCTGTCTATTGCTCACGGAGTTGGACCATCCCGACCATCAGATGAAAAGAAGACCAAGCACAGGGATGATCTAGTGAATGAAAAATTGATCCTGATTATATTACCCACCTATATTCCACCTCTGAGAGGCACAGTAAATCGAGACAGTGTGCCCAGAGATTTCAAATACACCTTGGTTATGACGTACCTCTCGAAGGGGATACACGTAGTTCGAGAAGAACAAGATAAGATTGTAGCGTTGAAGTTTAGCGATTTCAACCTCGAAGATCACAAAGTCTATAACATGCTCACCCCACATAAGTACCTAACCAAAACTAAGGGGAATAATTCAAAGATAATCCCCCAGTCTTGGACTATGAACCTGTTGGCAGCCCCACATTATTTTCACCTCTTAAAGCAACGAATAATAAATTTTGTAGCTGCCTCCACTTCATCACATGATCATTGCTACTTGAAAGATGAGTTTTAGGCTATAAAAGGTTTTTATTTTTCTTAGTTCTTGTTTTCATGCTTCGTTCATGACTGAAAGCATGAACGAAGCATTGAAACTTATGAATTTATTACAATTGAATTTAAGGCTTATTTCCCTAGGAGAATAAATGTTCATACAAACCTTTTTAAGAATGATATTTTTCTTTAAGGTCTATCTCATGTCAATAAAATAGTTGTTTTAAAGTTGCTCATTGTTATAAGGTATACTTTGGACCTTAAATGATACACCAAGAATTGATTGATGTCATGCTATGAGTTTGTTTCATGTATGGTTCTTGGTAAATCCTTTTATGATTGTTATGCTTTGATTTATCAAGCACCTCTTTTCCTAATCTTAAAATAATCAACTCCACCCTTTACACAATGATGATATTCAAATGCATCTGGTCATATTCTGTACTCTGCTGATAGTGGAAGTCTGAAAACAACATGTCCATCATTTTAAGTTAAATCTCTGACTTTGTTCTATACTCTAGGTGATTCATTACACAAAACGCCCGATTCTCATATGAAACCCCTCATTCCTTCATTTAATCGTGCAAGGGTTTTATTTCCTTGGTTTTAGCCTTGGTTCTTCCTATTTTGTGAAACCCTTCATGCTTACAGTGATTTCTGTTTCCCCCCATGACTACTTTTCTGAATCCACATGGCCCCTATCGTCCGTGTCGAACTGAATGGCTCGCAAACCCTACTCCTGTATGATGATGCAAGAGAAGACCTTAAGGGTCAAGGCCGGCTCAAATTTCTTGAGAAATTTCAAGGTTACAACTTGCAAGCGGCCCATGAGTTCGCTCTCTCTTTCTATGGGTGCCAAGCCAAAGTGGGTGACATTCAAATTGAAATCATCGAGGAGTTTTTGAGCCAGGAAACAGGTCTTCCCCTTAGCAGGCAAAAATGGTTTAAGAATTCCAAGTTAGAGGAGGTGCCATGGAGTTTGTTCTTTACCTCCAGGAAAATCCAGTGTTGTGGTAAAAGTATGCCTATATCTCTATTAAAGACTAGGTGGCACAGTTTATTGGCAGTTTTAAGGCAGTTCGTTACCTGTGAAGGTCGCTTCAACCTCGTTTTTCTTTACCACATAAGATTATTAATGAACTTAATTGGTTTCCAATTAAACATGCCTTTCTATTTATTGAGAAGTTTATATAAAATGGCCAAGAGGTATAAGAGATAGTGTTTGAATTCTAGTTTATTTCATCATGGGTTGATCAGGATGCTGTTAGTTCATCATTTAAAATTGCAGGGCGAAGATTGGGACACTTTCATATCTCGAAATGGTTTTGTTACATCCATCCTTGTAGAGGTTGATAAGCCCATGTTAGAAGAAACCCCTATCCCTTCCATTGACATAACAGTCTCCTCATCCAAAGAACCCTATGATAGGGCCGTGCTCGATGAGCCTATGTCTGAGCAACAAGATACTGACCCAAGAGTCATTGAATTTTATGAGCGCGAGCAGTATGTCTGCCCTAACACCTTTGCAAAAATCGTAAACAGACCCTCACACAAACTATCTAAAAGTGACTCAGATATAGGGTTTAAGAACAAAAGGGCAGGGACATTAATCTCTAGGAGCCTACGAAATAAATCGAAGTCTCATATGATCTCAATCAAAGTGATCGAGGTCCATGAGAGAAAATTGAAGGCACTGGTTTTCTCCTAAATCCCACAGATCCAGATCACACCCCCACTCCTGGAGATGGAGGATTTGGTATCCCACCTTCACCACCACATTCATATCCTTCCTCTTCAGGAGAGGAGTCACTTGACGAAGGCAGTTCTTCATCTGAACCATCTTAGCCTTTGACACCACTTACGCCCATGGAAAATCAAAACAATCTTGCCATACCTTGGCTCGATCAAGATGTTGTGGCCATACCTGGACCCCAACACCCTTTACCTAAACACCCAGAGAAATGGCTACCTAAATTCAATCTAGACTCTAAGAAAATCACTGAGGATCACATAAATAAATTCATGCTAGCCATTAGACTCCAAAGCATAGAACATGAAGATGTAGTATGTAGACTCTTCCCTTACACGTTTGAGGTCAATGCCTCTACATGGTATTTTTCCCAACAACCTCACACCATTGTATCTTGGGACAAATTCAAGTCCTGTTTCCTTGAGAAGTTCGGAGATGATAAATCTCCTGAAGTCTTAGTCATGGAACTCTCCATCTTAAAGATGAACCCTAAGGAAAAAGTAAAATATTTTAACCAAAGGTTCCTCACATTAAAAAATCAAATCCCCGTTGATTCAATGCCCGCGAAAAATCTCATTGTCGCATATTACACCAAAGCTCTACACTAGAATGTAGTAATTTGGGTTAAAAGGTCCAAGAAGAAAACATTACTGGAAGCCTTCGAGGAGGCAAGCCAAATCGAAAAAGATATTTTGAGCTTAAAAG
Organism: Picea mariana; assembly: GCA_032191745.1. Lineage (NCBI taxonomy): Eukaryota > Viridiplantae > Streptophyta > Pinopsida > Pinales > Pinaceae > Picea > Picea mariana. The sequence goes on along the minus strand of JASDQU010103223.1, from coordinate 368,898 downwards.
ATAATTTTAGTAATGAGGTAGAGATAACCCCATCTTCTAAGAAGAAAATAGAAATTCTTCCTAGACCTCCCCAAACCAAAACTCAATCAAAGAGCTCAGATTTGGAAAGTTTACAAAAGGTCGTCCATAAATTATCAAATCAAGTCGTAGACTTGAGGAGATCAGCTGAGGAAGCATATTCAAGCAAAGGGACTTACAAACCTCCTTTTAGAAAACCTTTTCCCTCAAACCGACCAAACTCTAACCCTGAAGGCCTGAATTTTGAAAGCTTACAATACGATATACAGACAATCCTTGAAGCACATGATAACTTATTTCCCCCTCAGAATTCTGAAGATGTGGTTGAAGAATAAACAACCGAAGAAGAGGAATCATCTCCCAATATCTTCAGACATTTTTTCGATATTATCTTTCAAGCCAATTTTGAAATTGCCCATCCTTACAATACCAGAAGTAAAACTCAGAATAAACCCTCTTCTAAAATAGGAACTAATGTGCCTCCGAAACAATTTAAACAAACTGAAATGAAATAGAATTCAACAACCCAAGTTTAGAATATGATTTGATTGAAGATCTAAAGAAACTTAGAGTTAATATTTCTGTTTATGAACTTTTGAAATTTCCTTTTCTTCTGCAGAAAATGCTTCAGAACATTGCAGAAAATAGTAAAAACAACAGTCTAAACAGTAAGAAAATTGCAGAAATCAGTCCTAAAACACCTCAAAAGGTCCCTACTAAAACAACACTCAAACCCTCAGATAAAAGTGACCTCACTGAAAAAACTATATCAAATGTAGATAAAGTAATTTCAGGGACAACGACTAAAAATCAACAAAATTCTACTGTTAATACTCACAAAAATGTCCCACCTTTTTTATTAACTTTTGAAAGTTTCAATAGAAATGTACATAACTGCATGGTAGATTCTGGCGCATCATCAAATGTGATGCCTTTGTCTGTCTGCCAAAAAATCAATGCTGAAGTTCAACCTTCTAGTCTAAAAATCATTCAGCTTGATCGGATGAATGTTAAGGTAATTGGTGAATTAAAAAATGTATTTGTTAGGCTATCCTCTAATCCTATGGTTCACCAGATTATTGATATCATTGTTGTTGACATCCCTGAAGTATACAGTTTATTTTTAAGCAGGGATTGGTTCGAACAGTAGCATGGATACTTTGCGACAAACTGGTCCCATTTGTGGCTACCCAAGAATGGAAAGCCAAACAGAATTTGGATTAATCGTGAGCGTTACCTCAAACATACCATGACTGATTTAAATGACGCTAATGAACCATTTACTGCTTCCACTAATTCAATCAAAATGTAGGGAATGAACACCTTTTTCGGTAACTTCATGGCAGAAACTTCCATCATCACTGATCCAGAACAACAGTTAGAACTCATGACATGCACACAATCAACAGCTTTACCTAATTTGCCTAAAACGGCCAATGAAGCTCACATATGGTCTCTCTACTTCGATGGATCTAAATCTAAAGAAGGAGCTGGTGCAGGATGTGTACTTATCGACCCGACAGGCAATAAAACTTTGACTGCTTGCCGATTAGAGTTTGAATGTACAAACAACACCGCCGAATATGAGGCACTTCTGCAAGGACTTAAGAAGGAAGTAGATATGCATGTACAAAACTTAATGGTATTCGGTGATTTGGAAATTGTGGTCAGATAGGTAAGAAATTCCATACATTGCCTATCACCACACCTGAAAAGTTATCAAGCCGAGGTATGGAATCTAATACACAAATTTTTCACATTTAACATTAAGTCCGTTCCAAAATCAAACAACTCTAAGGCTGACTTGTTAGCTAACGTCGCTTCCAAACTTTAGCCCTCATAAGGTCTTTCTCCAAACACATTTTCAATTGAGTTATTATTCAGACCATTAGTCCTAGACAACGTCACTTACTGTAGAGTGTTCGATGACGATCAACATATCATTAGCTTTTTGCACATGGAGGACATTTTTTGAGGTGCGGTTATCGATGAGGGCACCCACGGTGAATATATTCACAATTTTACGGTAATATTGGACTCGAGGTCTCCCGAATCAACATCAGATCTGGTAAATTCTATCCCTAAATCCGTGGTAAGATTAGAAAAGTTTTATTATTTGCATGACAAATTCAGGAAATCTGTAAATTGTAAAACAAATAGTTCTTCCTTGATCCATGAAAAAATAAATCTAGGGACTAAAGATAATCCACAATGTATCAATCTGGGAACGGGATGTTCCGAGCAAGATAAGTCAGTGTTTATTAAACTGTTTAAAGAATTCAAGGATGTCTTTGCTTGGACATATGATGATTTAAAAACTTTTGACCTTAACATTATACAACACATCATCCCCATGAAACCCCAGACACAACCTTTTCAGCAGAAGCTGAGAAAGATGCACCCTAAATGCGAACCCACAGTCAAGAAAGAACTAAACAAACTATTGAATGCAAAGATAATCTTCCCAGCAAGACACACAAAATGGGTCTCTAATCTTGTCCCTGTAAGGAAGAAAAGTGGCAAAATTCGACTCTATTTTGATTTTCGAAACTTAAACCAAGCGTCTGAGAAAGACAATTATCCTGTTCCTCCAATGGAACAAATTCTCCAGTAGGTATCTGGTTCTGAAAGATTGTCACTACTAGATGGTTTTTTAGGGTACAACCAGGTCCTCATGTCTTCCCCAGACCAGTTGAAAACCACTTTCCGTACCCCATGGGGTACCTACGCCTACATAAAAATGCCTTTTGGACTTATAAATTCCATGGCCACTTTCCAGAGAGCAATGGATATTGCTTTTCATGGTCTCATCAATCAATCCATAGTGGTCTATCTTGATGACGTTACTATTTTCTCCAAAAATAAGAGAGATCACTTATCCCATCCGAAGTCTATTCTACAATAATGCCACAAGTACGACATATCTCTAAATCCTAAGAACTATATTTTTGCAGTGGAACAAGGAAAGCTTCTTGGATTCATAGTATTCAATGAAGGGATGATCATCGATCTCGAAAGAACTCAATCCATTTCCAAGCTTCCTCCCCCCTCCTCCAAAAAATCCATGCAATCTTTTCTAGGTCAAATAAATTTTGTCAGAAGGTTTGTCCCGAGTTTTTTGGAAATGGTAAGGCCATTACAAAACTTAATCAAAAAGGATGTTCAATATCATTGGGGACTGCAGGAAATTCAAGATTTTGAATCCATAAAAAAATTCATAGTGGAGGCTCTCTCCCTAATGAGCCCTGATTTTTCACAAGATTTCACTCTTTATACATTCACCTCTGATCGATCTTATGCTGCTGTGCTGACCCAAAATAATGTCGAATGCAACGAAATTCCCATTTCCTTTATGAGCTCAGCCTTAAAGGGGGAAGAGATTAATTACCTAGCTGTAGATCAACAGGCTTATGCTATTTTTAAAGAAGTAAAACATTTTTGATCATATCTACTGAAATCCAAAACTAAAGTCATTGTGCCTTACCCTACTGTCAGAAAATTGTTAGTACAAAAGGAACTGGGTGAAAAACGGGAAAATTGGATGACATTGTTATAAGAGTATGACCTCAAGATTACCCCTGCACAAATTGTTATAGGTCAAGGTCTATGTAAATTAGTGGCTGATTTAGTTGAAGAGTAGCAGAGTCAAACTAACATTTTAACTGAAAATCGTCATAGTCAAAGTCAAATCTGCTGTGCACAAGATGTTGCTAATTCTTGGTTTGATGAAATCAAGTTTTATTTAACACACGGTTCTGCTCCTCGCCATCTTGATCCAAAAAAGAGAAGAGCATTAAGACTAAAATCTGCATCTTTCCAGCTGGTAAATGGCGTATTATTCCATAAATTTTTTTATGAAGTCCTTATGCGTTATCTAGAAAGAGATGAAGCAGATAAAGTGTTATTTGAATTGCATATAGGAGAAGCTGGTGGGCACTTCGGTGGAGACACTACTACTCACAAAGTATTAAGAGAAGGGTACTATTGGCCCATGTTATTCAAAGATGCCCATACGTTATGTCGTAGATGCATGATCTGCCAAAATGCTTTTGGACGAGTGTAGAAGGCAACATTTCCCCTGCAACCTGTTTCAGTAGATTTCCCTTTTCAGCAATGGGGTCTTGACATCATTGGCCCTATCAATCCCATTTCCTCGTAGTAGCATAAATACATCATTACAACGATGGAATATTTTACCAGATGGTCCGAGGCTGCACCATTAAAAGTGGTAAACACCAGTCATGCAATATCTTTCCTTAATTCAAACATCATTACTCGATTTGGTATTCTCGAATGTTTGGTCTTCGATAATGCTTCCTATTTTTCATCCCTCGATATGAGTGATTTTGATTTAGAAAAAGGGATAAAAATAAAATATTCTACCAGCTATTACCCCCAAGGAAACGGTTTAGCAGAATCAACAAACAAAAACCTGATCAAAATCACCAAGAGGACAGTTTCCAAAAACCACAAAAATTGGCACTACGCGATTTTTAATGCAATCTGGGTTGATAGGGTGACTTTGAAACCACTATTGGAAATTCCCCCTTCTTTCTCGTCTACGGAAGAGAATCAATTCTTCCTCCCCATGTCCTGCTTCCCTCGCTGCAATTATCACAGAAAGTTCAGGAAGAGAATTGTCCTCCTCTTGAAAGTCGCATTAACGCTTTGTTGAAATTAGAGGAAGTAAGAACATGAGCAAAATAAAGATTTAATTAGCATCAGCATATTGTTAAAATCTAGTTTGATTCAAGTTCTTCCTCAGATAGGAATTTCGAGGTGGGATATTTAGTGCTCAAATGGGATAAACCTCATGAAGGAAAAGGGGAACATTCAAAGTTCCAAAATTTATTGTTAGGACCCTTCTTGATTGCTGAGAAACTAGGTCCCATCTCTTTCCGCCTGCAGAATTTAGAGGGACATCCAGACACCTTCCCAGTGAACAACCAAGCTCTCAAAAGGTATTTTTCATGATGATTCCCAAATGAATCTTTTGTACATATTTTTTCTGTTTTGATTTTGTTTTGTTTTCTGGTTTTTTCCGCTTCAATTTTCTTTTGTTATTTGTTTTTATCGCTTTCCGATTAAAACATGCTTGTATCACAGTTTAGTTCAAGGGAGGAAACCAGAATGCCTCATCTTAAAATAGTAGTCAAGGTCGGTCAGAGCATCAATTGCTGTAACTTTCCTGAAACGTGGACCAACTAAAGAATTTTCTTTGTTCATAATAGATTTCATGGTTTCACTTTACAATTATGAGAAGACACGACTATCATTAAAATCTCTTTACGCTGTCCTTGCTTTTAAAAGAGCGACTCAAGGATGCCTTCCTGTCCTTGAAAAATTAGTTTCATCAGTAAACTATTTTCAGATCATAATGAAGGTTATCAAGAAAAAAATTAAAAGTTTGGAAAATAACAAGTGTTGTAAAAACCGGAATTTTCAACATCACCCCGCTCTCCTGAATGTCTTTAAATTTATATCAGATTGTGAATAATTTCTCGAGAGTTGTGGGAAGTGTTTGTAAACCCACCAGGATACTGAACATGTCTGCTGGCAGTAGGTAAATGCATGCATGATGCCAAGACAACTTCGCCGGGGTATTGAACAGGCCCGCTAGCAGCGAAGCAATGTCGGGTTCAAGAAAAATTCTCAGGTATAAATTTTGATATTGGTCATAAGCATCCTGCATTTTGAATTGAAATTTCTTAGATAGGATAGAGGTGTCAGAGTGGGTTAATTGACATCCCTACCAAGGCTATGGATGCCTGTTGGCAGCAGTGGTCCTGTCAACAGTATCAGAGCCATTGACTTGAACATCGTTGCTCTCATTTTAAAAAAAATTGTCACCAGATTTCATTTGAATAGAAAGATGTCTGAAGTTGGACCATGTAATGATTGTCGAGATGCTTGATGTCCTTCAACTTTTTTTTGATCTGCAATCATTCTAACAGTCCTAACTATTGATACTGAGAGGGGGGTGAATCAGTATCAAGTACAATTTAAAACCTTTTTCAACTTATACTTAAACCATTCAATTATATCCAATGAGAAATGAACAATAGTATAAGAGTTACAGCAATACACCACAATACACCATGCACAATATATGAGAAATAATCAATAGTAATTGTTCAAGGGAAGTAATGACTTCCAAAGGTAGCTGCAGCTTCCAAATGTAAAGGGAGAGATAAACCTCCAATAGGAAGATACAATCCTCCAATATCAAGAGAGATTTGAACTCTTCATCCTTGCCCCTTCCTTCCACCCAAGAATATATGAGAGATAATAAAACTTTACATTAAATCATCACCATCAACCAATCATCACATAGAACCTGATAAGGCTTCCTGAGACCTCTTCAATTCTTGGAGTACTCTGATCCTATAGATAATATTAATCAATGTATTCTCTGAAACTCCTCCAATTTTCACTCCTTGAATGCTCCCCAAAAAGAGGTTATAGAAATAATGGTAGACTTTATTCAATTCTGGTCTATTCAGAAGACCCAACTTGTACAGCATGCCCCACGCTCAATATTTAACATCCAATTCGGAAACTCACAGAAAAGAAATTAAATTACGTACTATTTCCAATGGAAGTGGTCCCACTTCATTTGGATTCTATGTGAATAAGTTATGACTATTTTACCCGGAACACTTGTTTATTGACTAGCTTCAGGACTTGTCACAAACCCTATCTTCCACAGAGTGTATCTGCATAATTATAGTGAATAAAGAGTTGAAATTTTTACCAGAGGTACCTTGATATGTCATATCAATACCATAGTGATTTCACCATCTGAATTGTTCTAGAAAAAAAGTTATAGAAAAAATGGTAAGGTGACCTGAAAATAACATACCTTAGAACACATCACCAAAAGACTTCATCCTCCCTTGAAATCCGACCTTCTTTTACTTCTTATTTCCTCTGAAATTTGACTTGTATCAAAATGAATGTATAATGATGTTTATTTATACCATTTATGTCACTTCAATTTAACATTAGGGCCGACCTGACACTTTCTTATTTTGTAATTCTTTTCTTTAATTATCTTCAGGGCCTACATGTACTTCCTTCTTCAATTCACTTTGTCATCTTCAAAAATTCATTTCTCCTCAGCCATGAGGATCCACGTGACGTGCCACATACCACTGGAAACAACATGATGTATAATATCCATTCATGGGTGTTGTATATGCATGTGCATTTTCCTTCATGTCCAAATACCTTTATCAATATCACGGTCCAAAACCCATGATTAGAGTTGACATCAATGACAACAACCAATCTTCCAACACTAACATGAACTCATCGATGATATAGAGATAAATTCTTCTTCCAGTAAGTCACCATTGTGGCATCCCCACAATATTTTCACCTCTTAAAGCAATGACTAATAAATTATGTAGCTGGTTCTACTTCATCACATGATCATTGCTACTTGAAAGATGAGTTTTAGGCTATAAAAGGTTTTTATTTTTCTTAGTTCTCATTTTCATGCTTCGTTCATGACTGAAAGCATGAACGAAGCATTGAAACTTATGAATTTACTACAACTGAATTTAAGGCTTATTTCCCTAGGAGAATAAATGTTCATACAAAACTTTTTAAGAATGATATTTTGCTTTAAGGCCTATCTCATGTCAATAAAATAGTTGTTTTAAAGTTGCTCATTGTTATAAGATATACTCTGGACCTTAAATGATACACCAAGAGTTGATTGATGTTAGGCTATGAGTTTGTTTCATGTATGATTCTTGGTAAATCCTTTTTATGATTGCTATGCTTTGATTTATCAAGCACCTCTTTTCCTAATCTTAAAATGATCAACTCCACCCTTTACACAATGATGATATTCAAATGCATCTGGTCGTATTCTGTACTCTGCTGATAGTGGAAGTCTGAAAATGACATGTCTATCATTTCAAGTTAAATCTTGGGCTTTGTTCTGTACTCTCGGTGATTAGTTACACAAAACACGCGATTCTCATATGGAACACCTCATTCCTTCATTTAATTGCATGAGGGTTTTATTTCTTTGGTTTTAGCCCTAGTTCTTCCTGTTTTGTTGAACCCTTCATGCTTACAGTGATTTCTGTTTGCCTCTGTTACTGCTTGTCTGAATCCACATGGCCCCTATCGTCTATGTCAAACCGAATGGCTCACAAACCCTGCTCATGTATGACGACGCAAGAGAAGACCTTAAGGGTCAAGGCTGGCTCGAATTTCTTGAGAAATTTCAAGGTTACAACTTGCAAGCGGCCCATGAGTTCTCCCTCTCTTTCGATGGGTGCCGAGCCAAAGTGGGTGACATTAAAATTGAAATCACCGAGGAGTTTTTGAGCCAGGAAACAAGTCTTCCCCTTAGTGGGCAAAAATGGTTTAAGAATTCCAAGTTAGAGGAGGTGCCGTGGAGTTTGTTCTTTACCTCCAGGAAAATCCAGAGTTGTGATAAATGTATGCCTATATCTCTATTAAAGACTAGGTGGCATGATTTATTGGCAGTTTTAATGCAGTTCGTTACCTGTGAAGGTCGCTTCGGCCTCGTTTTTCTTTACCACATAAGACTATTAATGAACTTCATCCATTTCCAGTTGAAAATGCCCCTCTATTTATTGAGAAGTTTATATAAAATGGACAAGAGGTATAAGAGACAGTGTTTGAATTCCAATTTATTTCATCATGGGTTGATCAAGATGCTGTTAGTCCATCATTTAAAATTGCAGGGCGACGATTGAGACACTTTCATATCTCGAAATGGTTTTGTTACATCCAACCCTATAGAGGTTGTAAGCCCATGTTAGAAGAAATCCCTATCCCTTCCATTGACAGAACAATCTCCTCATCCAAAGAAACCTGTGATAGGGCCGCGCTCGATGAGCCTATGTATAAGCAACAAGATACTAACCCAAGAGTCATTGAATTTCATGAGCGCGAGTAGTATGTCTGCCCTAACACCTTTGCAAAAACCGCAAATAGACCCTCGCGCAAACTGTCTAAAAATGATTCGGATATAGGGTTTAAGAAAAAAAGGGCAGAGAGATTAATCTCTAGGATCCTACGAAATAAATCGAAGTCTCATATGAGCTCGATCAAAGTGATCGAGTTCCATGAGAGCTTTGATTCTGAGATCGAGAAATTATTGGCAAGAGAAGACCCAAGTTACCTCAAATCGGATCTCAGCCAGACCTACGATTTCGTAGACAATATGCCACCGTGCCTGAAACATAGCGAAGGCTTTCCAGGGATCAAACTTGGTAAAGAGCCCACAGACAACAGTGGTGGCATTATGATGCACGACCATGGGTATCCTCAACCAACTGTCCCAGATCCACGATGTGAGGTGTGTTTATTTTGGATAGAAAAGTATTACACAGATGTCCCCTCCCTCCAAGCAAATATCAAGACCCTCATAGCTCAGATTGACTTGTTAATAGATGAAAACCACAGAGTCAAGGTCAGTGCACACATGCAAGGAAAACGCTTGAGGAGAACTGGAAATGTCATAATAAAAAATGCTGAGTGTGTCAAAGCAGTGATTAATTCTGAGGTTTTATGAGCCAAATTTAGCATTCAGTTGAAAGGTAAAAGATTTGTGTGATTTTTTTGATTTGTTCTTAATTAATATAGATTGAATCGTTTTTTTGCTGTTTAAAATAAGACTAGCTACAGAATCAGCAGATTCTGTAGCCAGTCTGTTCTCATTCGAAATATTGGAAAATGTTGGTTAAATGAATATCTAAATTTCTTTATTTTCATTTTTCCTTTCAGTATATCGGACAGCTTGTGGAGACATAATGATATGGATCATTTCCGGGGTCATTAGCCATTTCATTGGCTCATTTTGTAAACAGAAACAAGCTCTTTTAATCTTAAGAGATATAATTTGATATTGAGTGGTTTTATTACCCTCTATTTTTGTAATTACCAAATCATCCTGGGATTTGATTCCATCTTCTAAGATAGGATGCTTAGTTTTCCTTAACTCTTTAAATACTACATATTTTTGTAATGAAACCATCTTGGCCTGGGGTAGAAGATGGACGATTGATTTACAGACTTTAATGGAACAACAATACACATTTCAACTTTAGCTTCTTGTGGATGGTGTCTTCATTTAAGTTTTGTTTATCTTGATGTGATAATAGGTTTTGATAGCTTTAGTATTCATGATTTATTATGTTTTGGGATAATTCTTTTATAAATGTTGTCCATAAATGATGCTTTAGATATTAATCATGTGGTCATCTATTCAGCTTCAATTATAAGATTTCTCCTTAATTTTCGTTGAAAGATTAAATGCAAGGTTATTGCTAACAGATTTTTCTCAATGTAATTACTTGCAATCATGAGATCACAGTAACTATTTGTATCACTCTTTCTGTTATTAAAATCCAACTGGCAACACAATTGTTCTGCATTTATTCAGAATAGATTTAAGGTTCATTGCAGGTTTTCCTCCTGGACAAGGTGGTTAGATATTCTTTGATCGTACAGGTGTTTGGATACATATCATTAGCTCGCTAACAGGTTAGCTTATTTACATTTTTCTAGCTATTTGTTTATCATTGAAATTTGAACATATGTTTTGGATTTTGACTATCCATACGTTTCCAGTTCATAGCATTTTCTTTTATTAGTTTAAGACTTATAAAGGAAAAATCAAAAAACATTTTTTATGTGCTTTCTTTATCTGCTTCTTTAAAGTAGTCATTTTCACATTGAGTTTTGTAAGTTTAGATTAAAACTTGCAGCTTGTAAATAATGTCCATAAATAAGATTTATCTATCTTTTGCTTAA
>JASDQU010103223.1:344070-358009 GCA_032191745.1 Picea mariana | reverse complement strand
ATAGTGTTTAGTAATTAGATAGTTATTTCTTTCTTTTATTTTGTTTCTTTTAGGATTTTTAGATTGGCTAACGGAGCCTTTAAACCCATCAAAACAAGTTATACCAAATGACTTGGGTTACTTGAACAACCCTAGACCGGACTCGTTCTTTCAATTGATGAACGGTCATTTTTTCCCTTCAATAGAACCTCATGCAATCCACCCTGCTGAACGTCATGAAGATTCCCCACTTCGGAAGACACCGGGAAGTGAATGGATGTGTCAAGTTGCTATTGTCTTGTTACCATGATGGTTATTTGTGGCTAAACCACTATATAACGATTGATCCAACACTGATCAATCGGATCATGGGCTTGAGTATGCAAGGACCTGATCCATAGGAGTTTTACCCCGAAAAAACCATGGATCATGCTCTAGCACAAAATATCAAGGACACTTATGGAGATGTTGAGAAGGGAACACGAGGCTACAAGGTAGCTTCTATCCAAAGTAGCATAGTACGCCTCACCTATTATTTGATTGTAGGGAAGTTATTAAGAAAGAAACGACCTACCCAAGTCACTGGTTTTGCAGTCGACCTAGCAGGGAAGTGGGCGTAAGGCCTTCAGTTGAACTGGGTGAAGTACCTGGTGAACTAGTTGGAACTCGACTGAAGAGAAGCATAAGATCAAGGATATGAATTTCATTTCAGCTGGCTCTTGATTCTTATAGCTTTTATTACCTAGGAGATGTTGAAAGGCACAACCTTCCCAGACATCAAGCCTTTTCAACTGCTGTCCGCGAAGTTCAATACACTATGATACTCAAGCGACATGAATAAACAATGGAAGTCAAATGATTTTTTTCATACCTACTACAATCATCTAAATATAACCATCTAGTTCGAGCATCACATGACTCCGAACACTCTACACCAGTTACAGCCTTTGATGAAGTTCAGCACAGATCGACATTTTATTTACATCATAGCGCGCACCGATGAACACAAGCAACAACTTCAATCTTGCTATAAGTTGAAGGAGGAGGACTTGGAGGAGATCGCAAAGGACTGGTTGGCAAAAATTCTTATTCTAGTAGACCCTGCAGAGATATCTGACATTGACAACCCATAAACTAAGAAGGATACACCCAGACCTAGTAGAACAAAGAAGACCGAAGAGGTCCAAGAGATAGACAACACATCTGTGAAGACTGCTTCCATATCACCAGAGAAAGGAGGTGATGGCGAAGAGTTGAATGAAAAAGAAGTTGAACAGAAGCAAGTAGACGAGGTTGATCCCCTGAAAAAGAGGAAAGGTTCACCTTCGAAACCTTCCTCCCAGAAGAAATTGAAGGCTACTATGACCAAGATGCAGACTGTTCTCACCTCCGATGACTTCGACTTCCTCATAGCAGCCATGCAAGATGCTTCACTGGAAATAACAGAGAAATAAGAAGAAAAGTAAGAGGATATGTATGATCGAATTGAGACTGAACTCCGAGGGGTACATCAGGCCCTAAATTCCAGTCGCGTAGTCTCCACTACGTCGGGAGAGCCATAATTGGGAGATGAGCCAGCTCAACTCCACCGCATAGATGATACAGTCGAAGCTCGCCTTCGACGAGCACAGGAAGAAATAGAGAAAGCCACCCAGGATTTGACACAAGTACAAGGATTACTCGTAGAGAAACACAGTGTTGCAGAACAGGAAAAGCTTGCTCTCCAAGCAAATTTTGATGAAGAAAAATCACAACTACAATAAGAAAAGGAACAGTTGCTCGCGGAGCAACTCGAAGTAAAAGAAGTGGTCAATAGAGAACTTCACTCTGTGATAGTCTTAGAAATCAAGGAAGAAGACAAAGTTACACAACAGGTGAACCAGCTCACAGAATCCATCCAATAGCTACAACAATGCATAGCAGATTTGGAACTACGCACTGTACCTGAGACACCACAAGATGTAAGAGAGCAAAGAGAAGAAACTGCCCAGAGCGTAGTTGAAAGGTTAAAGGCTCTTACCCTGGAATGCAAGCAACTTACTGATCGTAGTGCCCAGACCTATGAACAACTCACGAAGAACCCATAATTGAAGGCACTGGAGTAGCCACTCCAAGAGGCGAAGTATCAAGCCAAAAATATATAGGCGCAACTGAAGTTCTTGTCAGTTGTGGAAAGAATGAAACACTCCCAAGAGTAGCGGACTGCACATCAACAAATCCATACTATATAGAGCAGAGTTATGGAAGTAACTCAGAGGCTCCAACCCGTACAAGACATGGCCTATCAAGTGTTTATAGAGGTAGAAGGCCAAGGAGAAGATCTAGAGAAGGTTGTCACTACAGCTGAACAACGTCTAGAGGGACCTATCAACGACAGTCATCCAAGAGTTTGCTGAAGAGGAGGCCATATCATAGCAGCAAGTCGAAGTAGCTTGAGTCAAGCTTGAAGTGTTCGAAGCAGAACTAGTAAGACCAGAGTGACTCGGGACGAGTCACATGTGAGTGTTGGGGGAATGTTGGCCCTTGACCAAGTTTTGGGAGATTCTTGGTCATGTTTACCTATTTTGGGACTTTGACAGACTATTGAAGATGAAGCTCAAGACAAAGTAGAGATCGCAGGATCTCAGCCCCTTTTGGGTCCTTTTTGGGATTTGGGAATATGTAATGGGTATGTGATGTCGGCCCATGGGTTTACCCATGTTTATGCCTATTTTTTAAAGTATAAATAGATGTCTAAGCAATGTAAGAAGGGGCATGTATGTGATGTGAGGCTGATAATATAAGTGCAAAAGTGCAAGTATGGTTTGTAGATGCTCTGTGCATACTGTGAGAACTTGTAGAGCTAAGTGCAAGTGGTTGTAATAGATTGTGAAAGGCTTTGTGCTAGACCTAGCTCGGGGAAGGAGGATCTGGCGAGGTGCACGCAGATCTCCTGTCCTATGCAGGGTAGGGTTTTTGTGGCTCTGTTCATGTAGATGACTGATTGAAGCTAATAAATAATAATAGTTGGTGGACGTAGCCCCAGGGTGGGGGTGAACCACGTAAATACTGTGTTATTCTGCTCTGTGCGATGTTCTGATGTATTTATGTGTTATTTTCTAAGTGCTTGATATAGATAGATATATAGATCTGTTTATGCTTTGTGCTTATGATGAATCTGGATGTTATATCTGATATAGGTGAATGTGCTTAGTGCTTGAATATACTAGATTTGATCCATTTATTTATGCTAAGTGCTTAAATACATTAGATCAAGGTGAATGCTGCGATGCTCTGTTTTCTCTGTGGAGTAGATATTGGGTAAAAAATGATGAACTAATGGTGCTAAGTGCTCTATTAAGTATTATAATCATAGATCTGTGTCCCAGCTAAGGTTGCAGACACTCGAGTCCTGCAACCACCCCTGCCTCTACCTCAGGTGAGACTTCATCGGCTTCACAGGTGTTGCCGAAAGGGCTGGTAGTTAGGGTTTTGTTGGTGCACTGTTGTAGCGTTGAACCCTAGGCCTGCCCCTGTGCCAACATCATAAATCTTTAATTTAACTATGATGGATGTGAGGAAATTTTTCTCATCTCTTTCAAATATGTGATGTGTGAGGTTCCTGATCATCTCTTAGAAATTCTCTTTAAAAATACAACTTTTTTATTTTATTTTTCTGTAATCTTTATATTTATTTGAATACCATGATTGACTTTCTCAAAGTTCGATATTATTTTGAAAATCTATAATTCAAAGAGTATCATAAAACAAATAGGAGTACCACCTCTATAAAAACACAAGGGGATTTGTATCCCTGTGAGGTTGATGTTTCGGTCATGACGAGTTCAAGCGTTAACATTTTTGGCGACTACACTGGGGACCAAATTAAAATTTGAAATCTGGTTTAGCGTCTTTTGAAAAATACATGACTTTTCCCCAGGCTAATCAACCCCACCTAGAAATTGGATTGAATAATCACTGAAGTGTCTTGCATCAACTATATAATTTGGTAATAACAATGACTTTGAAATCCTAAGTATCGATGATCAAGGAGCCTTTAGTTAGAGAAAGAATGAAGAGAAAAAGTAGCGACATATCCAAAATCAAGCCACTAGAGGAGGGTTTTTTAAGGGAACCATACCAAATGTGAAGGTAGACCCTATTGCGACACAAGAAACTGATTAAGATTTCACAAATGAATAGAACCATAAGGAAAATTAAAAATGAGATAAATAGATTAAGAAGGGGTGATAATTATGTAGCAAATCCAAGAATTCCGGTCCAAGAGCAAAGAAGGAACCCTCCCCAAGAAAACAAAGTGAGGTTTGAAAACACTGATAATCAATAAAGACAAAGGGTTTCCAGGCAACCAATCCCAAATGAAGCTGTTCTGGATGATATATATATGATGAGAAAATAACTGAGCAAGGAAATGACTATTTACCTAATGAAAGTTTCAAAAATGTATAGACAGATAGATGCAATACGTCTATATATATATTTGAAGAAGGCGACAATAACCCTGAATCAAAATAAAATGTTTCCCAAACATGAGCGTTTGTAAATAAATCCAAAAATAAAGATGATTCTGAAAAGAAAAGGAAATAATTAAAGAAAAAGATAAAGAAAAGGTGAATGAGAAAGAGGCCGATAAAAATGTGATAAATAACACTGGAAGAAAGAAGCAACACCTGATGTCAACCCCCCCCAAATGAAATACAATGTTGTAGAGGACTTGAGCAAGCTGAGGATAACTCTTCCTTTTATAGAAGTGGTAAATATCCCTCAACAAAGGGAAAATATTTTGAGATTGTTGGATGATCCATCTGGAAGAATGGAGGTTGTTGTTATAAGTCCAAAGCAAATTCAAAACACATCAACCGTCAAGTTGAGAGGTAAAGTCCCACCTTTTTATATTTCAATTGAAAATCATGATGTTGCACTTCATAATTGTTTAGTTGACACTAGCGCGACCAACAATATTATGCCACTAGAGCTCATGGAGACATTGGGTATGAGCTGCACCAAATATTATGAAACAAGTGAAATCATATATGCAATTGATTCCAGATAAGTGCCAACTTATGGGGAAATCAATTTTTTTTATGCTTGGATCAAAATGACTCCCCATATTATTACAGTTTTCAATATTGTTGTGGTATATCTTCCTCCTCCATATGGAGTTGTCTTAGGAAGAGTGGTGGTACATAATGAATTATGGAGGTTGCATGATGCTCCCAGATAAAGAATGAGCAATGATTAAGTTTCCCCGTGAACCCAGAGGTCATTTTACTTCAAAAAGAAGGATAATGAACTAATGGAATATTATATAGATGCTCAAATTGAAAACTATGCTATTCTAGACACGGAATAGATTGAAGATATGGAGAATAAAAAACATCAATTTAAAGGTTATTGGAGGATGTCATTTGATGGAGCTTGCTCAAGTTTCGGGAGTGGAGTTGGAATTGTCCTTACAAGCCCAGAGAAGATTGTGCATCCACATGCTATTCGACTTGAATTTGCATGCACCAATAATGAGACATAATATGAGGCTTTGATTCAAGGAATGATTCTCGCACGAGAAATGAATATAGAACATTTAATTGTGACTGGCGACTTTGAGTTGGTAATAAATCAAGTTACCCACATATATAATATTTAAAATGAAAGACTCAAATCATATTTCAAAAGAGTTAATGAATTGATGGAAGCATTCAACTCTTTCAACATCTCTTTCATCCCAAGGGACAAAAATCAGAAGGAAGATTCATTAGTTTTGGTGGCCTCACTATCGAACCCATATGATGTTTAGAGGAAAAAATATTTTCAAGTAAAAAGAATATTCCAACCTTCTGTACCTGACAATCATGAGTATTTACAAGTATTTGAGAATGATGAAGAATTGGAAAATTTTTTGATGAATGATGACGAAGATCAGGATAATAACATAACTGTTGTCCCAAGGAATTGTATTCAATATGAGTTGATTTTTACAAGAGACGATCACACAAAAAACCTCCTGGAAGAAGTATCGCTCCGAAAAGTCAAGAAATAAGAAAGACTAATATTGGAACTGATACTTCCCCAAAATATGTCAATTTGGGAGTTGATTGCACAATTGAAGAAGTTGATCAATATGTTGCACTATTTAAAGAATATCTTGATGTATTCACACAGAGTTATGATGATTTGAAGGCATATGATAACAAAATATTTCAACACATTATTCCCTTGAGAGAATGGGAAAAATCTGTCAAGCAAAAGATAAGGATAATGAACCCCAAATTGAAACCACTGGTAAAGGTTGAATTGGAGAAATTGAAGAAAGATGGAATAATATACCCCATTAGACATTCTGACTGGATTTCAAATCCCATGATTGTGAGAAAAAAGACTGGGGAGATTCAGATGTGTGTAGATTTCAGGGACCTTAAAAAATCAAGTGTAAAGGATAATTATCCTTTTCCTAACATGAAATTTCTTCTCCAACAAGTCACGTGATCAGCCTGCATGTCCATGTTAGATGTTTTTTCTGGGTATAGTCAAGTCCTAGTTGTTGAGGAAGACAGAGCAAAGAAAACTTTCATAACACCTTAGGAGACATATGCATATGCTCAGATGCCCTTTGGTTCAAAAAATGATGGAGATACATTTCAAAGGGCTATGGATCATGCTTTTGAGGGATTGATAGGAAAATTCATGGTGGAATACCAAGATGATTTAACAATACACTAAAAAACAAGGAGCGATCACATTCATCACCCGAGGAAAGTTTTTGACAGGTGTAGATTATATGGTGTTTCTTTAAATAAAAAAAAATGTTTATTTGTTGTAACTGAAGGAAAACTATTTGGTCATATTGTTTGCAAGGAAGGAATCTATATCGATCCAGAGAGAGTTAAAGCGATAAATGAACTCAACCCACCATCATCTAAGAAGGGATTTCAACCATTTTTTGGAAAAATCAACTTTGTATGAAGATTTTTCCTTGACTATGCAAGTATTGTGAAGCCGATCAATTTATTGGTTAAAAGGAACAAAGGTTTGAATGGACCATGGATACACAAGAATATTTTAATAATATCAAAAATACAATCACTACAACTCCAATACTCAATAGCTCAATTTTTCAAAGAGACTTCATCTTTTATTCATTTTCTACAGAAACAATTGTTGCATCTTTTCTTACTCAGAGAAATGCCAAGGGTGAAGAATTGCCAATTAGTTTCATGAGCAAGACCCTTCATGATTATGAATTAAGATATTCAGAATTGGAGAAGCAAGCCCTCTCTCTTGTAAAAGTAGTGGCACACTTTTGGACTTATATATTAAATTCTCATGTCACTGCGTATGGTCCATCCTCTCTTGTGAATATTCTTTTAAATCAGCAATTGAGAGAAGGAAAATGGGCAAACTGGCTGGCAAGGATTCACGAATATGATATTGAAATTAAGCCTTTAAAAGCAGTTAAAGGACATGGTTTATGTAAGCTCATTGCAAATAGTGATTCTTTGGATGGAGTAATTTAGATTTCAGTAGGAGAACCCGTGGCAGTTTCAAAATGGTATAAAGATATTATATTCTACTTGAGGTCTGGACAATTTTGAGTCACCATAAACCCTAAGGAGTGAAGAACATTGAAAATGAATTCAAATTAATATGTGCCGATTGCTGATATATTGTTCAGGAGGAACTATGATGGCATATTGTTGGGATGTGTTGATGAAGGGAAAGCTCAAGAATTGATGAAAAAATTCCATGAAGGTATATGTGGTGGACATTTTGTGCCTATCGCCACGACCCATAAAATAATAAGAGTTGGGTTTCATTGGACATCATTTTTTAAATACTCATATGCTACCATCAGGAAGTGTGTATCTTGTCAACAATTTTCAGGGAAAATGAAAAAATATGCAATGCGATTACAACCTATATATGTAGAACAACCATTTGCATGATGGGGACTCAATGTTATTGGACCAATAAATCCAAAATAAAGCAAAGGACACACTTATATCCTCACCGATACAGATTATTTTACAAAGTGGCTGAAAGCAGTAACATTAAAAAGGCCTGATTCTGAAGAGTTGATTAAGTTTCTTAAAGATGATATTTTGTCAAGGTTCGATGTCCCAGAAAAATTCATTACTGACAATGGCTCAATTTTCATTAGTTCAAAATTTGCAGAATTTTGTGGAGAATATGGGATTGTTATGGGGAAGTCATCAAATTATTACCTACAAGGGAATGGTCTTGCAGAATCCACTAATAAGACACTCATTCATATATTGAAGAAAACTATTGATAAGAACCAAAGGAATTGGAATTTGAAATTGAAAGATGCTTTGTGGGCGAGCAAAATGACTCTGAAAGACAGGACTGGGATGTCTCTGTATACATTGGTTTATGGGAAAGAAGCAAAAATGCCAATTAGCCTTGAGCTAAATGCCTTGACTTGTGTAGTTAATATAGATGATGCATAATATAGTTCACTTTTGCAAAAGAGAGTGAACCAATTATTGAAATTGGAGGAATAATGAAGTAAAGCCTTGAATAGAACTTCTCAGAGACAAAAAATTATTATTATTTTTTTTATCAGAGAGCAACCATAAAGAATTTTCAAAAGGGTGAACTAGTGTTACTTTGGAACAAAGCTAAGGAGAAACCATCGATCCGCACAAAATTTGAAGCACTTTGGGTTGGACCATATATCATTGAAAATATCCTGGGTTTTAGTGCTTATATGCTCAAAGATATGAAGGGTAAAATGTTAATGCTGCCTATTAATGGGAAACATTTGAAAAGTTTCTTCACCTGGAATTTTATCATTTCCTTGTACATAATTTTCATTTATTTAGTTTGTATACTCTTACCTTTCGACCCCATAGCCCAAAGGATATAAGCATCTGGTCATGAAGATTCTGGATTACTAACAACCCATAGGGGGTTATCATCCCATAGTTGGAGCCAGTTGTTGAGACCATTTCATGCTTCCTTTTTTCCCTTTCACATTCTATCTTCCCTACTTATTCACTCCATTTATTTTCCCTCTTCTACACCTCCTCTTATTCCGTTTTTATTTTTTCCTTTATGGTTACTATACTTGGTCATATTTTAGTGATTCGTGGGTTGGTGAGCCTTCATCTCCACCCACTTGCTCATCTCATAAGTATTTTTTAACACTAAGCCATTTTTTAGTTTCGTGGGTTCGCGGGTTCGACTCCTCATCCTCCATTTTTAGAGACCTTTACTTTGCACCCCAAGTTCCGTGATCTACATTTTGACCATCAGCCTTGTCACGCATGCCGAGCTCCAATGTATTTTATTCCTTTTGCATGCAAGTCTGAATGATCATTTTTATACACTTATTATATTTTTGATCATCTATACAATTGCGAGTTTGTAGGATCCCCGGTTGGCGGGTTCATGAAAAGGTTTATATTCGAACTCTCCTCGTCCATCCCCACCATTTTGTTTATTTTCTCGATACACATTAAGTATTTTTTAATGCTAACAACTATTGTGCAGGCCCTGAAAATATCATCATTAATGGCGAAAGGATCGAGGAATTACTCATTAAATATCATTAAATCTTCATTTTCCAAGGGATTAAATTATCATTATCTTTCCAAAAATATTTATTTGAGATTATTATCTAGATGAAGAAATAGTCTCGTAAACCTATGGCAACATCATCTAGACAACAATGTTTTGGTGATACTTTGAATATCTTTGGTCGTGAAGACCAGAACTTCTCATGGTCAAGAGAATATTTGTATTATTCGTCTCCTCCTGCACATAAAGATGTAATTTGGGCATCTGGAATCGCTCGTGTTTGCTGTGATCCTGAGTTTTTTGATTGTAAGGAACTCATTGCATGGTGTGTGGACAAGTACGTTCCAATTCAAAGAATTATACAACTCCAGGATCATTCTCTGATTTCTCTTTCACCTCAAGTTTTTCGCAAGATGTTAAAGCTTCCAGAGCCGACTCTTACTTTTAAGGTGAAGATTGCAAAGAATTCTTGAAGAAACATAACAATAGGCTTGAATTCCTACCAGAATATTTGGAGAGCCATTCATCTATCCCTTCAGACATAACCAGAATCCAGGTTGAGTCTTTTAAAAACCCTTATCGAGAAATTGCATGGCTATTTACCAGGTTGACAGGTCAAGAAAACATTGATTCTATCTCTCGCATGATTATATATATTCTATATTTTACAGTACAGGAACATGCCATTTTTTATTTGGGAAAACTCATTTCTATAAAAATATCATCCTAGTTATCACACTATAAAAAGGACAGAAAATTCTTTATGGCCTCTTATTTGATATTTTCTATTGTATATTGTTGTGAATTCCCAAACTTAACCATCAATAAGAGGGTGGATTGTGAAACTTATCCAATTATCTTTTGGTATCAGGCACTATGGAGACATAAGACCCCTATGTTTTTCTATGAAGTTTATAATAATTTTTTTTCAGTCTTCAAAAAGATTTTGTTGGGCGAAAACACTTTAAGGATATCTGATCAAGCTACCATATTTTTAGAGAAAAAGGGGACAATAGAAAAAATGGAGAATCATAATATCATAAGGAAAAAAGGAAAAAACAGTTTATTCCCTTGCCATGAAAGATTGGAGAGATCACGTTCAGAAATATAAATAAAATTGATGAATTTGCAATTCATTTTAACAACGTGAGTTTAAAGTATGCTGAAACGCTCAAAGGTTTTGATCCAAACAAAATATTTGTTGGACATATGCTTTCAGTGGGGTTCAATAACTCTTTCATTCAAACTATCTTGAACAAAGAAGAAGAGGGTAACAACCAAAGCACTCCCATACACGATGTTGGCGATTTAGAAACATTACTTAGCAATAATTATTTTTACAAGAAAAGGGGAAAAGGTCCCAATGAAAGAAGTGCTCAATCTCCAGTTGTTACTCCCAAGAATATTACATCCATGAGTAATTCTCCAACAGCCCACCCGATTAAAAAGGTTTTCAACAATAATTCTAGTGGAGGGGGAGAGAAGAATCCTCCCACTGGAAAAATTGAGAGCTCACACAAGTTTCCCATGAGAAAGAAAATAAAAAAATTAGTGCAAGAGGAAGGAGATAATATTATAGAAAATGACATCAAAATATTTTCTTTGGAGGATATGGAACTAGAAGCAGATATTGAAAAAATATTTCCTGCAATAAAACAGTGAAAAATATGGTTCAGAAAGATTCTTTGTTGGAAGTCATTGGAAATGATACCTTTAGTGAAGAAGAATCCTTCACTTTTCAAAGTGTTGTTTTTGATAAAGAATCTAAAAAGTTGATTGTAGAAAAAAGTGACCAGAAGAATAAAAAGGGAAAGGCTCACTTAGAGGTCGAACTGAAGGATATGCGACCATCCTAGATTTCCAAAATCCAATGGGCAACCTAGGATGCACTTGATGACTCTATTAATGGTTTAGAAGATGAAAATGCAAAATTAAAGGAGAATATCAAAGAATTGGAAACTACCTTGATGCCTCTTCCAATCTTGGTCAATCCTATGACAATGGTTAAACCAACTACACTTGATATTAAATTAAATGGATCTTCTAGTTTTCTCACAGAGGTCTGAAGTTATGTAGAGAAAAACATTAAAAAGAGAATGTCATTGATAATAGAAGCATGAGAGGTATCGAAAAATATTGTTTCTTTCGGTTCAAGGGAACATGCTTTTCTTTTGTTTTACCATTTGGGATAAAAGTCTCAAACATGATAGAATTGAAAAGGAGAGAAGAGGATCTGCCTTCTCCAAGTCAAATTAAACAACTGAATTCTTGTTGGAAATAAAAGATCAATAATTTGAATAATATTGTCCAAGCATGTAGAGAAGCCATAGTGAAAAGAGAAGAATTATTTAGAATACTCACAGAGATAGGTCTGGAAGGAAGCACCGATGAGGTGAAAGATCCTAAGTTAATTCTATTCAATGTTTATGACAAGGAAACAATTTTATGAACAAGTGGAGATATTAAAGGGGTTATCGGCTAAGAAATTTAGTGGCATAATTGAATATATTGAATAAGACATATATAATTGGTTGGTTGATTATTCTATGAAAAAACAAGATATTGAGAAGGCAATACATGGAATTTCTCATGACCTAAGAGATTTAGAAGGTGAATTATTTAATATTAAAATTAGGCATGAAATAAATGTTGCACCAATGAAAAATTACATTGAATATTGGTTTAAGAAGGCCATTGATAAATTAACTAAATAAGGCCAAGAAACAACATTTGAGACAAATCCTATAACCACCAAGGAGGAAAATTAAAGGACAAAAACAAGCAAGTAAAAGAAGAGAGACCATCATAGTAAGTTTATGTTGATCAAATCTTTCTTTCTTTATCAGTTTTTCATCTAGTTACTCTGCTTCTTTGAATAGAAAGGTTTAACTGAAATATGATAACTTTTTCCTGTCTTCTTTCCATGTCTTTCTACTCTATCATCGCCCACCATATTCTCTCCATGAATTACTTCTTGTTCATATTTTGTTTTATGGTCCACGAGAGCCCCAATGCTAGTCCTCTGGACACACACATTTTAATTTCAAATCTTTGTAACAAACTTTAGTACTTCTCATAAATCCCAAGAGAACTAATTCGGGGTCAGTTTTGACGGTGTTTTATAATTCCGAGTTTTGAGTATAAAATATTTGAGATTGATCTATCATTTTCTTTATTTGAGTTTCACATGTGTTTACTATATTAAAGTTCTCTTATGTGTGCATACCATTTTCTTTTATTTTTATGTGATCATAAATCTTTAGTTTAACTATGATGGATGTGAGGAAATTTTGCTTATCTTTTTCAAATATGTGATGTGTTAGGTTCATGGTCATCTCTCAAGAATTCTCTTTAAAAATAAAACTTTTTTATTTAATTTTTCTATAACCTTTATATTTCTTTGAATACCATGGTGGACTTTCTCAAAGTCCTATATTATTTTGAAAATCTAGAATTCAAAGAGTATCATAAAACATAGAGTACCACCTCTATAAAAAGTAGGGGGATTTTTATCCCCGTGAGGTTGCCATTTCGGTCTTGACAGATTCAAGCGTCAACAACCCCCCAAGTTATATTTCGGCTATAAAACCATGAAATCTATAAGGTACTCACAAGAATCCAAGGAGACTATTATATCTTCTAATACACCTTCTGGTTTTATTGTCGATCTATCAACTAATTGCAAAACTGTGGGTGTATTTGTTAAGAACAAAATATCAATATAACATAGAAAAACCTCAAAATAAGTACTCAATGCCTTGAAAAAGAGATAATTTCAGATAATAAGCCTCTTCGAGGGGGCAACCTCCTTTTACCTCACATAAATGTTCAAGTACAAGATGATTCCAAATGAAAATATCTCCTTGGTATATATAGGAGATTAGGAGGTATAATTACAACTAATGGAATAAAACTGACATAAATAAAATAATATTACTAATGCAATATGCCCCAATTAAGGGGTAATGAGCCAATATTAGGGCTTAACATGCCCCTCCCCTTGAGACAATTTTTTTCTGCAATGCTTGAGTAACTCTGGATGCTTCTGTATAAAAGACTCATCTTCCCAAGTGGAATCTTCAGCCGGTAGTTTCCTCCATTTAATGAGATACTTTGAAATGGATCTATTCCTCAGCTGGCGAATTCTTGTGTCAGTGATGGCTTCAGGATCCAATATGATTTTTCCTTCCTCGTCAAGTTCTGGAAATATAGTTTGAATTGGGATCTTTTCGCCTATAACCTTCTTTAAGCATGAAACATGGAAAACTGGGTGTACTTGTG
Organism: Picea mariana; assembly: GCA_032191745.1. NCBI lineage: Eukaryota > Viridiplantae > Streptophyta > Pinopsida > Pinales > Pinaceae > Picea > Picea mariana. The sequence goes on along the minus strand of JASDQU010103223.1, from coordinate 344,212 downwards.
AAGATGCAGGCAACTCCAATTTGTATGCCATAGTACCAATCTTTTGCAACACCTTATAAGGGCCATAGTAATTTGGTGATAATTTATTATCCTTCTTGGCTTGCTTGAGGGACATCTGTTTGTATGGTTGTAGTCTTAAAAA
>JASDQU010103223.1:325709-344020 GCA_032191745.1 Picea mariana | reverse complement strand
ACACCTTATAAGGGCCATAGTAATTTGGTGATAATTTATTATCCTTCTTGGCTTGCTTGAGGGACATCTGTTTGTATGGTTGTAGTCTTAAAAATACCTAATTCCCTACTTCAAAGCTTCTTTCACTATGATGTTGATCTACTTGTTGTTTCATGCGATTCTGTGCCATGGTCAGGTTGTCCTTTAATATTTGGAGAACTTGTTGTTGATGCTTGAAGTGATCTTCCACTGCTTGAACCTTAGATTTTTCTTTTAGAGAAGAAGTGATGGAAGGAGGGTGGTATCCATAGAGTGCCATAAATGGTGTCATTTTTGTTGCAGTATGAAAGGAAGTGTTATACCACCATTCTGCCAAGGGTAACCATTTGAACCATTGTGTTTGTTTATCAGAGACAAAGCAACGAAGGTAGCCTTCCAGACATTTGTTCACTATCTCGGTTTGTCCATCAGATTGAGGATGATAGGATGAGCTATGAGCCAATTGAGTACCCAAACAAGAAAATAATTCTGTCCAAAAATTTCCAGTGAAGATGGGATCTTTGTCACTTACAATAATATTTGGGCTGCCATGTAGCTTTCGAAATGTCTCCATGAATGCGGTGGCAACTGTACTAGCTTTGAAGGGATGAGAGAGTGCACAAAAGTGTGCGTACTTGGTCAGTCTATCAACAATCACCATGATGACACTCTTTCCTTTAGACTTCGGTAACCCTGTGATGAAATCCATGGAAACCTCCTCCCAACGCTGACTTGGGATGGCTAATGGTTGTAAAAGACTGGGGGTCTTAATTGTTTCCACCTTATTTTGTTGGCAAACCAAACATTCTGCCAAAAACCTTTGAACATTAGTTTTAAGGCCATCCCAAAAAAAATCCTTCTTGACTCTATGGTAGGTTTTCAAAAATCTTGAGTGCCCTCTTACTGGAGAGGTGTGCAATTCCAATAGTACCTTTTGTTTAAGTTGGGAGTTCTTACATAAATATAAGCGATATTTGTACCATAGTGAATCATTTTTCCATGTAAATGTATCTGATGAACTAGAATCCTGTATTGCTCAATTGGCTAAAAAAGGTATTACTCCTTTTATCCTCATAGTGTGCTATCATTTCTTCCGTGAAAATTGTCCAAGTGACAAGTGATTTGCGAGAACAGAGCCATCTATATCATACAAATTGATTGGGTTCTAAATATAAAGAAGAAATTTGTACCTTTTGTGTATGTGGCACATTATGTAGATCAAATAATTGCTCCATCTAAAGTATCCATGTGATAGGGTCCTTGCCATCAAACTTCCTCATATCGATCTTAGGAACGTGGTTGGTCTTCAACCCAAGGTTAGAGTTTCTACATTCTTGATTCACCTTCCTTGTGTCCTCATCATGAATTTCATGGGATGCATTTTCACTTTCAGGTGTCCTCTCTGTTACAAAATTTTTCAATACTTCCATGATCTCCCCTTTTAAAGCATCCATCTTAGTATTTATTGCCTCAAACTTAGCTTCTGTTGAATCCATCATCTCTTGTAGTTCATCTTTTGTTACTGTCTTCTTTTGTAAATCATTTATGTCCCTACGCATTTCTTCACCTTCATCAAGAGTCCAAGTAGGATTGTATAGAGGCTTATTTGGTGTAGAAGTTCCCTTTTTGGGTGGCATGTTGGCCAAGTATCACTTTTGAACCCTGATTTTGAGGTGGTTCTGCTAGACAATATTTCTTCTGTTGTATCTCCCAAGTTTTGACCCTTCTGGGTATGAAAATTTCTTTTTTTGTAGTTCTCTGATATTTCTTCTCTGCAATGCCACAGGTCTGATCAAAATTGGATGTGCCAAGTGGAATTTACGGTAACTTCCCCACAACTTGCTGATTTTGGCCTTTCTAGGATATCTCACTTGTATAGCATGCCCTGCACAAAATAACTGATATAAAATTCCGAAACTCTTACTAGAGATACTATAGACTGTACACTATCCAATTAAACTAGTATCACTCAATTTGGATACTCTAGGAAGAAGTTATGATTTTTTTACCTGGAACACCTTCTTGAGACTAGTCAATAGGACCAGTCAGATACCCTATCTTCCACAGGGTGTATCTACAAATGTAAGATTACCCAAAAACTAAAATTTTTACCACAACTACCTTACTAATTTCTGTGAATATCCCCTAGAGTTCAGGGTTTGAAACGTTACATAAAACTTTTTATAGCGAAAATTTCTCAATGACTCAGTTCAGGATGATTCCAAAACCCTATCTTGCACAGGTTGTATCTTCAAAAGTCTAAGGCCTCAGGAGCTAAAATTTTAACCCAACGTACCTTGATCCGTCTACTAAATATTTTCCAAGTCGTTCCTTCTGAAACATTGTATAAAAAAAGTTATAGCAAAAATTCCAATGTGTCTTAGATGCAGCAACAAAACCCCAAGACCTTGAGCTCCGAAACCATATGTTAAGAACCAAATATCAATATAGCATAGAAAAACCTCAGAATAAGTACTCAACGTGTTGAAAAAGAGATAATTTCAGATAATAAGCCTCTTCGAGGGGGCAACCTCCTTTTACCCCACATAAATTTTCAAGCATAAGATGATTCCAAATGAAAATGTTTCCTTGGTATATATAGGAGACTAGGAGGTATAATTACAACTAATGGAATAAAGCCTACATAAATAAAATAACATTACTAATGTAATATGCCCCAATTAATGGGTAATGAGCCAATATTACGAAGATTAGACAATTGTAATTCATCCATGGTGCCTTTTTTCATTACATTTATGGTTGGATCCCAAATATATTGATGTGTTTGCAATTGCAACATTAATGATATGGATTTTTACAATGGGGCTACTTGGATCAACATATTTTTTCATACATATTTTACCTGACATAAGGTCTGCTAGTTTACCAATCACTTTTAGTGTTTGTGGGTCTTTTTCCTTCATGTTTTCTTTATACAAAATTTCCTTACTGTCTTAGCATAATTGGAATGTATTTGATTTCTTGCAATAACAGATTTTTGATACAAACATTCTTTAACTCATCTAATAAATCATATCATGTTTTAGTGATTTTCTTTTCTAATGCCAACCTTTCTGGGAAAGGTGGAGAACTGTTGGAAAATTAGCTGTTATTGATGTCAACTCTAGAAGAAGTCTAGAAGCCTCTCAAAGTAATGGGTGTATTTGAATAAGTCCCCAAAGTGGTCCCCTTATGGCATATGTTTAAGCATGGCCCTCATGGGAAGACACTTTGAAGAAGTCTACAAGAAGCCCTGAAGGTGTGGTCATGAAGCCTGAAGGTGTTTGAGGAAAAAGAGGATGAAGGACAATGAAAATACATGAAACCCCTCATAGATGGATATTCCTCGTCATGGTGGTTCAAATGATAGGTGGTACATCATGTGGTTCCTTACGATTGAGAAGTTATGCCCTCTTAAATATGAAGCCTCGAAGTATGGACGAGAAGTTACAAGTTGGCCCCAAAATTAATTAAAGAAGAAAATTTGTTGCAACATGAAGTTATAGGTCAGACCTAAATTCAAGTAAAGGAGGTACTTGGAAAAGTATAAATACACATCAAGAACCTTTCATTTATTTATTCAGGAAAGTGATTTTTTGTGAATGGAGCTAGCATAAGTGGGTCTGCACTTGTGCTAGGAGGAATAATGATCTCAAAAAAGAAAATCTTGCCTAGGAGAAAGGAGGTCGATGAGAGCAAAGAGTTTCCTGAGGTTATCTCCAAGTCACAGTGGATAAAGGAACACATTTATGAGGTTATCCACAGGTTACAGTGGAACAAGACGTAGATGTACATGGGTCACAATGAGGAAAAGAGTGGATGTCCACAGGTTTACAGTAGATAAATCATGGATTTGTGTCTTGATGAAGTTGGAAAAGGTTAATGCAGATGCTATCTTGTTGATTTTGAAGTTGAAAAAGGTCTGTTGGTCTGTGATATTATGCACGAGGTTGTTTACATGGTAAAAATGTATGGTTTTCTATATGTATTGAAGTTTGCATCTTGATGTTATGTTATATGCCTTGAGGCATATCTTAGAGAGTCTTTGGCATATTGATAGAGGCATGTGTTGGTGATTTTGGGCATATGATTTGAGGTGTATCTTTGGTACATAGTTTATGGTTTATCATGGATGTTATGGCACTTGCTTGAAGAAAATATTTTGGTACATAGTTGGAGGCATATCTTGGTGATGTTGGGCATATGTTTTGAGATATGTTCTCGGTGATCTTGGCATATGGTTTATGTGACTGGATATGGTTTTGATGATGATGATGTATCGATATCAGTGACAGTTACAATGATAGTTACAGTGACGCGTTGATTATCATTAGCAGTGATAGGTTGATTATCAATGATAGTTTTAGTGGTAGGTTGAGTCTCCATTTATATTTTAGGGAGGAAGGAGGGGGAAAGGAAAGGGGGTTGTATCCTCCTTCCAGTTGGTGTTGAATAATATAGGGAGTCGTAGCTTCCTTCAGGTTGAGCATGTAAATAAAGGAGTTGGAGTTGGAGAATTTAGGGAGTTGTAGCTTCCTTCATGTTGGATCATGTAAACAAGGGATTGGTGACTCCTTCAAGTTGGTGCTGGATATTTTTGGAAGTTGGTGCTTCTTATGAATGTAATCTTCTTATATATAAGAAATCATTCCATGGTTTTATCCCATTTTTTTTTCCATGTAAAAATTTCTTGTGCACTCTGTATGATGTGATGTATTATTGAATGGTACTATTTATGGTTATATGTTTAGGAAATGCTAAATGAAATCATAAGTGATGAACTGTTGATAAGTTGATGTTTACACGTTCTGGTTAAAAGTTGTAGAAAGTGCTCAATACCAATTCACCTCCCCCTCTCAGTATTGGTGAATATTCCAACAATTGGTATCCTATGAATGTAATCGTCTTATACATACAAAAGAATTCTGTGGTTTTCTCCCATTTGGGTTTCCACGTAAAAATATCTTGTTCACTATGTATGATGTGATGTATTATTGAATGGTACTATTTATGGTTATATGTTCAGGAAATGTTAAATGAAATCATAAGTGATAAACGTTTGATAAGTTGATGTCTAAATGTTCTGGTTAAAAGTGGTAAAAAGTGCTCAATACTGATTCACCCCCACTCTTAGTATTGGTGAATATTCCAACAATTGGTATCATGTGAATGCAATATTCTTATATATAAGAAATAATTCCATGTTCTTTTCCCATTTTGGTTTCCACATAAAAATATCTTGTACATTGTGTATGATGTGATGTATTATTGAATGGTACTATTTATGGTTATATATTTAGAAAATGTTAAATGCAATCATAAGTGATAAGCTGTTGATAAGTTGATGTTTACATGTTCTGGTTAAAAGTGGTAAAAAGTGCTCAGTACTGATTCACCCCCCTCTCAGTATTGGTGAATATTCCAACAATTGGTATCAGATCTAGTACTTCAGAACCAACCTAACCACTGGAAGGTAGATCATGGATTGCACTAAGAATGGATTGGTGCTTCCTATGAATGTAATCTTCTTATATATAAGAATGCATTCCGTTGTTTTCTCCCATTTTGGTTTCCACGTAAAAATATCTTGTGCACTGTGTATGATGTGATGTATTATTGAATGGTACTATTTATGGTTATATGTTCAGGAAATGTTAAATGCAATCATAAGTGATAAACTATTGATAAGTTGATGTTTACATGTTCTGGTTAAAAGTGGTAAAATGTGCTCAATACTGATTCACCCCCCCTCTCAGTATTGGTGAATATTCCAATCATTGGTATCAGAGATGGTCCTTTAGAACCATTCTAACCACAGGAAGGTAGATCATGGATTGCACTAAGAATGGAACGCCAATGTTTGATGGTCAGAATTATAACTTTTGGAATAGAAGGATGATGTTTTTTTTGCAGGCACAGGGATTTGATGTTTGGAAGTCAATGGTAGATAGATATAAGGCACTTGCCACTCCCCCAATATATAAAGATGGAAATAAACTCAACGAAAACAATTCGAAGGACAAAAATGCTATTCTAAATGGCATGGTTTATTCCGTATATGTCAAGTTTATGCATTGTGACTCTGCAAAGGATCTTTCGGACAAACTTCAAATTTTTTATGAAGGAGATGACAAAGTCAAAGGGGCCAAGATTCAAACTTATAGAAGTCAATTTGAACAACTGAAATGAAGGAAGATGAAGATATTGCAGCCTATTTTCTCCGAGTTGATGAAATAGTGAACACCATTAAAGGATTAGGAGAAGAAATTAAAGAACCAATGATTGTTCAAAAAGTATTAATATCTCTTCCAATGATATTTGATCCTAACATTTCATCCCTAGAAGAAAGAAAATATCTTTCTACGTCGAGCATGGATGAGTTACATGGAATCCTTACAACTTATGAAATGAGAACATAGAAGGATATTCCATCCAGGAAGGAAGCAACTTTCAAAGCATCCAAGAAGACAAAGAAGAATAAGAAAAATTCAAATTCAAGTTGTAGCTGCAATGATGATTCAGATGAAGATGAAGAAATGGCCAACTTTGTAAGGAGGTTGAAGAGAGGAAATGGAAAGTACAAAGGTAAGCTTCCTTTAATATGATTTAATTGTGGCAAAATTGGTCATTTTGTCCTTATGCTAAGAACATAAATAGTGATGAAGAAGAATATCCTAACAAAGAAAAGAAATATTAGAAAGGAGACAAGAAAACAAACAAAACAAAATTCCTTAAGAAAATCCTTTACTAAAAAGAAGTCAATTCCTCATCGGATGAGAATGATGATAGTGACAGTGACTCAAAAATATTACTCTTTATGGCATTGTAAAATGATGAAGAATATTATGAAGAATAAGGTGAAGTAGGCCTCAAAGCATAACTGATTAGCACCTTAAGCGAGCTAAAAAGAAAAAGGAAGAAAAATAATTCACTCAAGGAAGAATTGATCAAGTTAAAGGAGGGTTCTCAAAATCCCAACCCTGAAGAAGTCCAACATATGATTATGAAGATAAAGGCCCAAGTAGAAGAAGCCAGAAGGATTGAAGAAACACCCAAAAGCCAATTGGAAGAAAAGGAGAAAATGAAGGAGATCTTGGAAGAAAAAATAGTCTCACTAAGGAAGGAACTTTAGAAGAAAGACATGCTAAAAACAAAACACCAAAATATTGGATGAAATCATAAGTAGTCAGAGGCCATACTATGACAAGTCTGAACTAGGATACAAACAAATGCATACTGAGAAGGGTTCTAGCTCCATGAAAACGTAAAAGGAAGTAGAACAAAGGAGTTATGAAAAAGTCATCATAGGTCCCATAAAGAAGGAAGAATGCAAGCATTCAAAGGAGAACATTCAGGAAATGGAAAGAACTCAAGAGGAATATTACAGAAGAACTGCACCACCTAGAAGATCCAGAACTTAGAATCAACAACCAACAAAGGAAACAACTCAAGAATAAGATTACATAAGAGCAACACCATTCATAAGATCCCCCACACTCAGGTACCAAAATATTTTTCTTGGTTTATGTAATTCCTGTAACAATTTTGGGAACAAGGCTATAAAATGTAGAGCCTATGCTAAGAACAAAAACAACTGTGATGAATACACTAGAATTAATCAGCTAAGAAAGCCTCATGAAGTGTATAATATAAACTATAACAATTTTGTCTCAATAAATAATGAAGTAGAATGCTATAAATGTAACAATTTTGGACACATGGCCAGATATTGTAGATTGATTGTTCCTCCAAAGGAACCAAATCAAGATCTCAATAGTCATGATCCATCAAGGATATGGAAAAGGAAGCAAGATAAACTGAACATTGAAGAATGTTCGATTTCCCTTCAAGTCCAAAGAAAAAAAATTGATTGGTACGTTGACACTAGTTTTTCAAAACATATGTCAGGTGACACGGACAAATGTTTAACTCTAAATAAAGAAAGAGATGGATCGATTTCATTTGGAAATGATAACTCAACAAAAATTATAGGAAAAGGCATAGTCAATCTTGGAAGTAAACATGCCATGGTAGAAAACGTCCTACTTTTCAAAAATATGAAGCATAATATGATAAGTGTGAGTCAAATATGTGACCAGGGACATACACTTCTATTCAACTCGAAGAAATGTGAAATAAGGAAAGAAGGATTGGGAAAGTTGGCAGCGACAACAATAAGGACTCCAAAAAACATATACATCTTAAATGAGATTGGAAAGAAAAGATGTTTCTTGGGAAAGGAAAATGAAATTTGGATTTGGCATAGAATAATGGGTCACGAGAACTTTGACAATCTTGTCAAAATGAACATAAAAGAAGCGGTAAGAGAAATGCCTGAAATTTCAAAACCAACCAATACTATGTGCAAGCACTGTCTACATGGAAAAAAAAAAAAGAACTGAGTTTAGAACAAAGGAATAATCTACGACAAAACCATTGGAGGTTGTACACACTGATCTACGTGGACCGATGAGAACAAAAGGGTTGAATGTAAAGCAATACTTCATGATACTTATTGATGATTTTACAAGAATGTTTGTAGTATTCTTTCTCAAGAAAAAATCAGAGGCATTTAAATGTCTTAGGATATTCAAAGATATGGTTGAAAACGAGATTGATTTGAAAATAAAGTGTTGGAGATCAGACAATGGATGTGATTTCAAATAAAAAGAATTCATGTACTTTTGTGAATATCATGGAATAAAAAGACAATTCTTAGTAGCTAGGACACCTCAACAAAATGGAGTCATTGAAAGCAAGAACATAGTTGTATAGGAGATGGCCATAACCATGTTGAAATATTCCAAGTTGAGTAATATCTTTTGGGTACAAGTAGTACATACAATAGTTCATATATTGAACAAAGGAATGTTTAGAAGTAACAATGACACAACTCTATATGAGCTATGGAAGGGAAGACCAACGAACACTAAGAATTTTAGAGTGTTTGGAAGAAAATGTTACATAAAAAGAGAAGATAACAATATTAGAAAATTTGACTCTCGAGTTGATAAAGGCACACTGGTTGGATATTCAAGCAAAATAAAGGCATACAAATGTTACAGCCTAAGAATCAACAAAATAATAGAAATAATCAATGTAAATATTGATGAAACAAATGTGCTGAAGACCAGAGAAGAAAGTAGAAATTAAAAAGAGAAGGAAGAAGAAGAAGAACTAAAAGAAGAAGAAGAAGAAGAAGAAAAAGAAGAAAAAGAAGAAGAAGAAGAAAAAGAAGAAAAAGAAGAAGAAGAAGAAGAAGAAGAAAAAGAAGAAGAAGAAGAAGAAGAAGAAGAAAAAGAAGAAGAAGAAGAGAAGCATCCAGAAGCGGAACAAGAAGAAAACAACCAATAATATTTTCAGATACCTTCTAGGACACCTAACCGCCGGGTTCAAAAGAATCATCCACTAGAACAAATTATTGGAGATAAAAATGCAGGAATAGAAACCATAGGAAGCAAATGGGTATATACACCAGAACATAGACACCTAGCACTACTATCCACAATTGAACCTAGCAACTTTGAGGAAGCCAACAATGATGAACATTGGATAAAGGCCATGGAAGAAGAATTGAATCAAATAGAGAAGAATGATACATGCAAACTTGTTCCAAGACCTAAGGACAAAAATTTGATTGGTACAAAATTGGTGTTCATAAAAAAACTAAATGAAGTTAGATAAGTAACCAGAAATAAGGCAAGGCTAGTATGCAAAGGATATTCTCAAGTTGAAGGAGTATATTTTGAAGAAAATTTTGTTGTTGTTGCCATAATGGAAGAAATTAGAATGATCTTGGCCTATGCATGTTCTAAAAGGATCAAAGTATATCAAATGGATGCAAAATCAACATTTCTAAATGGAGAATTAGAAGAAAAAGTATACAACGAACAACCAGAAGGGTTTCTACTGTCAGAAAGAGAAGACTCTGTTTGCAGATTTAAGAAAGCTCTGTATGGACTCAAGAAATCCCTAGAGCCTAGTTTTTAAGACTAGACAAGTACTTACAACAACAAGGATTCAGAAAAGGAAATGCATATAGAAACCTCTACATAAAAGTGGATTGGGACAACATACTTATTATTGAAGTGTATGTGGATGAAATCATCTCTGGAAGTGGTGATGATAGGATGAGTAATAAGTTTTCCAAAGACATGAAGAATTAATTTGAAATGTACCTACTTGATAAGTTGACTTTCTTTTTGGGACTCCAGATATCTCAGCTAGATGAAGGTATTTTCATTTCTCAAACCAAGTACATCAAAGAGATGCTGAATAAGATCATAATGGAATATTGTAAACCTGTAAGCACTCCTATGGTGTCTGGTTGCAACTTGAGAAAAGATGATGAATCCATGGAAGCATATCAAAGACTCTATAGATCAATAATTGGTAGCCTAATCTATGTGACAATCTCAATACCAGATGCGATGCAAGAAGTTGGAAAATTTGCAATATTTCAAGAAGAATCGAAGGAAACTCATGTTATGGTAGTAAAGAGGATATTCATATATCTTAAAGGAACAACAAAGTTTGTATTATGGTATCCAAAAGGGAATGAGATGACTATGGTCACTTACACATATGAAAATTGGGCAGGAATCATTGATGATAGAATAAGTACTAGTGGAGCTACTTTCTACTTGGGTGATTGTATGACATCCTGGCTATGTAAGAAGCAATCCTCAGTAACATTGTATACGAAATAAGAAAAATATATTGTAGCAACAACATGTTGTACTAAGATCCTCTAGATGAAGAAAACCATGGAAGATATACATGTAAAATATGATGAGCCCATCTCAATATTATGTGACAATACCTGTGCTATAAGTATCCCCAAGAATTGAGTGATATATTCAAAGACCAAGCATATTTCGATTAAGTTTCACTTTCTGTGGGAACAAGTTACAAAAAAGAATATCAAGTTAGAGTACATTGGGAAAAAAGAACAGATTGTAGATATATTTAACAAACCTCTCCCAAGAGAGACATTTGAGTATCTTCGACATAAACTTGGAGTAACTTCTTCCCCATAGTGATCTACACGACATTTTTGCAAAAAACAAAATATAGGGGGAGAGAAATCATCAAGGGGAGTTACCCCTTGCCATTGATGTCAAAGGGGGAAATAAAGAACAAAAGAATGAATATAAGGGGAGCACATGAAGACATGGGGATTATCGGTCACATAGGGAGCATGAGTGTTTCCATCAATGCCAAAGGGGGAGATTGTTGAAAAATTGGTTGTCATTGATGTCAACTCTAGAAGAATTTTAGAAGCCTCTCAAAGTAATGGGTGTATTTGAAGAAGTCTCCAAAGTTGTCCCCTTATGGTGTAGCTTTAAGCATGGCCCTCACTAGAAGATGCTTTGAATAAGTATACAAGAAGCCCCGGAGGTGTGGTCATGAAGCCTAAAAGTGTTTGAGGAAAAAGAGGACAAGGACATTGCAAATACACACAAAACCCTCATAGATGGATAATAATTATCATGCCCGTTCCAATGGTAGGTGGTACATCACATGGTTCCTTATGGTTGAGAAGTTATTCCCTCTTAAAGATGAATCCCCAAAGTATGGATGAGAAGTTGCAAGTCAGCCCCCAAATTAATTAAAGAAGAAAATTTGTTGCAACAAGAAGTTACAGGTCAACCCTAAATTCAAGTAAAGGAGGTACCTGGAAAAGTATAAATACACATCAAGAACCTTTCATTTATTTATTCAAGAAAATGAGTTTTTGTGAATGGAGCTAGCATAAGTGGGTCTGCACTTGTGCTAGGAGGATTGACAATCTCAACAAATAAAATCTATCCCAGGAGAAAGTAGGTCTAAGAGAGAAAGGAGTTTTATGAGGTTATCTGTGGGTCACAATGGAGCAAGGCGCGGATTTTTGAGTTTATCCATGGGTTGCAGTGGAGCAAGACACAAATGTGAGGGGGTCACAATGAGGTAAATCACGAATGTCTGTGGGTTTACAAAAGATGAATTGTGGATTTATATCTTAATGAAGTTGAAAATAATGAATACGCTATCTTGTTGATGTTGAAGTTGAAGTTGAAGAAGGTCTGTTGATCTGTGATCTTATGCACCAGGTTGTTTACATGATACAAATATATGGTTTTCTCTATGTCTTAAAGTTTTCATCTTAGAGAGTCTTTGGCACATTGATAGAGACATATGTTGGTGATTTTGGGCATATGATTTGAGGTGTATATTTGGTACATGGTTTATGGTTTATCATGGATGTTATGGCACTTGCTTGAAGAACATATTTTGGTACATATTTTTAGGCATATCTTGGTGATGTTGGGAATATGTTTTGAGAGATGTTCTCGGTGATATTGGCATATGGTTATGTGAATGGATCTGGTTTTGATGATGGTGATGTATCGGTACTAGCGATAGTTACAATGACAAGTTGATTATCAGTGACAGTTTCAGTGGCAGGTTGATTCTCCATTTATATTTCGGGGAGGAAGGAAGGGGAAAGGAAAGGGGGTTGTAGCCTCTTTCCAGTTGGTGCTATAGAATATAGGGAGTCATAGCTTCCTTTAGGTTGGAGCTTCCTTCCAGTTGGAGTTGGATAATTTAGGGAGTTGTAGCTTCCTTTAGGTTGGATCCTGCAAAAAGGGGGTTGGTGCCTCCTTCCAGTTGGTGTTGGAGAGTTTTGGAAGTTGGTGCTTCCTATGAATGTAATATTCTGATATATAATAAATCATTATTTGGTTTTCTATCATTTGGGTTTCCGCCTAAAAATCTCTTGTGCATTGTGTATGATTTGATGTATTATTGAATGATACTATTTATGGTTATATGTTCATGAAATGTTAAATGCAATCATAAGTGATAAACTATTGATAAGTTGATGTTTACATGTTCTGGTGAAAATTGGTAAAAAGTTCTAAATACTAATTCACCCCCCTCTCAGTATTGGTGAATATTCCAACAAGAACTGGACTGTTGAGTTTGATTTATTGTATATGAAGAAGTTTGATTTATTGGATATGAACTATCATTGTTGTTTACTTTATTAGGAGTTTCTTCCTCTATAGATTCTTCAACAATAATAGGTGCATATTGATGAAGTACTTTTCCTGATCTAAGATGAATATCATTTATACCAAGAGAAGTAATCATGTAAGTGGGAAAATTATGTAGCTCAAAATTGTAAGCAGGTTGTGCTAATTTATTATTGGTGTTAGAAATGGGTTATGCAGGTAGTTGGGTTGGTCTAGGAGGTTGATTTGATGGTAATTGAAGTTGTTGTACTGGTTGTGGTCACTGATTAGAATATGGTTATTGGACTTGTAGGGAATATTAGTTTTGTGTTGGGTATTGGGTATATTGTTGATGCATAGGATAAGGTGGAGAAAGCTTAGTCCCATAGGAAGATCCTCACCAACCTTGTTGCCAAGGTTGGGTTTAGACTTGCTGAGGTGCCCATGCTTTCCAAGGCATAAGAATGGTCCAATTCTGCTGGGGGTATTGTTGAGAAAAGTAAGGATTAAATTGTTGAGAGGGGTCTTGAGATATACTTGAATTCCTTGGCTTCCAAGGTCTTTTTGGTGCAACAAAACATAAATGATATATAACTTATTGAGTCCCTTGGTATGTTGCTTTGAGTTCTAGTAGAGACATGAAATTTTCTGTAGCATGATTATCTACACATATTTCATAAATACAGATGTTATCTAAAGGAAATTCTCTTAAAGGGTGATTTTTTATAGACGTTGGACAATAAATAGTTAATGCTACATCCTCTACCTCTTTAATTTGCTTTATTTCCATTGTGTCTAATTGAGAACCAAGAGTATTGAGAATTTCAGTTTTAAAATTGTCCAATAAATTACCAATCTCTTCTCTACTTACCCCACTAATGGTTGATTTGTTGAATCTAGAGATAGAATCCCTAGGTACCTTACCAAATTTGTACTTCCCTCGAGAGACATTCTTTCATAAGTCACAATTTTTTGGATAGGTTAGGTGACAAATATATCCTTTACCCATTAAATTCAATACGTCAATCCATTCATCTCTAATTCCCCTAATAAAAATGACTTTAATAGTATAAAAATCTAAGTGATTTTGCCTTGCTCTCTTAATAATATAATGAAATCTCTCTAAATAGTCTTCCAGGCTCTCCTTTTATTTCTCTGTCATTTTAAATATTTCCTCTCTCATTCCTCGATTTGTACAATAATCATGATATTTTTCAAGGAATTTATTTTTCATCTCTTCCCATGTTTTAATAGCATTTGTTCCCAAGCCCATAAACCAACCTAATGCAACATCCTTAAGTGTGGTTGGAAACGACTTCAATTTTTGAGCATGAAAAGAATAATCATAGCTGCGACATAACACATCAAATTCAAAAATAAAAGTTTCTAGGTCTTCGGTTATCATACCATGAAAGTTGGGAAATGATGAAGGTGGTGTGTTCTTCATTTGTACTACAACTGTTGGATATAAAATTGTAAATCCAAATTCATTCTTAACAATTGATGTACCTATTCCTTCTGGCCTTTCTTGTCGTTCTTCCTCTCCATATCCAAGTCCTCTTTCTTCTTCTTGGTCACCTAGTACTCCCGACATAATGTCTTCTCCAAGATGCATAGAGTCTTTTGATGTCACAAATAATTCTAGTTCTTTAATGAGGTTCTATGGAAATAAAATTTCAAGCTAATAACTATGTAATTATTCTTCTTGAGGTTTGGTTGGAAGTATGACAACTTGTTGTGAGGTTGATGGAAATTTGATTGATTTAGAACTGCCTTCTCCAACTTTTCCTTTGCATTTTGTTTGTGTTGTCACAATCCTTCCTGTTCATCCTCCTCTTGTAGTTCTACCTACAAAAAATTTTGCTGATGGTGTGGCTCGTATAGTACCACATGATAGAGTGGGTGAAGTGGTGTTTGGTGTACTCCTACTGCTAGTAAATATACCTCTATTATATCTACGCCTATTCATGCATTCTACTTATCATGATTTTAAATGGTTGAAGAGAGATTCAATACATCTCTATTTATAGGGATTGCATAGGATATTACCTCTTGTCTTAAGATCTCTCTTCCCATGCATTAATTCCTATGTGCATTTTAAAATAAAGAAAAACTAAATTCCTTTTTGCACTTCCCCGACAACGATGCCAAAAATGTCATTCAGTCCAATTAGTTGAACTCTGTTACATTAAATTATCGACCCGGGGATCATAAACTCATGAAGTGAAATAAAAAATATATGTAGGTACTAGTTCTAATCTATCTAATCATGCATAAGGATTTTTTTTTCATTTGCTTTAGTTGTAGAAACAAAGTTCTGTTCAATTATAGAAAGAACTGAGCAATGCTTAACAATGTAAAAACAAAGTTATAAGAACACATAAATAATTACAATATGTAAAACCACCAATATAATGGACTGTTATAACATTATTTCAATCACTTAGCACAATGAGAGTTTATGTTGATCATAAAACTCGATTATTCAATTGATGGTTTCTATATTAGTTACTTCTATGTAGGCAAAAATAAAATAAGTTGCAGAAAGGAGATGAAAAAATTGAGAAATCACACAATGACGTAAATAAAACACAATACCAATAATTCTTAAGGAAATGAATAGTGTGCTCCTCCACAAGGGGCGTTCCTGGCTTGGGGAACACTATTTGGCAAAGTTGTATAAGACTAAACTCTTAGAAACATATAATTAACAATTCATGTGAAAGAACAACAAACATAATCTTATATTATCATCAAATGTGTTTATAGAAGTTCGATACCAAAGAGTAATGATCAACAATGTCCTTCTGAGGATCTAATTGCACATATTTGTACAATAAAAGAAAGATCGTTCGGATCCAAACTATACAGATCTCACAAATGGTTTTTTATCAGATTACATATGTGAACATTTCCAAATCGGATCTAGATCTTTTGTTGATGTATGGATTTATCTTTATCATCCACCTATTGGAGAAAATCATGACATAATGCATGAATTTCTATGATACAATTTCATTTCCTCTTCTTTCTTTATTCTTATGAAATATGGGTTTATGCATTTTTCCATATATATGCGTTGACTATTATGTTTGACTTCGCTTATACTCCAAGATGGAAGATCCATGGGCTATGTTGGTGGGTGGATGATCTTTGTGGAACATTTTGATGCCTTCCAAATGTTAGGGTTAATTCCAAGTCTGACCACATCCTTGTGGATGAAAAAATTCACTGCAGAAACTCATCTTAGTAAACATGCTATAGAATTGTATTATGAGTGGCTACATAATTGGAAGATTTTGTAGCTACCCATTACTATAATAGTTAATTAAATCACCATGCACAATGAAAAATGTAATTAAACATAAGAATGGATAAATTACCTCTAACCCTATCTAATGCATAATTTCTGTAGTTGATTATTTTTTGTAGCAAAAATGAGTGAAATGGGATATAATTGAGGCATATATATAGGATTTTGAAGGGAAGTATAAGATAGAAATGTGACAAAATGAGTCAGTTTTGAGGACTCAACAATCTTAATGGCTACATTGATCCATGGTTTAACACCTGATTGGTCCATGATCTCTATTTAAAGAGCATGGAGGGTCATTTGTTGATGATCAATTGTGAGAAACTCTCTTGTAAAATATTTTTCTTTTACATTAATAAATTTCCTCAAGTGGACACGTTGGTTGGGGCCATGGATGTTTCTCCACAGGGGTTTTACCATGTAAAAACATTGGTGTGTTGATATTTTATCTAGTTGTGTGAGTGGTTACTAAAGATGTTCATCCTCTGTTGGAATACTCTATGTTGTCAAACAATACAATTATGCTTTACTTATCCTAATTGTTTTTTTAATCAAGTTTTTCAATTTTCTTGTTGGTTTAGTTTTCCAAAATATTTGCATTTAGAAACTTATATCAATATGAAAATTTCAATGATTGTACTCTCATTGACATGGTCTCCCACAACCATTAAAAATAAGATTTGTAAACACTAAAAATGTTATTTTGGAAAATAAGGTTCTTTATCCACTGAAAACAGGGATCCGTTGCATGATGAGAACACTTCGAAAAATAGGGTATATTATAAAAAACACTATATAAAATTATAACTAACAAGACAAAAAACATATTCAAAGCATGGGTACTTCAATAAACAATTGACATGGATTATCTCATTCATTAGGGGAATTCTAGATACTTGTCACATTTTAAGTGAACATGGAAATAATTTAAGTACATTTATTCAATGAGAATACATTTTAGACTAGGGATTACTTTTAAATCTTAACAAAAGTTGAATAATCTAAATTTTATGTAGTTCCTATTAAAGAACTTACAATTCCTACTCATTTAGGAAAACATAAATGTCTCGTGATATAATGGTGATTTAAACATATGTCTCATGATACAATGATGCTTTAAACATAAATGTCTCATGATATAATGATGCTTTAAACATAAATGTCTCATGATACAATGATTACTTAACATAAATGTCTCATGATACAATGATGCTTTACTTATCATGATCATTTATTTAATCAAGTTTTCCAATTTTATTGTTGGTTCAATTTTACAAAATATTTGCATTTGGAATCTTATATCAATACAAAAATATCAATTATTGTACCTTCATTGATACAATGTTACACAACCACTGAATGTTGGGGATTGGGGTGTAACCTGATACGAACCAAATCAACATAATTGCAGATAATTGGAGAGGGATAAACTTCATAAAATATTGGTGGTGTGTAAAGACACCATTACAACACTTAATCACATTGCATTGTGATCAGAACATCACAATGCATGTTCAACATATTATATTGCAACAAACAAAACTTTATGTTAATGACCCATCAGGTATATTATTTATATCCTCAATATCTAACCAACTTCCTTGAATCATGAAGATCATGTCCACATACAATCGTTGGAGGTTAGATTTGACTCTGTCAAATCTGCTTTGTCTAGTCAGATTGCCAAATATGCTTGACCTGATCATCCATGCATCCAACTCATAGTCGATTATTTGGTTGGTTGATCCACCGATTGACTATATTCGTCTGCTCGTCGAATGTTCGACCGACATGCTTGTTGACTACACAACCGAATGATATGAGCTTTTGGTCAATTGTCTAACTGATTGTTCCTAGTTGTTTATTGATCGTCTAACCGAATGATTCCAGGAGAAGTGTGATGAACCATCAGAAACAAAGGTTCCAACACCCCTCCATCAACACACAACTTTGAAAATTTATCAGGTGAAATTAAGTCAATA
>JASDQU010103223.1:298759-325679 GCA_032191745.1 Picea mariana | reverse complement strand
ATAATCACATATTCATGAAGTCAACACATAGTATGTAGCTTGATAAAATTAGCTTCAAATAAAGGTTTGGTAAATATATCAACAATATTATCATCTATGCTGCAGTAGACAAGTGTGCCAACCTTTTCCTCAACCAACTGTCTCATATAGTGAGTATGTATTTTGACATGCTTCATTTTGCTATGAGCAACAAGATTGTTAGCAACTTGAATCACACTCTAATTATCATAGTAGAGTGTATTTAAGGTATTTACAAGAAACCCAATTTCACCTAGGAGTTGGAAAATCCATGTGGCCTCTGTTCCAGCATTAATGATGCCCCAATACTATGCTTCTGCAGTATACATAGAGACTACATTATGTCTCTTACATGACCAAGACAATGGTCTAGTGTTGAAGTGAAACACATAGCTAGAGGTGGAATTCTAGTCATCACTGTCGCCTACCCATTCAGAGTCAGTGAAGGTGACTAACGAATCTAAACTTAGGCAATACTTGTTACTAAGGTGAATGGTACCCTTATGATACCAAAATATTCTCTTGACATATTTCCATTGGCTTCCTCTCGGGTCCTGCATAAACTGAGAAACCACACTAACAAAAAAGGAAATGTTAAGTCGATTGTGAGTTAGATAAATAAGATTGCCAACCAATTGTTGTTAGAGTGTAGCATCGACTTTGGGAGACTAACAAGTTTTACTTAGCATAAGTCCATAATGAAAAGGAGTAGCACATTTCTTACAATCTTCCATTCTAAAACATGTCAAGAGATCCATTACATATTTATATTGAGAAATAAATAAACCATCAAACAATGGTAATACTTGAAGACCCAAAAAATAATGCAGAATACCAAGCTCTATCATAGAAAAGGATTCAACAAGTTGTTTCTTCAATAATGAGATCAATGTAATTACGAGTTATGAAAAGGTCATCAACATATACAACAATAATCAAATTATGTCCATGAGTATGGAGTACATATAGGCTATGATAATATCCACAATGTTTAAAACCAAGATGAAGAAAAAAATTGCCGGTCTTAGAATACCAAGATTGGGGAGCTTGCTTCAAACCATAAAGTGACTTTTGGAGTCGAAAGACAAGGTTATAATTTGTCACAAAACTATGAGTTTTTTACATGAAAATTTGTTCAAATAGGTCACCATGAAGAAAATCACTCTTCACATCTATTTGGTGGATGTTCCATCCAAACCAAGCAACAAGGGAAAGAAACAGTCGAAGAGAGTTCATATTTGCACAGGGGAAAAAGTCTTAGTGTAGTCGATGCCTTCTTTTTGAGAAAATCCTTTCTCAACCAAGAGAGATTTATGTTTCTCAACAACATCTTCAAAGGTAAATTTGGTCTTATAGACACATTGACACTTCACAGTGTTCTTCCCTCGAGGTTGAGGAATTGAGTCCCAAGTGTGATTATTTAGAAAAGAATCCATCTCAGTCTGCATTTCTTTCTCCCATTCAGGTTTTCCTTGTGCATTTGAGTATGTAATAGGATCAAAATTTTCAAGCACATGAGTCATCAACACAACAATGACATGGTGCTTCTGACTGCGAGTTTTTTTTACTTGAATAAACATCACTGACATCAGGTCCAACAACTTCAAGTGTCTTAGGAACCCATCAAGGTATATAATAAGGTGGTGAACTGATGTCCATTGTAGAAGGTCGATTATAAGTCATGATAGTTTTAGTTGAAATAGATCGTGGAACATTCAAAACAAAAATCGACTAACTAGTCGACTCGAAAGAGGTCGATGGCCTAGTATTTCTCTAACTACATAACATGACTTTCATTAACTTTGTCAAACACATAATTCAACTTCTTCTAGACGTAATGAGGAAAATAAATTACATTGGTATGGAATCAAATCTCCCACGATATATAGGTCGTTATAACCCCCATAGCCTCATCCTTCTTTCCATCAACAATGAACTTCATCTAATAGTCTTTCAGATCTAGAATCACAATCTTCATATACTACTAAATTTCTTTACTCTTCAACTAGGTTTCCATATCTGGTGCCCAGATAACATAGTTTGGTCCATTCAAAACAACAAGATCTATCTTAGAATCCATTTTCAATATTTGATTCTACAAGTTACAGTCAACAAATCACTGGCCTATATTCAATCACAAAACAAATATGACTCAACAATATTTGCAAACAATAGGTGCAGAATAAACCAGGTGCTTTGATACCATGTTGGTGATTGGGGCATAACCTGATGCACACCAAATAAACATAATTGCAGATAATCAAAGAGGGATAAACTTCATAAAGAATTGATGGTGTCTAAAGACACCATTACAATTCTTAAGCACAACACATTGTGATCAAAAAATCACAATGCATGTTGGACATATTGTCTTTCAACAACATATCACACAACCTGATGATAACGACCCATCGAGTCAACTATTTTAGCCTCAAGATATAACTAATTTCCTTGGAATTGGGAAGATCTTGTCCACATACAATTTTTGGAGGTTAGATTTGACTCTATCAAATCCACACTATCTATTCATCTCATCAAAGATGCTCAACCCAACCATTCATGCATCCAAATAATAGTTGATTGCTCACCTGGTCGATCCACTGACATACTAGCTTCGACTACTATTCAATTGTCCGATCGACGCGATTTTCAATTACATGACTGACTAATGTGAGATTTTGGTTGATCGCTCAACCATCTGTTTTTGCAATTGTTGATAGACCTCTCGACCGACTGATTCTAGATGAAATATGATGAATCATCAGAAACCGAGGTTCCAACAATGAAAACAAGATCCATAACCACTAAAAATGTTATTTTGGAAAACATGGTTGTTTCTTTAGCCACTAAAAATAGGGATACATAACATACTTAAAACAATTTGAAAAACAAGGTATATTATACAAAAAATATAACAAACACTATAAAAAAAATTAACAAATAATATAAGAGATAATATTTAGAGAAGAGAGTACTTCAACAACCAATTGGCATGTATTACCCCATTCATCAAGGGAAGCGTAGTCACCTATAACATTTTGAGTAAAAAACACATTAATTTAAGTACATTTATTCAATCAACACACATTTTAGAGTACGAAGTACTTCTAAATCTTAACAAAAGTTACACAATCTAAATGTTAAACAGTTCATAGTCAGGAACTTATAATTCTTTCTCATTTAGGAAAACATAAATGTCTTGTGATGGTGGAATTGTAGAAAATGTATAATAGCAATTGGAAGACTTTAAAACTATTTTGTTTTCCAATATATATTATATAGCTTCTAGCCAACAACATAAGCATATGTAAACTTATTCCCATCCTTTTAAAGATCATGTGCATCATAACATTTTATCTATATAAGGGCCTATGTAACCTTATTTCCATCCCTTGTCTTTTACATGACAACATTTTATTTACATATTACTAAAATTAATCTTTGTGACATGGTAAAAAAATGGTTCAATACCTAGCAGAATTTGAATTCACTGCCCATAAACGAAAACATTATAGAACCCACAGAATAACCGTATCACTTACGATTTGAAAGTTGACAAACAATATTGAGATAATATTCATGTCAAGCTTGTTGAATAGATGATGTGACACTACTTTCTACTAGTTTTGACTCATCTCATAATCCATCATTACATTAAAATTCACTTGCAATGGCAGCCACAAACATTGATTACCATGTAGTCTGATATGTGTATGAAAAAATAAGAAAATATAATAAGTCAATGTAAACCTAATTATAAACTATTTGAGGGTTGAGCTCATTAATTGGCTGATGATGTGGTAGTTCAATTGATATCTTGATATTCTGCTGGCTTTGAGAATGCTTTATTTTCTATTGATGAAGCCAACCACTAGAAGGTGGAAACTCATATGGCCCCTCCCCCATACCAAATTTAATTATAAAATGATGTATATACACATCGTAATGTTAAAGAGGTAAAATTAAAATAAGAACACCATACTTCCCATTCAAAAGTTACATAAAACATCATAAATAGACTAATTATATTTTAATTCATTTCAATCATACAACACATTTATGTTTACTATACTACTTCCTTATAGGTTTTTTTTTGTTTCATCATATCCATAATTTTGATGTTGTCATCTTCTTCTTGACGCTCTTCTTATCTTGATGGATGTTTTTTATAATGCAAAATATGGCTCTATGAACGTGTTCGAGTAGGACCCACATCTATAATAAAAACAAACCATTTGTAAGTCACCTCGTTCATATTATATGAAAAAAAATACAATTTGTTATTGTTGAAATATCTAAT
This sequence comes from Picea mariana, assembly GCA_032191745.1. Taxonomy (NCBI): domain Eukaryota; kingdom Viridiplantae; phylum Streptophyta; class Pinopsida; order Pinales; family Pinaceae; genus Picea; species Picea mariana. The sequence continues at coordinate 321,361 of JASDQU010103223.1, read as the reverse complement.
TTAGTACAATTAATTATACGTATAATTAATGTGATTAGTACTTGGTGTAGTAGACACAAAGGTATGTTCAACCTCTATATGATCACCATAAAAAACCTAGATAATGGGAACAACATCCATAATAGTGTTTCATGTACCTACATAGTAGGAATCAGATGAGAATTCATTCATGATGGATTGGAAGAATTTTGTCTTTTCTTCTAATTTGTGATTGCAAAATGTTCACAAATATCACTTGATGTATTGGATTTGAGCCCCTTTTGGTGCAATCATGGAGGTGGAAGCCATCTCTCTAGTGATACCATCAACTAGATCATTTTCACTTTTTCAATTGTTGAGATACACAAAAATCTCAAACAAATAAAAAGTAAGCTTAAATGCATCAAGGAAAATAAATCAACCTATATGCTTGAATAAATCTATAACATAAACACCAGTATGTTAGTTAGATAAAATATGCATAGATTAAAACTATTGCAAATCATATTCAACTACAATTGATAAATAACAACTATAAATTGTAAAAAATAATTACCTTTTTTCTTAATTCTATTCAAATTGTAATCAATCAACAACTCATTTCCCACAACTATCAGTTTTACTGCACAAACGATAACTTTATTTCCATTATTCCAATAAAAAATACAATTGGGTAGCTTGTTAGTTGTTTGTGCTTCTAGGATGTGAATTGTTTATAAACCCTACAACATTTCTTGAAGATTTTGGCCTTCCATTAATATTTATAGATTGTCCTTTATTTTGATTCGTTTCTTTCATTTTCTTATAATTTTCACAAATTACATATCTTTTCATACTCATAGATACTTAGCTAGAAACATCCATTATTTCTACTTGACGTTGGGCCAACATACTCCATCATTTCAACTTCACTATTGTATGGAATGTTTACACCATCCTTAGAACATAGTCCTAGCCCATGTAAAATATATTGATAAATTCAATATGCTCTCCCATTGATAAAAACAAATTATTGTCCAATTCATAAAGTGGGTTTGGTTCCTAGATTTTCACATAATGCCTATATATCAATGTCACTTTCTTTCCTTTGTCAGTCTCATTTCCATAAGATCATGTCCTTCCTTGAGAAAGAAACAAATCCACACATTGAACGTTTTTTTTTTGACATTACCACTTCTAGTTTATCTTGACCTCCTACCTGATGTTTCTCCTTCCTCTCTTTCTTCAGAACTACCATTGTTATCTGAATCAATATATGAAATATTTCTATTCAGTTGTCCCTGCTCATGCATAAAACTATATTAACAATGATTCAACATTTTGGTGGTCAAAACACGTTTTGAGTACAAATTAATCTTAACATCTCTCTCTTTGAGGGTGACATCAATGAAAAGGAGCTTTATGGTTTGACATCAATTGCAAGTATGTTATTTATTCAATATTCATCAATAACTTAACTTTTATTAAAAAAAAAAATTATTGAGTGAGCACCCATGTCCATATTAATTCATCAATACCTAATTGGTATCACCACTTTTTAATCCCACCAAGAATAGTGAACTTGATATTATCAAGTTAAAATTTCCTTACAACAAGATATGTTAGCTTTCATGTAAGGTATTTGGAGAACATAATACTATGCACATGCCACATTACATTCTATAGCTTAATAAATGGGTCTCAACTCATGTTATCAAATTCATTTGGCCCAAATTTTCAACAACCATATATGCCAATAGTCCTCTAAATTAATCCAATATGCATCATTTGATATGGTTTACTATGTTTTTTATGTCTTATTGTACAAGGAAATCCATATGCATGAATCATTGCAGAAGACAAGAATATTGGGATTTTTTTTATATAAGGTGGGAGGGAGGGGACAACTTTAGTTGTTGCCATATTCATCATCTTACCATATATCTATCATAAGAATGATAGCCATATAATGTATTTTAATATATTTCAAATCTTGAATGATTATCTTACTCATTTGGTTATGCATCTTGTGCTTTGCATTCTAAGTAGGACCCTTGGTGGATTCCATCACTTTGGCTACTCTTTTCTATGCATCATTTTGATTATAACCTTCACTTTTTCTACATAAATCTTGTAATGGTGTGTTTCTTGTTTTTGGTAAATAGAGAAGGTTTTGTGATCGTTTTGTGTAACTGTCACAATTGTATGTGAGGTCTTTGGAGAAGAGAATACTATATTCATATTTCATTACATGCTCTAGATTATCAAATGGGTCTCTGCCCATGTTATCAAATTTGTTTGGTCAAAATTTTCAACAACCGTATATGGAAATAGTCCTTTAAATTACCCCAAGACATGTCATTTAATATTCATTTAATATGGTTTCCTATGTTTTATATTTCTTGTTGTATAATGATACTATATGAATGCTAGTAAAATGAATGATGGATAAGCTTTGGACCCTTATGATATAATGGTATCCAAATTCCTGGAAAGATAATTATGCTAATGATTCCTATGTGTTGAACAACCACTTCTTTTTCAAAATCCTAAAAGTTCTTGGAAAATAGTGATCTAAAAATATTGGCAAATAAGGCGAAGTACGATCTAAACGATAACCACTATTGTCATGATGCCATGCATTATTAATTTCCTAAATTCTATGCATATAAGGTAGGCCCAAAGTAGACCCAACCAAAACAAAGACAAGATGATGAGGGAAAAATGCATAGCCAAGGAAACCCTTTCTTACATTCATCACCTCAAATGAAAGAAAAAATGCATATACACTTGCATGAAGTGCCATGAGACATGTTTTGAGGTAAATTTTGATATCATGAAAGGAGAATGCATACATGTCTCGCTTCTAAGCCTTTAGCTTATATAAATGCATAAGTGATGGTGACCCAAGGCAATGAATAAAAAACAAACAAAATTAGGGACAATAAAGCAATGAAATCATGCCCAAACATGCCTTTAATTTGAGGAATTGGCTAGAGTAAATACCCAACAAAAACTAGAGTAGGTTAATAAAAAAATCCAGTAGCATAAACCACATGAAAAGTAGGATGAGGAGAGGTAGTTTGTAATTTCACGGAAACCCTAATCAAAATGATGCAAGACAACCATGGACAAGGAATCAAAGAAGTCTAGGAGTAAACACACAAAACTCCAAGTGAATAAGAATTAAATTAGATCTCTATTACATAAAAACACAACAAATATATCACCTCTTCTCCCTCGATCTTCATATCAAAACCAACATCAAGAAACAATTGTGGAAAACTGATTTAGGAGGCATTTGGGTCCCTTGTTGCATTGAGTTTTTGAGATTTTAATCTCTTGTGGTCAAATATTGTTGCTTCTTATCTCTTCTCCATGTTCTTTTGTCTCTTCTCTAGGTTTTGGGTCACCATGGTAGTAGGTGGGGTCACTCACTAGTGGCTTTGTCTCTTCTTTAGGTAGTGAGTGGCCACTCACTTGGGATATATGAATGAGTCATGTAGGAGTTTTAGGTACTGTGATGGGAATGTCAATGTGGTTTATATGTTTATTATAATATGTATAATATAAAACATGTTTAATATCATTATATATAAAAACATGTTTATACACACAGACACACAGACACACACAAATGATTTTTTCCAGTACGAAAGTTTGTCTTTAGTTTTGAATTAATTTATTTTTTTCTCTATTTTTTTGGAAATCTAATTATCAGGCACGTGGTTGGTGTTGTAGAGGTGATGTTGGCATGGGGTTATATGATAGTAGGGGTGAAAACATGATGGGGTACATGCAATCCTACCGTATGGAGGAATTTAGTGGATCAATTAGATTCATGTGATCATTATGTATGATCTTCACCCTACTATTTTGCCACACTCCCACACATGAGTATGTCATCCTTAGAACAGTGTGGATTTTTGGCCCCTCACCATTTCTATTCATATTCTCACTCAAATAGGTAGACAGAGGAAATTGCTAAAAAATCAAGATGAGAGAAAAAACTTCTAGCAAACCGAATTTAATGTTCAAATAGTCGGTCAACATCTTAAAGTCTTTAAATATTTAGAAAAATCTAATGATGACTCTTACATGCCTTGAAATCTTCAAGAAATGGAATGTAGATAGAAAATTTTTTGATGGGGCCTATTTTTGGAGCATTTCAAAGAGGGTATTGTGATTTGATAGTCTACATACTCATTTGTTTATAGGCGTTGATTATTGGCACAAGTGTTCCATATAAATAATATTCTATTATGCTTTTAATTGAAGTACTTTATTTTCCAAACAATATAACAACCTATCTGACTATATTATATATTATATAATTTTTATAATATGATTTGTTGCTAATGATGATGACAATGATTATGATGATGATGATGGTAATCACTATGATGACGAATATGATGACAATTATGATGATGACGATGAAAATGACAATTATGATGAACATGATGACAATTATGATGATGGCGATGACAATGATGAGGATGTGGATGATAGTGCTAGGTGCTAGTGTGTAGGTTGTTGGATTCTATCCTAGGGTTTATAATGGAAACCAATTGGATTTGAGCCCGAGTCTCACCTATGTAATTAATCTCGATTATTTATCAATTCCCCTAGATCTTAAAAAAAAAATGATTATCATAATATGTTTTAGTGAGTTGATCATTTTATTGTCACAATAGTCCATACATTAATGGGATTTGAAGGGGATAGGTTAGATTTAGGGAATTAAGGCTCAAGGTTCAATAGAGTTTGTTTTACCATTAATAGAACAATCCTTAATACAATGCCCAAGTGGATTTGATAATGAAATCACATATTGACTAGGACTAATTTATCTAACCTATTGGTGTTGAATTTATATCCCACTTGAATGCCAATGGATTCCTTTAGATAAAATTAAAGGTTAATCTAATGAGAATTAACTATGCATAATGATTCATATGGTTCCTTGAGTATATAATTGCATACTAGGTAATAATGTATAGCTTCAAATAAACATTCATGTTTGTTGGAACAAGAAGCACTGATGTTTCATCACACTTCTCCTGGAATCAGTCGGTCGGGTGGTCGACCTACATATGGAAACAATTGATTGGGTGATTGACCAGATCTCTACATTAGTTGGTCGTGTAGTTGAAAAGTATGTAGGTTGGATAGTTGACCAATAGTCGAAAATAGTCGATCGATGGATTAATCAACTGAGAAATCGACTATGAGTTGGATGCATGAATGGTCTAGTTGAGCATCCTTATCGAGCTGGCTAGACAATGTGGATTTGACAGAGTCAACTCTAACAATGGACATTTATATGTGGACAGGTTCCTCCCGATTTCATGGAAGTTGGTTATATATTGAAGCTATAAATAACAGACCCTATGGGTGATTATCATCAAGCAATCAAACAATTTCATTGTTGTGTACAAGATGTCCATTGTGTGTTGTGATGTTCTAATCACAATGCATTGTGCTTAAGTGTTGTAACAATGTATTTAGACACCACCTTTTTTGTCTTCAAAATTTTATTCCCTCTTTGATTATTTGCAGTACTATTTGTCTATTTCGTATCAGGTTCCACCCAATATCCAACATGGTATTAGAGCTGATGGTTTGAAACCTCTCTTGTTATCCACAAACCTTGCTAAGTCTGATATGTTATGTGATTGAATCTGGGTTGGTGGTTTGTCGATTGGAACTTGCTTAAATAGAACTTTTATATATAGATATCAAATATGGATCCAAATATTGATCCTATAATTCTAAATGTATCAAATTATGCAGTATGAGAACTAGACATGGAAACCCTAATGAGGAGTAAAGGACTATGGAATTATATGAATATTGTGATTCCAGATCCAATAGACGATCATGAAAAGTTTGTTGTTGATGGAAAGAAGGATGAGGTTGTGGGGGTCATCACGACCTATATCTCATGGGAGATTCATTTTCACATTAATGGAATCGACTTCCCTCATCAATTTTTGAAGAATCTGAAGTCGTTGTTCGACAGATTCGATGAAAGACACATCATGTAGTTGGAGAAAGAGTTGATCTCTCTCGATCCTCATTATTTTGATATAATAGAGGACCATATGGCATGTGTAAAGGAACTCCAGTTGAAATTGGATTAATGTGGAAAGAATTATCAGAATAAATATGAAGAACTCATCGAGATGGTCCCGATGAATCTGAGAACACCATTCGATGTGTTTGTTTTCAATTTCTACACCAACTGGAAGACACACAAGGAATATGGTAAGGACTACACCTTTGAAGCTTTCTATGGTATTTTGATTACTGATCAACACATATTTGTTGAAGAAGTCAAGCTTGGTGGTAAAAATCAAGCCCAAATTTTCAAGGGAAATGGAAATTCAAATCATATAGAAAGAGGATGATTTGATACCCCTACTGATCAAAATCTGGACCAGGGGTAAAAAATTTGCTAAAATTTTCAAAGTGCTCGGAATGTGATGAAAATGGTGCCATTGCGTCCGTCTCGTCTTCCTGATTCCGGCAGTATATTTACTTTCGCAAACAGAGTCCGTATGGAGAAGATATCGCGATCTATTCGCCGAGCCAAACAGGCAAAAAAAAATGATGCTGACTGTACCTGTCCGTACAGTCCATACGACTCACACGTGGCAGTGACGTGGCATGATGGTACGATGATGTGGCAGCTGAGTTGGCACCTGCTGACATGGCGAGTTGTGATTGGTTGACAACTGGATGAGTTATATGGCGACACGTGGCATATTTTTAGCGAATGGTAGGGTGCCATGTGGCCCAATCAAGGGCTTCCATGTGGCACCCTGGGTTTGGCTATTTGGTCATATAAAATTTAATGGAGGTTGCGGGGTTCGAGCCCCGAACCTCCCCCACTGTACAATGTACCAACAAACTTTCCGCTAACCACCATGCCGCCGCTTGTTCCTTGCATATGAAATGGTTTTAAAACTATTTGAATTTACTTTGTGTAAATTTTCGCGGGGGGTCGGGCCGGGGCTTAGCCCCGATGCTGGTCCTATCCATTGGTATATGACCGTATATATATATACCTTTTGCATGGGAGTTGTAATTCAAATGGAGCCGGTCACATTGTTGTTACATGTAACCATTATATGCCACGGTTGATTACGGCGGGAGTTATGTTTGTCAATGGCGCGCAGGGTTCCAAAGGTTATCCCGTGGTCATTGCTTATATGCCATACGACCATATATTTATATAAAACACGTGCAAGGGTTTTGGAATATGACCCCGGTTCCATGGTTTATTACATATGACTATATATTACTTTGCCATTCGCGCGGGGTATGAAATGTGTGACCCACGGTTATATGCATTGAAATGTGACCAATGCTTTTGGTAAATGGTGCGCGCAGTTTAAAGTTGTGATTTAAACCTGGTTCTATGGCATTTTACATATGACCATTCACCATTTGTTTGTGCACGCGCGAATTTGTGTTTCAAACTTAACTGTGGTTATATTGCATGCCACATATGACCTTACCTTCTATCATATGGCGCGCGGGGTTTTGGTTTTGATTGTGTTCAAACGGTTAACACCCTCACAGCAGGACACATGTCGATTCCTAGTTTAACCATGTAACGGAGCCCCAAATTTGCGCTGGGACGTGGCCATATGGTCCCCCATGCACCCAACACCTCCGTCCTCGGGGGCTTTGATTTCGCTAACGGTGCGACAATTTGGCACGTTTTGTGGAGAGGCACGCATGTGCTAAGTTTAGGCACGAAAAAACGCTCAGAGCGAGGTTCACTTCACACAGGTGCGAAATGGCGAACCAGTAACAGAGCTTGGAGGGGAAAAATGGCAGGAGGCCTAACTTTTGGAGTTTTTGGCCAAATGAGGTGCCGAAAAATCCCAGCTAGGGGTTTTTGGACGTTCTGAGTCCATTGGCACTGCTTTCACAGGCATTTGAAGACTTCTATTGAAGTTTTTTAACCATTGAAGTTTGAGGAAGCTTCAGGAAGCTTGAAGCCCTCATTGTTTGAGGCATTGCTCAGATGAGCACATATCTATTTTCTGAGACTGAATAGTCATTCTTGACTAATTATTGTGCTCTGAACACATTGGGATAGGTTTTAGATCCATTGGAGGACTTTTACAGGTGTTGTTTCCACATTGAATCTCAGAGAAGCAAGGAGGCCACATGTAGAAGAGGTCATTACTGGATGAGACAAGATCCATTTTCAGAGTTCTAATAGTCAATTTTGGGGTTTTTGTGTATTCTAAACCCAATGGTACGGTCTGTAAATCCATTGGAGTTGAGCAGCAGCTTGTAAAATAACATTTGACAAACTAATCCCAAAGAGCCAAGTCCATTGAAGGAGGCTCAAGGAGATGTAGCCCAGAGAGGGGTGAACTCCTTTATCACCTTGTTATTGTTGTGAGTTTGATGTGTTATTTGCTGCACTTTATATTGCTGTGTATTGGTTTATAACACATATCTAATCTTTTAAAGGGACATTTCCTCACACATTAACTTTGACAAGAAGAACCAAGAACTTAACACATAAACTATCTTGCATATTTGAACACATGAAGCAAGGTCCTGTAAGGTTTAATTTATTGAAGTAGGGGGTGCTTGCATAGCATAACAAGTCAGCCTTCTATTTTCAGATCAGATGGTATCAGAGCATAGTTTATTTTTCTCATGTATTTGCCAATGATAGCTTGAGATTTAGCTGTTGGTACTTGTGCAAGTTTTGTGTTGAAGTTTGATATCTTGCAAGTATGGAGGAAGCTTCAAACATTGATAGTTCTCCTACATCTTCCAAATATAAGTTCTTTGACAAAGAGATGTTTAATGCATTGCTAACCATGAAAGATATGGTACAAGAGTTGTGGAAAGATAGAGAAGAGAGCATTGTCCTTCAAGAGCAGTTGGTGGCCATGAAGGAGGAGAAAGACCAACTTCTTGAAAAGTTGCATGAGATGGAGAATCAAATCCAAGAGGCAAAGGAAACCCTTACCAAGTACCTGCATGAACATGAGGTATGTAATGTTAGTTTGTCTTCAAATTCCTCTCAAGAAGAATGCTTTGGTGTTTTTGAAAATCACACAAAAGGAATAGGGTCCAAGTTATTGTTAAAAATGGGCTATGAAGGTAAAGGGTTAGGCAAGCATGCACAAGGCATTGTTTAGCCTATTGTTGTTGAAGAGAGACCTAATTATTTTGGTCTTGGTTATGAACGAATTGATGAAGCAAATCCCAAAGTTGAGGAAACAAATGAAAAAGTTCCAAGAACAAATTTTGTTTCAAGTTCACCTCCTCAAGAAGGCTTTAAAGGTGAAAGTTCAAGAACTTTTGTTGAAAGTTCAATCTCTTCAGCATGCAAAACTTGTGATCAAGATGAATGCAAGTGTGTGAAACAAAAGAGTTGTGACAACCATGAGGACAAGAACAGATTTGTTGGTCTTCAAAAGAGAGCTTGTAACTCTTCAAATTCACCTCCCCAAAGAGGCGAAAAAGGTGAATGTTCAAGGTATAAATCTGCCTATAACCCAGTTGCTTTTGATTATGTTAAGCATGATAAATATGCATGTAAAAATGGAAGAAAAATTCCATGTACATATTGTGGTTTATATAACCATCATGTTTCAAAATGTTGGAAAAGAATGTCCACTTTCAGGAAACTTTCCAAGCAAAGGCAACATGAAAAGAACATGCAAAAGATTTGCACTCATTGTCAGAAGAGGGGTCATCTCATTGACCAATGTTGGACATTGCATCCAACCTCTCATCCACAGCACAAGAAGCAGTGGGATAAAAAGATTGGCAAGAATGGAAGAGGAGATTCCATCATTGATGTGAGTCAAGATGATTCACAAGAAGACGACTTTCAGCAGAAGAATTCACCATTGAGTTGGCTTGGTAAGAAATGGTTAGATTTCTTGAGTAAGTAAGGCTTGCATTTTTTCTGCAGTAGATGCACATTTCAGCCTTATCTTTTCATTTTGTTGAAGTTTGACAAGTTGCAGCAGTTATCATAAATTGCAAGATGCGATTTTGCATGTGAATGCATTTTCTTTTGAATGCATACTTGTGTTATACCACCTCGTCAAGAGGAAGTAAAAGAGGGGTATTCTGCTCGTTTGTTATAGCCATATACATTTTTCATATTCATCTCTTTAGTACCCACATGATTTGGGTTTAAGTGCCTATGTTTATACTGGAAGGAGAGTTGAAGAGCTATGCGCATGCATTTGGTTTTGTGAGTGCATAAACAATGAACTTGATGATATTCATCATGAAAGACTCATGATTGTAGCATGATTGTTTATCATGATTTTCGACTTGTCATTTTTGAAGGTTGATACGTTTCACATGAGTCTCGACTTGTGTCGATATTATCTTGATGACTATGTTGTGTCGTTCATGGGTTTCGACTTGTGTTTAGTCGGTTATGTTGGATGGCTTGTAAGTCAATTTTGAGTACATTGAGATGGAGGAAAACACCATGTTCTTTGATGAAGCACAAGATGCGACAGTTTGCTTGAAGAGCAAAAAGACTTTGCTATCATCATTTTCAGTCTTGTGTCAATTTGTTTCAAGATTGATGGTTTTCTTGGCTTGTGACAAGTTGTCACAGGGAAGTTTTTGCAGCCATTGGAGAGCGGATTGTTGACGCCAAAGAGTTCACAAGAGGGACTTGATTCTCAGTGGGAAGGTTGGCAGTCTTCCAGGCACAAAGAGAACAGTGGGTCAACAACAGCCAGAGAGCAGTGGTTGAGGGACATAGCTAGTTGCAGTGCAAGGCATGTCAACGTATCCAGGTGATTGTCGAAAAGACTTTTCAAGTAGAATCAGTGGATAGAACTTGAAAGCAGAAGAGTATTGAAGCTCAGGTAGATAATCATAAGCTTTTGTGGGTCCAAAAGCCTTTCAGTGGGAAGGTGTGATCAAAATCTGGACTAGGGGTCAAAAATTTGCTCAAATTTTCAAAGTGCTCAGAATGTGATGAAAACAGTGCCATTGCATCCGTCTCGTCTTCCTGATTCTGGCAGTATATTTACTTTCGCAAACAGAGTCCGTATGGAGAAGATATCGTGATCTATTCGCCGAGCCAAACAGGCAAAAAAAAAATGATGCTGACTGTACCTGTCCATACAATCTGTACGAATCACACGTGGCAGTGATGTGGCATGATGGTACGATGATGTGGTAGCTGAGTTGGCACCTGCTGACATGGCAAGTTGTGATTGGTTGACAACTGGACGAGTTATATGGCGACACGTGGCATCTTTTTAGCGAATGGTAGGGTGCCACGTGGCCCAATCAAGGGCTACCACGTGGCACCCCGGGTTTGGCTATTTGGTCATATAAAATTTAATGGAGGCCGTGGGGTTCGAGCCCCGGACCTCCCCCACTGTACAATGTACCAACAAACTTTCCGCTAACCACCATGCCGCCGCTTGTTCCTTGCATATGAAATGGTTTTAAAACTATTTGAATTTACTTTGTGTAAATTTTCGCGGGGGGTCGGGCCGGGGCTTAGCCCCGACCCGTGGTCCTATCCATTGATATATGACCGTATATATATACCTTTTGCGTGGGAGTTGTAATTCAAATGGAGCCGGTCACATTGTTGTTACATGTAACCATTATATGCCACGGTTGATTACGCACGGGAGTTATGTTTGTCAATGGCGCACAGGGTTCCAAAGGTTAGCCTGTGGTCATTGCTTATATTCCATACGACCATATATTTATATAAAATGCGCACGGGGGTTTTGGAATATGACCCTGGTTCCATGGTTTATTACATATGACTATATATTACTTTGCCATTCGCGCGGGGTATGAAATGTGTGACCCACGGTTATATGCATTGAAATGTGACCAATGCTTTTGGTAAATGGTGCGTGCGGTTTAAAGTTGTGATTTAAACCCGGTTCTATGGCATTTTACATATGACCATTCACCATTTGTTTGTGCGCACGCGGATTTGTGTTTCAAACTTAACCGTGGTTATATTGCATGCCACATATGACCTTACCTTCTATCATATGGCACGTGGAGTTTTGGCTTTGATTGTGTTCAAACGGTTAACACCCTCACAGCAGGACACATGTCGATTCCTGGTTTAACCATGTAACGAAGCCCCAAATTTGCGCTGGGACGTGGCCATATGGTCCCCCATGTGCCCAACACCTCCGTCCTCGGGGGCTTTGATTTCGCTAACGGTGCAACAATTTGGTGTGTTTTGTGGAGAGGCATGTGTGTGCTAAGTTTAGGCACGAAAAAACACTCAGAGCGAGGTTCACTTCACACAGGTGCGAAATGGCGAACCAGTAACAGAGCTTGGAGGGGAAAGATGGCAGGAGGCCTAACTTTTGGAGTTTTTGGCCAAATGAGGTACCGAAAAAGCCCAGCTAGGGGTTTTTGGACGTTCTGAGTCCATTGGCACTACTTTCATAGGAATTTGAAGACTTCTATTGCAGGTTTTTAACCATTGAAGTTTGAGGAAGCTCGAGGAAGCTTGAAGCTCTCATTGTTTGAGACATTGCTCAGATGAGCACATATCTATTTTCTGAGACTGAATAGTCATTCTTGACTAATTATTGTGCTCTGAACACATTGGGATAGGTTTCAGATCCATTGGAGGACTTTTATAGGTGTTGTTTCCACATTGAAGCTCAGAGAAGCAAGGAGGCCACATGTAGAAGAGGTCATTACTGGATGATACAAGATCCATTTTCAGAGTTCTAATAGTCAATTTTGGGGTTTTTGTGTATTCTGAACCCAATGGTACAGTTTGTAAATCCATTGGAGTTAAGCAGTAGATTGTAAAAGAACATTTGACAAACTAATCCCAAAGAGCCAAGTCCATTGAAGGAGGCTCAAGGAGATGTAGCCCAGAGAGGGGTGAACTCCTTTATCACCTTGTTATTGTTGTGAGTTTGCTGTGTTATTTGCTGCACTTTATATTGCCGTGTATTGGTTTATAACACATATCTAATCTTTTAAAGGGACATTTCCTCACACATTAACATTGACAAGAAGAACCAAGAACTTAACACATAAACTATCTTGCATATTTGAACACGTGAAGCAAGGTCCTGTAAGGTTTAATTTATTGAAGTAGGGGGTGCTTGCATAGCATAACAAGTCAGCCTTCTATTTAAAGATCACCTACAAAGAGGCTTGAATTCCTCAACTAGAAACCTAAAGGGAAAACATATGCATCCTATCAAATTTGAAAGAAGAAGACATCTTAATACTGTGGAAATATTGTAAATGTGGAGAAGATTTCTTACAAGAAGAGAGATGTTTTAGAGGATAAGGTTAAATGCATTGAAGGAGATGTATCTTTTGTTCTTCGACTCACTAATAATTTCACCTTCCAAGTTGGAAATTTTCATGCCTTGTTGTCTCATTCTGCGCAAAATGAATGGGTAGTCAACCCTGGGTGCACTCATCATATGGATAAGGATGCTCCCTTGTTCACATCCTTGAATGAAGCTAAGGAGAGGAATATTTATGTTGTCTATGATTTTCATCTTGATATTGCTATTCAGGGTGATGTTTCCTATTGACATGGGAGAATTGTCGACATCTATCATGTGCCAAATATCAATGCCAATCTGATGTATGTTTCTCAGTTAACAGAGACAGGTAAGATTGTGGAATTTTGGCTAGATCAGTTCTTTGTTTGAGATTTGAAGAAAGGTCAGTCGATTGTCGTCGGAGGGTTTCGTGACCCAAAGGATAGTCTGTATAAATTCTGTGACATGACTCAACCTAAAATTGAATCGACTACTCTTGTTTCTCACCCTGATGAGTGAAGTAAATCTTGGCATGAATGACTTGGACACCTGAATTTTTGAAGTCTGCATTCGATTGAAAGTCAGACAATTGTTATTGGTCTACCTAAAGTGTTTCCCCCTAAAGGATTTTGTAGAGGCTATATGCTTGGAAGGCATCATCAGGCACCTTTTGACTCTAGAAAAGTGTGGAAACAAAAAAACCTCACGGAGTTGGTACATAGTGATTTCTGTTGCATCAATCTACCTTCCCTAGTAGGTGCAAGGTATATCTCAAATTTATTTAATGATCTATCTTGTTTCACTTGGGTTTATTTTCTGAAAAATAAGAATATTGTCTTTGAAAATTTCAACGAATTGAGAGCCTTCGCTGAAAAGCAATGTGGTCAGCCCATCAAGTTCCTGAGATCAAAAAATGGTGGTGAGTATGTCAATCGACCCTTTGAAGAATACCTGGTTTGATATGGTATTGACTATCAATGGTCATTTCTTCACACACATCAACAGAATGTCATTGAAGAACGCAAGAATTGGACGTTAGTCGAAATGTCTAGATGTCTTTTATAGGACACATATTTGCCTCCTCGCTTCTGGGATGAAGTTGTATATTGTGAAAACTATATGCTCAATCACATCTTGCATAAAGCTATTCTTGCAGTGACTCTAGTAAAACGATGGTGTGGAAAGAAGCTTTCATTCAACCACCTCCATTTTTTTGGATGTGTTTCCTGGGATCATATTTCTGATTATTGAAAAAATAATTTGGTTGCAAAGAGTCATGCTTGCATCAATATGGGATACTCTGAAGAGTCTAAGACCTATCAACTATTTGACCCTATAAAATGATAAATAATTATAGGATGAAATGTATGGATTGATGAGAAGTATTCTGGCATCAAGTTGTTGAATGCCTCCTTTGGATTGTTACAGAATGATCACTTTGATGTTGTTTCTGACTCTAGTTACCCTATTTAATTTTTTAGTCATTTGACTGGACAGTCGAATTCTATTCTTTTTTCGACTAGACCATTGACTTTTGAGTCGATTAGTCTATTGATATATGTTTTGACTAGTCTTCCATCTCCATCAAATGAAATTGTTTTGACTTTTGATCGACCTTTTGTAGTGAACAACAGTTCACATGTTTCTTTTCTACCCAGATGGGCTTCCAAGACAATTGAATCCGCTGGACTTGATGTCGATGATATTTCCTCTGGATGACAAACTCGAAGTCAAAATCAACATTCCAACATTGCATTGATGACCTGTTTACTTGAAACTTATGATCCTATTTCCTACTCATATTCTCAAGGAATACTTCAATGGGAACACGCTATGTAGAAAAAAAATGATTTTTTGTCGAAGAATCAAAGTTGGGAATTATTTCCCTGACTGCAAGGAAATAATTTTGTGAAGTTTTGATAGGTCTACATGACTAAATTTACCTATGAAGGTATTGTTGAGTGACATGAAGCTTGCTTGGTTGCAAAGGGATTTTATCAATAAGAAGGTATCGACTAAACTGAGACCTTTTACTCTGTTGCAAAGATGAACTCTATTTGAATGATTCTTTCCCTTGCAACTTGTTTTGGATGAAAAATCCACTAGATGGATGTGAAGAGTTCCTTCCTTCATGGAGACCTATCTAAAAAAAATTTCATGGAACAACCACCTAGTTTTGTGACAAATTCTAACCTAGTTTATCAACTCAAGAAGTCTCTTTATGGTTTGAAATAAGCCCCCCGAGCTTGGTATGCTAAGATCAATAATGTCTTTCTTTGACTTGGTTTCAAACGTTGTGAATCTGATCACAACTTGTATGTACTCCATACCAATGGAGACACTTTGGTTGTTGTTGTATATGTTGATGACCTTGTCATTACTGGAAATAACACTGATCTCATTTTTTGATTGAAGAAATAACTTGTTGACTCCTTTGACATAAAAAATCTTGGTACTTCGAATTATTTTTTGGGTCTTCAAGTATTACCACCATGTGATGTTTTTTTCATTTCTCAATCTAAATATGTAATAGATATTTTGACACATTTTAATATGGATTAATGCAATCCCTATGCTACTCTTTTTCAATCTCAAGTTAAGCTCACCAAAACATGTCAAACTCACAAAGCCGATACTACACTTTATTGACAACTGGTCGAAAATATTATTTATCTTACTCATAGTCAACCTGAAATTCCCTTTGTTATTAGCGTGGTTTATCGATTTATGTAGGACCCTAGAGAAATCCACTAGAAAGAAGTCAAACGAATTGTCCACTATCTCAAGGGTACCACTCATTTTGGTATCAAGTATTGTCAAAGTTCATATTCACTTCACCGAATCTGATAGGGATGGTGACAATGATGATAAAAAGTCCACTTATGGCTATGTGTTTCATCTCAACACTGGACCGTTGGTGTGGTCATGTAAGAAACTAAAGGTAGTCTCTTTATGGATTATAGAAGTGTAATATCATAAAATCGTTCATGCAAGTACTAAGGCAGCCTAGATCCGACAACTTTTGGGTGAAATTGGCCTTCTGGTTTAGACCTCAACTACAATATATTGTGATAATCATAGTTCCATATAGGTTGTCGATGGTCCTGTTTCCCACAGTAAGAAGAAGCATGTTGAGCTCCATTCTTATTATTTGAGATAGTTGGTTCATGAGAACGTTGTCTCTCTTAAATATTACAGAACCGATGATAAGGTTGTTGATATATTCACTAAGTATCTATCTGAAGCTAGATTTATCAAGCTCTATATGATGCTTGGGCTTTAGAAAGCTGCAATTATCGGGGGTGTCATGATGATGTAATTTTACCTCCTAAATCTCCAGAGCCATGTGCTAATGGGGGGTGTTGTAACATCAATCCTTGATGGTTCAGCACACTTCTCCTAGAATCAGTCAATTGGGTGGTCAACCTACATTTGGAAACAATCAATCATGCGATCGACTAGATCTCTTAGCATTAGTTGGTTGAGTATTTGACAAGTCTATTGGTTAGAAAATTGACCAGTAGTCGAATATAGTTGGTCGGTGGATCGAACAACCCACAATTGACTATGATCTGGATGCATGAATGGTCGGGTCGAGCACCCTTATCAAGCTAACTAGAAAAAGTAGATTTGACAGAGTCAACTTTAACAACTGACAATTATATGTGGAAAAGATCCACTCGATTTCATGGAAGTTGGTTAGATATTGAATACATAAATAACAAAACCTATGGGTAATTATCATCAAGAAAATGAGTGCTATCATTGTTCTGTACAAGACGTCCATTATGCATTATGATGTTCTAATCACAGTATGTTGTGCTTAAGTGTTTTAATGGTATCTTTAGACACCACCTTTTTTGTCTTTGAAATTTTATTCCCTCTTTGATTATCTGCAATATTATTTGTTTGTTTCGTATTAGGTTCCACCCAATCCCCAACAATGTTAAGGGATAAAAACAAATAGGTCTGATTGAATACACTCTACTCAATTTATGTACGTAATTGATGATCCCACATATCACCCAAGACATGAAATCCTCTCCTTGAAAATATTTTATCCATACTAATTTGGAGAACATCAATGGGTTGTCCAAATTTTCATTATTCTACAATATCCCATCCATTTCTATTTCATTCAAAGTTCCAATTAATATCTCCTTCAAATATCAAATTGAGTTGTCAAAAGATACATTAGTTCTCTACAATACTAATTTGAGGGTAAACCAAAGTGAAAACTTATAAAGAACCATACAAAAAATGTTCAAGTGCACTACTCATTTTCCATGCAGGTGCATTATTTCATTTCTCTCTTTTACTATAACAATGCTTATCCCTATAAATGAATTTTGTAGTGACATATCCCTATAATGGAATTTAGTTTTTAAAGAATTTTTTACTAGAGAATTTTGTAGTAATCTTTTTAAAAGAAATGTATACCAGATGATTACAAAACACAAAAGACCATAAGGAGGAGAACATAGACCTACTTAAAATCAATAACTTAATCCTTTGTCTATCATTTCAATAGGATCATACTTGTATTATGGTTTATAAATAATTGTGATTATAAGATTTAAAGTTATAGGGGTTTCACTCTAGTTTTTATAGTGGTTAAGGTTTATAGATATAGTCTGAGGTTAGGTAGGGGTTAGTTAGGGTTTATATTGGTTAGGTGTGAAATGGGTTAAAGTGGCAAGGTGTTAAATAAGTTAGGGTTAAGGGATATATTATTTATAGTGTAAATGTGTTAAATATGTTACATGTGTCAAAGGATATAAGGGTTTGAGGTTAGAGTTTATACTTATAATAGTTATAGGTTATAAGGGTTTCATGAGTTAAGGATTAAGGACTATGGGTTATAGGGGTTAGGGATTTATATGATATAAGGGTAAGGGGTTAATGGTTTTAGGTTTTAAGAATTATATGCATTGGGTATTATAGGTTTTTCCAGGCTTAGAGGGGTTAGGGGTTATGGAATATAACAATTAGATTTTATAAGCATTAGATGTATTATTGAGTTAGAGTTTTTAGGTGTTAGGGTTTTAAAAAGGTTAGGGATTATAAAGGGTTAGGGGTTAGGAAATGAAAGTGAAATGTACCCATGGTTTTAGAGTCATAAATTTATAAGAAAAAAAAGAAAGATAATAAAATATCCCAAGGCAATAAATTTCAAATTTAAGTTTTTCTAACTCCTACTGTTTGAATAAGTTGTGACTGTAAAGAATTTTTGATCTACAAAGAGAAGGGATATAAGGAATTCATTGATTAGTTCAAGGGAAAATAATTTTTCATTATTATTGCATGTGAATATCCAAATTTACCTAAGGAATTCTTGCAATTCAGTTCAAAAATTAATTTGGGAATAGTGGATGATTGAGAATTACATTGTAATCGATATTTATGGTCTACAACTCAACCCTATAGGCTGCCTAAGGTGCTTTCTATTATATTTTTTTTCTCTTGAATTTGTTAGAAATATGGCTATTGCATTTTAATAACATTTCCTTAGAAGAGGAGAAAAAGTTTAACATCCCCAAATTTAATCCCCGTGAATTATAATGTACTTGTATAAATGTGCTTTAGGCTAGTGAGTCGATGTGTTGGGGCGAAGAGCCCGTATTGGTTTAATGTGGCCAAAGTTTGAATGGTATATTATGTACATTGAAAGAATTAATAAAAATATTAATCACTGGTTGTGATACGCGAGAGACAAAAATGATGGCCAACTATGATTCCACAACAAAGAGGGGTCTGAGGGGGATTTTATGCATGGGTATTAATCCACACCCACATTCTTGAGTTTTATTATCATAGTGTATAAACCTTCTAATTTTTTGTTGAGTGTTTTGAAATCCAATCATTGAATTCATGTAAGAGGGTGGTTGTGAGAAGTCACATCCCTTAGTTATTGAAGAGCATGGGCATGAGTACAATCATATTGGGGAAGAGGGAAATTCAAGAAAGCAAGCAAGGAAAGAGAGAAAATTCGCATGGACATAATTAAAGACACATTTTTGCATGGAGAGTAGTTTTTACATGCAGATTTTGAGAAACAAGAGAGGAGTCGAGTGCTGGGGAGAGCACCAGCCATGCTGTACTTGAAGCATCCATTTTTGGGTTGTGTTTATGCTAGAAATGTGGCATATGTGCTTGTAAAATGGGTTGTAAGCCTGTAATGTGTTTTCTTTTTGAGGAAATGGCTCAAGAGCCTTATGAAGGATGTTGTGAGCACTCCTAAAGAAGATGAGAGTCCATGGAGTCCCCAACTGAGAGATTCTTGGCCAATCGAGTGCACTAGAATCCTTGATAAATGAATGGTACATATTGAGGGATTGTGAGAAGTGAAGGGGGTACATTCCTTGGGTTGTGCAAGTTGTGGGGAAGATAGTTGATGGATTTGAACTGTTGTTGGAGCAAAACCTAGGTTTGGGGCTGCTAAATATGAAGAGTGTACATCTAGGAGGGCCATATCTCATTTTGGACTCATAGCCTCAACTCAGGGGTGGCCTGTTGTTGAGAGGAAATGGATAGTAGTTCCTATGGCTGGGAGGTTCATGTTGATACTGAGAGGGGGGTGAATCAATATCAAGTACAATTAAAACCTTTTTCAACTTATACTTAAACCATTCAACTATATCCAATGAGCAATGAACAATAGTATACGAGTTACAAAAATACACCATGCACAATATATGAGAAATAATCAATAGTTATTGTTCAAGGGAAGTAATGACTTCCAAAGGTAGCTACAACTTCCAAATGTAAAGGGAGGGATAAACCTCCAAGAGGAAGATACAATCCTCCAATATCAAGAGAGATTTGAACTCTCCATCTTTGCCCCTTCCTTCCACCCAAGAATATATGAGAGATAATAAAACTTTACATTAAATCATCACCATCAACCAATCATCACATAGAACCTGATAATGCTTCCTGAGACTTCTTCAATTTCTGCAATTCTTCAATTCTTGGAGTACTCTGATCCTATAGATAATATTACTCAATGTATTCTCTGAAACTCCTCCAATTTTCACTCCTTGAATCCTCCCCAAAAAGAGGTTATAGAAAGAATGGTAGACTTTATTCAATTTTGGTCTATTCAGGAGAGTGAACTTGTATAGAATGACCCGCACTCAATAATTCACATCCGATTCTAAAACTTGCACAAAAGAAACTACATTCTGTACTCTTTCCAATGAAATTTGTCCCACTTCATTTGGATTCTCGATGAAGAAGTTATGATTGTTTTACTCAGAACACCTATTTATTGACTAGATTCAGGACCAGTCACAAACCTTATCTTCCACAGAGTGTATCTCCATAATTATAGCGAATCAAGAGATGAAATTTTTACCAAAGGCACCTTGATATGTCTTCTCAATAACATAGCGAGTTCACCATCTGAATCTTTCTAGAAAAAAAGTTATAGCAAAAATGGTAAGATGACTTGAAAATAACATACCTTAGAACACATCACCAAAAGACTTCATCTTCCCTTGAAATCTGGCCTTCTTTTCTTCTTATTACCTATGAAATTTGAATTGTATCAAAATTAAAGTATAATGATGTTTATTTATACCATTTATGTCACTTCCTTTTAACATTAGGGCAGACCTGACACTTTCTTATTTTGTAATTCTTTTCTTTAATTATCTTCATGGCCTACATGTACTTCCTTCTTCAATTCACTTTGTCATCTTCAAAAATTCATTTCTCCTCAACCATGAGGATCCACGTGACGTGCCACATACCATCGGAAACAACATGATGTATACTATCCATCCATGGGTGCTCTATCTACATGTGCATTTTCCTTCATGTCCAAATACCTTCATCAATCTTGTGGTCCTAAACCCATGACTAGGGTTGACATCAATGACAACAACCAATCTTCCAACAATCTCCCCATTTGTCATTGATGGAAACACTCGTGCTCCCCCTATCATCATGATCCCAATTTCTCTCCCCCTTTGACATCAATGGCAAAGGGTATGGATTCTCCCCCTGAGTTTAGTGGAAAAAGGTAACCTTCTTCTTTGGGGCTGCTCCCCCTAAACATGTGGCACTCAATAATACTTCATCCTTATTTTTGGTCTTTGGGACTTTTTCTTCCTTGGAATCCTTTTGTGTGGCTTCTGTCTTCTCTCTCTTCTTCATGTCTAGAATGTATATGTTGTTCGGTCTTCTTGTTGCAGTTGCAACCAATCCTCCTGAGTTATTTTCTCTGATTTTACATTTTTGGGAGTCAAATGTAAGAGTGTATCCTTGATCACACATTTGACTAACACTGGGTAGATTATGATTCAAGTCTTCAACCAATAGAACATTCTTTACTTTTACATTTTTTCTTCCAATCTCTACTACACCTTCTCCAAGTATTTTGGCAGATGAGTCATCTCCAAATGCAACATTGCCACCCTTTTTCTTCAAGCTGATGAATTTGTCTTGATCCCCGGTCATGTGTGAAGAACATCCACTGTCTATGTACCATTCATATTCTTCTTTACATTCTTCAGTGGTCAATGCTATTCGAAAAGCTTCATTGTTTTGAATCTCTTTCCTTCTCCATACTATGGTTGGCATAGGGACATCTTCATTCATATATATGCAATATCGTGCTTTGTGACCAAGATAATTACATTTGTAGCATGCAATATTTTTGTCCATCAATGGAGAAAATGAATTATAACTTCTGTTGAAAAATCCATGATTATTTCCATATCTTCTATTTACACCATTCATGTTTCTTGCGTATGTGTTCCTTTCATTGATTCGGTAATTAATTGCCTTATGTCCAAAAATTTTGCAAGTATAGCAATGACCAAGAAAGAAATTTTGATGCCTTGGAGTAAGTGGGATTCTTTGTGATGTAGTCCATCTGGGTTCATGATCTATTCTTCTGTAGTTTCCTTCATACTGATTGAAGCTTCTTTGATTCCTCAAGGTAGGAGGTCTTCTTAGATATTCATCTCTTTTGTAATCATTCCTTCTTTCTGGTATCCTGGTCCACTTCTCATCAACTGTCTGTGTAGCTCTTTCTTCAACCTTCTTGTTGGTATTTGCATCTTCTTTGTATGAAGTTTCACCCATGCATCCAAGATGTGTTGATTCTTTTGGCACTTGAGAGTTTCTTAAGCTCTTCCTCAATGAGACAACTTCTTGTTCAAGTTTCTCACAATCTTCTTCTTTCTTCATCATTTGGACATTCCTTACTTCTCCTATTCTTCTTTCTTCTTTGAGTAGAGTTTTCAAGGAAATGGTTTCTTCTCTTAGTTTTTCAAAGTCTTCTAATTGTTTCATCAAGATTACAACTGTCTTTTCACAACTACCCAAT
>JASDQU010103223.1:273480-298678 GCA_032191745.1 Picea mariana | reverse complement strand
TTCTTCATTGGAATTTTCTTCTTCAGTGTCATTTCTTTCAATCCTTGGATGAGGACATTCAAATTCAACATGACCTACTCCTTCACAATTAAAGCAAAAGAACTGACCTCTATTTTCTTCTTTGAAATCTGAGATGTTGTAATTTGCTTCAAATTCTTCTTCTTCTTCTTCTTCTGCGTCTTCCCTTACATAAAGGTCTTGTATCTTGTCCCAAAGCTATTTTGATGATGCACATGATCCCACCTTGGATTTCACTGAATCTGTCAATCCATCCAAGATGGTATCTATTGCCATAATGTAACATACCTCATTTTGGGATTATTGCCTACTTAAATGGTAGAATTTATTCAA
Source organism: Picea mariana (assembly GCA_032191745.1). Lineage (NCBI taxonomy): Eukaryota > Viridiplantae > Streptophyta > Pinopsida > Pinales > Pinaceae > Picea > Picea mariana. The sequence goes on along the minus strand of JASDQU010103223.1, from coordinate 298,327 downwards.
TTCTGGTCTATTCAGGAGAGTGAACTTGCACAGAATGCCCCACGCTCAATAATTAACATCCGATTCTAAAAATCACACAAAAGAAACTAAAGTCCATACTCTTTCCAATGAAATTTGTACCACTTCATTTGGATTCTCGATGAAGAAGTTATGACAGTTTTGTCCGGAACACTTGTTTATTGACTAGCTTCAGGACCGATCACAAACCTTATCTTCCACAGAGTGTATCTCCATAATTATAGCGAATCAAGAGATGAAATTTTTACCAGAGGTACTTTGATATGTCTTCTCAATACCATAGCAATTTCACCATTTGAATCGTTCTAGAAAAAATGTTATAGCAAAAATAGTAAGATGACTTGAAAATAACATACCTTAGAACACATCACCAAAAGACTTCATCCTCCCTTGAAATCCGGCCTTCTTTTCTTCTTATTACCTTTGAAATTTGACTTGTATCAAAATGAATGTATAATTATGTTTATTTGTACCATTTATGTCACTTCCTTTTAACATTAGGGCCGACCTGACACTTTCTTATTTTGTAATTATTTTCTTTAATTATCTTCATGGCCTACATGTACTTTCTTCTTCAATTCACTTTGTCATCTTAAAAAATTCATTTCTCCTCAACCATGAGGATCCACGTGACGTGCCACATACCACTGGAAACAACATGATGTATACTATCCATCCATGGGTGTTGTATATGCATGTGCATTTTCCTTCATGTCCAAATACCTTCATCAATCTTGCGGTCCAAAACCCATGACTAGGGTTGACATCAATGACAACAACCAATCTTCCAATAGTTCATCCTTTGTACACAACCAATTGGTTAATTATTAACATATAAGTTCTCTTTTATTTTATTATGTTTATTCTGTTGTGAAAATGATTTATATGAATGTTTTGTGTTTGTTGTGTGCTTACTGGATGAATTCTCATTTGTAATATATGTTTTTAGATCCATTTAGAACTACAGTATAAAAAAAATGGTTAAATATGTGTGTGATATATAGTTGAGAATCTATAGGAAATTAGTTAGCATAAAATATTAATTTAAATGAGTATTCCACTCGTAATGTTCCTTAGTTTGGACTGAGGTATGTTACATTATGGTATCGAAGCTTTTGGTTCGAACACTAGACCCATATGGGCCAAGAACCAGTGTGAAATAGGCAATTCCTTGTTACAAAGTTTGATCTATGATAATTTGGGGAAAAGCAAAGAAAATTAGAGTGAAATCCACAAATTCGTGTGAAATTCAAGTTTTAAATTCCTCATGACTATTGAAGAGATGATACAGGACATCAATTTACAGAGTTAAAATTTGACTTGGAAGGTCGAAATTTGTGTTTTAATGGCCATTGTAGAATTGGGCGAATTTTGGTGAGTTGATGGTCAATATCATCCTGAATGAAAGATCGATGACCTAGATTCATGTAGGATTTGGTTGAAAATTTCTAAGTGTTGGAGTTTTCCAAAAGAATTCACTGATTACCAATGGTTGAGTAGGAAAAAATGACAAAGTGTTTTGTTCGCCAACACAAATCGCCAATGGGTGATGATGAAATCAGTGAGTTTGGAGAAGATTTTGGGTCGGTTGAAGGAAATCATCGATTGTCGATGGATAATGATCGAGGATCGACAAAAAATGGTGAAAGGTTTCATTCATTCAAAGGAAATCACCAATGGCTGATGGTTGATGATCATGGGTCGATAGAATTGGTGAGGTGTTCAGTTCATCCAAGAGAAATGGATGATAATTGATGAAAGGAAAGGAAAGGATGATGTTTCTTTCCATGTCAGTGTCCACGTGTCATGCCATGTCAATGTCCATGTTGTCGACGATTAAAATCGTAATGATGAATTCCGCCCACAAAGTATTGCTAAAACACTATTATTTAACTATGCTAATAATACAATACTAGTAGGTGTGACCCCCTTGTAGATTAGAGGTGCAAGGATAGACATATTACACATGTTTTGTTGTTGTTTTGATGTTGCCTATATAGTCCTACATTTTTTATGATGTAGTCTTGGTTTCATTTGACATGATAATAAGTGGATACTGCATTATTGTGGAATGCTTTTGGTAAACGCTTGTGACACAAAACAATTTTATAAGTATGAGAAACATGTTGTTTACAGTTTCTATGTTATAACCTTGTTACTAATTCTTATGATTGATTACTTAGCCACATATATGAAAGTGATAATTTAATGGTAGCATGATCAAAACAAAGAAAAAAACTATGAAAAAGGTTCTAAAGTTATAGCAAAAGGAAGAAACTATGTAAAAGGATTACATGCAAATTTCGAATAAAAGAACTAAGGAATACAAGTGTTAGTCCTAATTGTTATGCTATTTTTTTGGTTAATGGACTATGCAAATTTCTTTAGATTTGAATGGAGGCACATATAACATTGTTAATATGGATTATTGCGTGGAGTTATGGCAAGGGTTAATGTGTAAACTATTTTGGGTGGTGCACTATGCAATGGATATCATCTCAGATCTCACGATGGTTTGACATTGATTGTGCATTGGTTATATGGGTTGATTGTTGGTGAATGTTATGCTTATTTGGTTGTCTCGTACTTCGAATTGAATGGGGCCAGGTGATGGAAGAGATGTGCATTTATTGCACGTCACTCAAAACCTTCCCTATTGCCTGCCACCCTAGCATTGTTCCATTGTTTCATTTTTCACTCTGTTGGTTGTGAAGCTCCGCGTTTTCAGGTTTTTGGAAGGGAGAGCTCATCCAAATCACCATTTAAGCATTTTTCCCATAGGTGTTATTGTTTTTTCTCCATCCATGATGTATTCTCTATTGTATGAATCAAATGGTGGCTTAGTGATGCTTGGATTTTGTGTGTTCTTGAGATTTTCGACTGTGTATAAATGTGTGTTATGGCTCTCTGTGATGACTGTAAATTGTTGGCAATTATAATAAGAGAAATGGGTATTATTAAGTTTCACATTGGTTTTTTCTTGGTCAGTGTGGATTTTATGATGAGTCTCTATGGAATAATAGTAACAATGGCGTGATAAGTAACTGAGTTGATGGTTGAGGTTTTTATCCACCATACTGTGTATCACTGTTCTTACTCCCTTACTCCCATTGAGTGGGATATCAAATCGTTTCCCTCCCAGTTGTTGTGATAATTCTTACCCAATGATGGAGCAAATGCCAACATTTGGCATGGTCTTTTCTTCAAACCCTGAGTCGTGGTTGATGGCCTGCTCTTACTGTCTTTTCACTGAAAGCATCCCAAATATCCAGTATTTGTTGGCCCCAAAAATTAACACAGACCTGTGTCAGTTTTAGATTGATACATGTTGTATCTTGGCGTTCTGTCAAAAGGACATGTGTGTCTTCACTATTGTTGTTGTCAAAGTTAATAACCCTTGGGTTATTGTTAAGAGACATTGTCTCATTATGTTTAAATACCCACCACGATTAATTTAACCCTCATCTCTTCTCTGCAAGTGATAGATGCACTCGTGTGCACTGGGTTATTTTACTCAAACTGTCTTTTCTCTCCTCGGGTGTTAACTATTGGTTCCATCAATGGCTTGGAGTAATAAGTAAGGATTGTGTGGCTCATTGTTTTTCGTTTCAAAATTGTTTTTTGGCATGTGGTTGTAAATCGATGGTGAAATAGATATAAGGTTGGAATACCGTCAGCTCTCTGTTTTTTTGTTTAAAAATATAAATAGGCTCTTGTTGCCTCCCTGCATTTGATTTTGATAGAGCCTGATTTGGAATCTGACTACATTTTCTCTCCTCGGGCACCTTCCGAGGTTGTCAAGTATTGGTTATTAGTTAAATGGTTATGGAAGTTTTAAGACACATGATCTCTCATCGAGTCTTTGTCTGGTCCTTGTATGATAAAATTGTTTGAATAAATAAGAATGAAACGAGAAATTGCATACAGTCGGGGACTGTTTTCCTATTCGTTATGGTTTCACTCACTGTGTTTTATCCAACATGGTGTTGGTTGCATAAGAAGACACTTGTGTGAATTATACTGAGCCCAATCAGGGTTTTTCCAAGGTAAAAAATGATTTTTGTGTGTCAATCAAGTTCTGTTCGCTCATATATGTTTGGTTATATTGGAAACATCACATAGACTATCAATTGTTTAAAAAGAAGTTATACCCACATAGATCAAGATCAGGGTTTATGTTGGGTTGATTGTTCCTGTTTCAAGATTATGTATGATCGAGCATGCTTTTAAGTATGTCCGTGTTTTTAAAAGACACTTGTGTACATTTTAATTGGGCCCGATTGTTGATTGTTTATCATGGTGCATTATGCATTATCAGGGATAGATGTTGAACATATTGTTGTGCATGTTTTGATCATTTAAAAAAAGAAAAGAAGAAGAAGGGATCAACGTTTCATTAAACAATATTGTTGAATGGAAAATGTTTTTATAAGTTATGATTGCAAAGACTGTTATAATTCTGGGAAATTTAATTATTGAAACAACAAGCATTTTTGTATACAATTGAGGAACAATGAATGTTGGTGCTTTTGGATTGATGTTGAATAGAGTTATGATTGATGATTTATTTAATTTATTTTATGAACAATATCCATCAAATTCCCTATCATTTTCTCACTTTTTCGCTCAATACAAATGCCCTCACAATCCCAGATTCATTTTGCACGCCCTGTTCTTAAAATTAAATTAAAAACTCTGTATTGAAATAACATAGAGATGGATCAAAATTGATATGATTTTGTTATTGTTGCATAGTTGATTATTTAATGAATTGTTGAGTAGTAATCATGTTCTTACTCCCTTTCATTTTCTCACTTTTTCCGCTCAACACAACCCTCTCAGATATCCCAGAACCCTTATTCATCCCCTGCTCATTGACAATTATTAAATAAATTTTATGGATTGGATTGCATGGGTCTAATGCGATTGTTGAGACAAACTTTGTTTCATATTAAGAGATGTCATGTATGGTTTGTTTAAGAAGCTATTTGTTAATAAACGATGCATACAGGGTGAGCTTCTTCAAAAGAGGAAGCCATGGACGAAATAACAGGGGTAGAGGGAATTGGAACAGAGGGCCTAGAAGGCCAAGATTCTCGATACATTTTGATGCAGATCCTCAAGAGTTAAACCAACTCTTCCAAGCTATATTTTTCAATTGGATTGGACAAGGGGTAGTCCAACCTAGACTAGAGAGGCCTCCCTTCCAACCCCATCATGTCCATGGTATCCCTATGCCCCCTCATGTTTCATTACAACCTAAAGTTCACGAGAACGACAGATGGAAAGATATTGTTCACTCTGCAGTCTCCCAACATCATGGCTGGCCAAATTTTTCTCTACCTACTCCTCCTCCACCTATTAACCCAAATGTCCATATTTCCCCTGCACACTCACCTGTATAGTCCTCCCACACAAGAAAAAGACTCAAAACCGAAGCCCACCACATGCATGACAAAGGAAAAGTTGTTGATGCTCCCTCCTCTCCCTCAAGTGATTCAGTCAAATATGTTTCATCCCGCATGCACTTGAGAGATTATTGTTCTCATGTCATCAGTGAGATCAAGCCTCAAGGCTCCACACAAMCTAAGGCTAATTCAGGAAAGTCAAAAGGAGATAGCAGGAACGAAGGAAAAATTGTCTCCCAAAGTGGCAAATATGGTTTTTGAGTATATTTTATTATTGTTTTATTAAAAACAATGGACTGCTGAAGTTTTTGGACAACATACTTGATGCAGGAGCATCTCTCCACATCAACCAACCAACCAGCCAACCACGTCAAGCACACACATTCAAAGCTGAAGAGAGGTGGTGTCCTCATTTTGATTTAGAATTGAATGTAATTAAATGTTTAAGTTGTTGAACTGGGAAGCCGTGCCTTTGTGCAGGCTATAGATAAGTAGGCATTTAATGTTTGTAAGGCTGAGATCTAGATCTGAATAGTGGACTAGACAACCCATTCAATGTAATTGAATAGGGTAGGTAGATTTGGAGGAAAGAGCTCGAAGAGCCTCCTCATGTAAAAATATTATTTTGTATCTCTTTGGTAGTAAGTGGAGAGTAGTGAGTAGAATAGGAGAGAGTCTACGAGTAGAGAGTAAGAGAAGAGAAGGATCCGAGACCTTATTACAGGCCGTGCTCAGGAACATCTTGTAAATACAAGCGTTTCCATATTAATACAAATAACAGTTTTTCCTGCATGTATTCTGTGTTGAATGAACGTCTGTGAGTGTTCTCTATATGCTGTAGATGTATGCTGTAGGTTTGCATTTGCAGGAGTGTGTTTGATTTTAGGGGAAGGTCTTTGAGGTTTCATGCCAAGAGGGCATGATAGGGTACTGCAATCTCTGAATACCGGTGCACTGAAGAACTTCTGAATACTGCGGTTTTAGACAAAGACATGCTGCGGCACAATAATTGGAATCAACAACTCAGGGAAGACCTCATGGTTGTTGAACACCTAGGAGGCGAGGCTATGAGAGAAGAACACAGTTGCAGACAGAACCTCTGAGGAGTTCTGTGAAGCTCTGCCAGGTGGGCATTGAGTCAGTGCAAGGAGTGCACAAAAGGAACTCCATTGAGTTCAGAAGAGGTCAGAATCACTGGGGATTCTTGACACTCTGCCAGGAGGGAATTGAGACAGTGTGCAGGTAGGAACAAGGGGAAAAGAACTTGTTGAGTTCTGTATTCTGAAGGAAGAGTCCACTGAGGGATCTTCACGGGGTTTCTGAACACCTTGACAGGCTCAGCAAGAAGTTGCTTGAGTAAGACGGAGAGCCAGGAGGGCATCTGAATTCTCCATCTGAGGGAGAAAGGAAAGAAGAGCCGAGTTTCCTTGAAGGTCGAAGCTACAGGAAAGATCAGTGTGGATAGCACCTTCGAGTGCATGTGAATACTTTGCAGAGGCGCATGAGTTGAAGAATCCTTCAAGGATTCGAAAGGAACAAGCTCAGGAGGAATAGCGTCGTCGAAGAGCACAGGCGAGGACTCAGATTGTGGAGCTTGCAGAGGAGACATAACAAAGGTTGAGGCCTTTGAGAACTGGAAATTCTTCCAAGTCTTGGAAGAAAGGGTGCAAGCTCAGAAGGAAGCAACAACAACCCTCGGATCAGCTGGAGAAAAGAGATCTAGACAGTTGGTTTTCACGTCCAGGGAGCAGCAGGGAAGCGCACAAGGAGGATGGATTTGTACCGTCGAACCTTGACCCAAATACCCGTCAGCCATTGGATCGGTAGGGAGTTGCACATGGTTTAACTCTTAGCGTGGAGAAGAGTAGAGACAAAAAGTCCCGAAAGGTATTAGCAGTTTGGGATATTGACACTCGCGGTATCGAAGTTCTCGAGGTCGAGAGGTCAGGGAAATCGGTAGTGAAACCCCGACATGACGAGATTTGACTCGAGCCATCCGTTTGTGGAAGGACGTGTGTCATGTGATCATCCATTTCGGAGATCCGGGCACTGGGCTCGAAAAGGTGAGCTTCAAAGGAATCGGGATATCGGGACTTCGTAGGTCGGGATATCGGGAGTCTCGAAGACAGGAGATCAAGAATCTCCATAACGAATTCCCGAGAGTTAAATGGGACCATCCATTATAAGGGGCACATGTGGCAAAAATCAGGGCCTTCGGGATAAATCCTGATAGGAGATCCATCGGCATATCAGGGTTCGGCGTTTCACGAATCCTGAGGACAAGGAGAAAAGTTTCGTTGTGGGCCTAGATGACGTCACGTCGGTGAATCGACATTTGGGAGTCGAAGAGGCGAGTCATTTGACATTGCGATCGCCGAAATTGCGATAGAGAAAATCCCAAAAGAGAAGAGAAAGGGTCAGCGTTGACTTGCTGTCGGGCCTCGGGGATTCGAGAGTCCAACGCTCGACCACTGACCTCGTGAAGTCGTGAAGTCTGATCTCCCGATTGTAAAGAGGGGGATCCCATGAGGATTGTTGTGGGTGTAGATTTCCCGATAGGGAAATAGAAGAGCCTTGGAGTTCTTCGGGCCGTGGTAAAGAGAAGATCCTGTGAGCGGACGTGCTTGCGAGCATGTGCTGCATCAGTTTGGTATCAGAGCCTGATTCTTGCTTGTATATTTCAGGCAGGGGAGACATAAGAGGTAAGGAGCACTCTAATATGTGTCAATGTGGTATCAGAGTGGGACTTCACTTGTATATTTCAGGTGAAGCGAGAAGGCAATGGAAAACAGAGTACTGGAGACTCTGTAATGATTGTTTGCATGTAGGCAGCAATCGAGAAGACAGTCAGGAAGACTATAGGATGAGGCTGAAAACACTCGGGATGCAGAGTGACAACAACAGGTTTGCCAGGAGAGCAGGCAGAGACAACAACATGGCTACTAAAGGCCATAGGTATGATGAAAGGAAAAGCCCAGAGCTGATGAGCCCATCCGAAAGGGAGAAATAACTTGTCGACATCAGGGAAAGAATGGAAGAGATTGAACTGCGGATGCGGCAGAATAGCAAGCAGAGATGGGTATATGAATGGCCCATGAAAAATCTGAAGGTAAAATGGCCAGTCAAGAAGTTGATGGCTAGAAGACAACGTAGGCTATTAAGAGGATGGTTGAGGTATGCTGAAAACCTCGACGAACCTAAGGAGATGGTTCAGGTATGTGAACCAGAGGTTGGGAAAGATCTCGATGAAGAAAGTGAATTGGGATCAGTTGAAGATATCAATAACTACCATGAGGGCACAGAGGAAATTCCATATTGCCAGGAGGGCAAGGAGTTGAGATCACTGCGGGATCTCTGGGACTGTCAGGAAGACAGCTGAGGAATTTCACATTGCTAGCTGGGCAATGAAATGAGGTCACTGGGGGATCTCGAAGACTGCCAGGAGGGTAGTAGAAGCATCCCATATTGCCAGGTGGGCAGGGATGAATAGATGAGACTACCTGAGAGTCTCATAAATTCAGAGGTGAATTTGGATCAGCATGTGCAGCTGACAGAGGATGAAGATTCATATGGTTTTCCAATCCATGTGAATGAAGATGATGACAAGTTAAAAACTTTCACCATCCGAGAGGCTGATCTGAGGAGCCTTATAATGATTGGGGGAATCAAGATATTCCTACCACTTGCCCAGGGCGAGGCAGAAATCTGTGTTGCAGATGTAGCAACAGTAGAAGGACAGCCAGTTGCAACTGTCAGGGAAGAAGAGTTGAAGCAGACTTTGGAAGCTGCCCAAGCAGGAGAGGGAAATGAGCATTCTGAGGAGTGTCTCAACATATTCAGCTAGGAAGCTGAGGAAGCTATAGCACTGAAGTTGACAGTAGAATAATATGAAGAGGATGATGAGCATTCTGAGGAATGGCTCAATATTTTTAGCCAGGAGACTGAAAAGACTGCAACATGGGAGTTTGCAATAGAAGAGGAAGAAGAGACAGACAACATTAGTTTGGCTGATCTGTATGAGCAAATTGAATCCCTGGAGAGAAGGGTGAAAGTGCAGGGCATGCACATCCAACAGGTGAAGTTGGAAGCTGAAGAAGAAGGCATGGGAGATTACAGTGATCTGCCTATATGCCGGAAGTTTTTGCAGCTGAGGAGACTGCATGAACAGAGACAACCATTGGAGCAGCTAGACAAAGTGATCAAGGAGATTAGGGAGCTGATGTTAGGGTCAGCAGAAACTGTCAGCAAGGAGAGGCTGAGCAGAGGAAAGGAAGCAGCAACAACAACACAGAAGGAGCAGCAGTAGCAGAAAGATGGAGCAGATGAACAACTCCAAAGGATGATTTGGGATCCGGGAGGATTTCAACATCAGAGATGGGAAGCTCATGAGTAGGAGCTCATGAATTTTGCAGCTAAGGAGTATGATGCAGGAGCATCTCTCCACGTCAGCCAACCATCCAGCCAGCCACGTCAAGCACATGCATTCAAAGCTGAAGAGAGGCGGTGTCTTCATTTTGATTTAGAATTGAATGTAATTAAATGTTTAAGCTGTTGAGCTGGGAAGCCGTGCCTTTGTGCAGGCTGTATATAAGTAGGCCTTTAATGTTTGTAAGGATGAGATCTAGATTCAGATAGTGGACTAGATATCCCATTCAATGTAATTGAATAGGGTAGGTAGATTTGGAGGAAAGAGCTCGAAGAGCCTCCTCATGTAAAAATATTATTTTGTATCTCTTTGGTAGTAAGTGGAGAGTAGTGAGTAGAATAGGAGAGAGTCTGCGAGTAGAGAGTAAAAGAAGAGAAGGAGCTGAGACCTTATTACATGCCGTGCTCAAGAACATCTTGTAAATACAGGCGTTGCCATATTAATACAAATAGCAGTTTTTCCTGCATGTATTCTATGTTGAATGAATGTCTGTGAGTGTTCTCTATATGCTGTAGATGTATGTTGTAGGTTTGCATTTGCAGGAGTGTGTCTGATTTTAGGGGAAGGTCTTTGAGGTTTCATGCCAGGAGGGCATGACAGGGTACTGTGCTCTCTGAATATCGATGCACTGAAGCACTTCTGAATACTGTGGTTTCAAACAAAGACATGTTGTGGCACAATAACTGGAATCAACAACTCAGGGAAGACCTAAAGGTTACTGAACGCCTAGGAGGCGAGGTTGTGAGAGAAGCACACAGTTGCAGACAGAAACTCTGAGGAGTTCTATGAAGCTCTGCCAGGTGGGCATTGAGTCAGTGCAAGGAGTGCACAAAAGGAACTCCATTGAGTTCAGAAGAGGTCAGAATCACTGGGGATTCTTGACACTATGCCAGGAGGGCATTGAGACAGTGTGCAGGTAGGCACAAGGGGAAAAGAACTTGTTGAGTTCTGTATTCTGAAGGAAGAGTTCACTGAGGGATCTTCACGGGGTTGCTGAACACCCTGACAGGCTCAACAAGAAGTTGCTTGAGTAAGATGGAGAGCCAGGAGGGCATCTGAATTCTCCATCTGAGGGAGAAAGGAAAGAAGAGCCGAGTTTCCTTGGAGGTCGAAGCTACAGGAAAGCTTAGGGCGGATAGCACCTTCGAGTGCATGTGAATACTTTGCAGAGGCGCATGAGTTGAAGAATCCTTCAAGGATTCGAAAGGAACAAGCTCAGGATGAATAGCGTCGTTGAAGAGCGTATGCGAGGACTCAGATTGTGGATCTTGCAGAGGAGACATAACAAAGGTTGAGGCCTTTGAGAACTAGAAATTCTTCCAAGTCTCGGAAGAAAGGGTGCAGGCTCAGGAGGAAGCAACAAAATCCCTTGGATCAACTGGAGAAAAGAGATCTGGACAGTTGGTTTTCACGTCCAGGGAGCAGCAGGGAAGCACACAAGGAGGATGGATCTGTACCGTCGGACCTTGACCCAAATACCCGTCAGCCATTGGATCGGCAGGGAGTTGCGTGTGGTTTAACTCTTAGCGTGGAGAAGAGTAGAGACAAAAAGTCCCGAAAGTTATTAGCAGTTCAGGATATCGACACTCAGGGTATCGGAGTTCTCGAGGTCGAGAGGTCAGGGAAATCGGTAGCGAAACCCCGACACGACGAGATTGGACTCGAGTCATCCGTTTGTGGAAGGACGCGTGTCACGTGATCATCCATTTTGGAGAAACGGGCACTGGGCTCGAAAAGGTGAGTTTCGAAGGAATTGGGATATCGGGACTTCGGAGGTCGGGATATCGGGAGTCTCGAGGACAGGAGATCGAGAATATCCATAAAGAATTCTCAAGAGTTAATTGGGATCGTCCATTATAAGGGGGACACGTGGCAAAATTTGGGGCCTTCGGGATAAATCCCGATAGGAGATCCATTGGCATATCGGGGTTCGACGTTTCGCGAATCCTGAGGACAAGGAGAAAAGTTCCGTTGTGGGCCTAGCTGACGTCACGTTGGTGAATTGGCATTCATAAGTCGAAGAGGTGAGTCATTTGACATTGCGATCGTTGAAATCGCAATAGAGCAAATCCCGAAAGAGAAGAGAAAGGGTCAGCGTTGACTTGTTGTCGGGCCTCGGGGATTCGAGAGTCCAATGCTCGACCACTGACCTCGCAAAGTCGCGAAGTCTGATCTCTCGATTATAAAGAGGGGGATCCCACGAGGATTGTTGTGGGTGAAGATTTCCCGATAGGGAAATAGAAGAGCCTTGGAGTTCTTCAGGCCGTGGTAAAGAGAATATCCTGTGAGCAGACGTGCTTGCGAGCGCGTGCTGCATCAATACTATTTTTGGATATTTTGGATATTATATGTTTGGATATGATTTAAAATATCATTGATATTTAATTTTCAAAATTATGAAAATGATTATGGGAGTCACAAGGAGGGATGTGTTTGATTGATTGATTAGTTATGTTTATTTTTGTTAAGAAACTAAAGGGAGTCACAAGGGGTCCCACCTACTAGTTATTATTTATTAAAAGACCCTTATTATTAGTATTATATTAATTATTCCCCTAACTAAACGTTAGTTGAGTTTTAGTTAACTTAACTAAAAGAAGCAGTTGAACTACTTCAATTAATTTGGGATTCATAAAAGAAAAATGAGAAGGAAGAACAAGGGGAGAATAGAAGGATAAAGCATACTAAGGTTTGCTCTTGAATTTTATTGAGATAGTTCAATTTTCATTCATTCTTCAATTCATTAAAAGTCTAATTCTCTTTTATGAAAACATGGTCCTATTGTAGACAACAAGATTCAAAGTTGAATTACATCATTCAGACACTTGCTTTCAGAGGTGTTGATCTATATTAGATAGTCTGTGTAGACTTGTTTGTTTATGAATTAAATTTCATGACTGATAAAGGATATTGTGCAGAGTCGAGTGGGAAACAATCTATGGCAAGCTGATCCAGCTTTTAAAGTTTAGTTTTTTACCTCCTGTCAGAGTCCTTTTGTATGGTTTTCATCGGGGATATCTAAGCTTGACTTTGGTCCAAACTCCCTCAGGGATTTTTGTAAAGAGAACGATTCTTTTGATTTCTTGGAATGAAATAAGTGATTGCTATTCTGTCTCATATGTGTTAATATGTGACTTGGTATTTTTTATTTTGTCTCCACATTTACTTTTGCATCTGTTATATTCAAAAAATTATATAAAAAATGTTGAATTTTACAACAATCTTCTATTTAAAAAATCATCCTAAGCCCTTGTAATTAATACTTGTGGATTGGAAAACAAATTTTGAGTCTATAAACATAGGGTGATATTCCCGTCTATCTTGCCTTAGCCAAGAAAGATCTGAAAATGCTTGAGTAAGATTATTTTATATATTTTCCTCAACACATGCATCATGCCATATCAACCAAGTTTCCATGTCACTATCCACACAATATCATGCCACGTCAGTGTCCATGTGTCATTCCACATCAACATAGCTTCCACATCAGGAAATAGATGGTTGATTTTCAATGATCAAGGTTCAATGGAATTCGTCAATGCTCAAGGTTTGACAAGATTTGTAGGAAAAAGTTGGTTTGTGAAGAGAGATGGCCAACGCCCGATGATCAGGGCTTGACGAAATCAATGAGCAAGTTTGATTACCAAAGAATTAGCCGATCACCGATCCCCAATGTAGTGTTGGAGAATCAATGGTCCTGATTTCTTCGAGTTGGTGATCGGTGGTGGAAATTCATCCACGGGTCATGGGGAAGATTTAGTGGATCAATGTCTTAGATTCCTCTTGATTTTGAGATCGATGATTTAGATTAAAAGATTGTATAACAATAAAAAATTCAATTTTTCTACGAAATTTTAAGGGCCTAAATAGCGTTTTTAGGAGCTAATATTTTTTTAAAATCAAAGTGCCAATTTTGCAACTTAAATGAAATAAATCAAAGAAATATTTCCAATGAGCTCTCCTGGATGCAAAACAAAGCTCGTATGAGAAAGTTATAGTTAAAATAGTGCAAGGTAAAATTTCGGTACGAGTTCACTTCTAGAGGGCATAAATCCTTGCTCATAAGTCAATTTGAGGCACATGAGTAGTCTATGGAAATTTTATGAACCATAGAAGACATCCATGGGGCCATATTTGGAATCTAGGTACTTGAAAGTGTATAGGGTGAGAGAGAAGACACCTGTAGCATACAAGGCTAGAATGTAAAATAGTCAAAACTTTTGTAGGTCATAACTAACAGTCCAAAGCTCAGTTAAGGGTGAAATTTTGACAAATCATTCAAAAGGTAGTCATGGAAATACCCAATTGATATTATTTCAAAATATCAAAGAATTTGGTGTAGGGATGCATGAGGAGGGCTAAAATCACTAAGCCAAGAGAACATGTAAAGGGGAAAAGTTTCCATTTCTAGATTGTTGTAGATTATGACTGGAGCATCAGATTGACAATTTGAGAGTCACTGTGAATTAAATGTTAGCAGTATTATCTATTTCACATGGAAAAATTTTGTTGTTTCCCGACAGGTTTACCTTTGTAAGTGGAAAAATTTCATGTTTGATATTAATTGCGTTAGAGAGAAAGGTGCACAAAAGGGGTAAATTGGAAATATTCAATTGGCTATAAATTTCCACTCATTGCTAAGAATTGAAAAAGAAAGTAGTCATCAGAAAGCTACTGGATAGGAGAATCCATATATCCACCTAGAATTTAGTTTGATCCAAAAAAATTCTCAAGGAATCAGAAGGAAGGCGAGTGATGGAATTGAAGGACACCATTGAGTAAAATGGGAATTCCAGGAGGCCACAACGTTTGGCTCATAAATCAGATTGAAGCATGAGTATGGTCATTGGAAAGGTAATATAGGGGAAAACATGAATGAAGGTCTAATTTCCCTAGGGGAGCATTGATTTTCTCCACAAATTTGAAAAAAAAAATGGGATTGGATTCCATGAACCATGTCACTACTCGATGTGAATATTTTTCCAAATAACGTCAAAATTTGGAGAAACTTTCCGAGATGATAGATGTGAGTGCTAGAGGTGATTTTTGGGTAAGAAAGAGTATTGAAACTCATGATAGTGCCTATGCATAAGTATATAGGTGCATTTGAAGTGAAATATCTTGGAAACAAAAGGGGGGGTTGATCTTATTAACTAGGGCATTGTTAATAAGTAGAGAATCACTCCAATATTGTGTGTTGTGTGAAGGGATTGCTAGCAAGAAGATACTATTCTACAAATGATGATTGTGGGGGTCTATCCCAGATTAATCCCAGGGTCCCTAGGACATGGAAGTAGGTCAATCTTATACAACTTGCTGAAGCATAAAAGAGTTGTAGATGGAAGTGTATGGTTGTAGAGTAGGTGATGCAAGGTTGAGAAAGGACTCAAGAAGAGAAGATGAAGATCAATATTCAACTACTACATAGTCTGACAGGATTGTAAAGGGGAATCAATAGAGATTCTCGTATGAGACATGAATCATATGGGTGAAGAATGCCATTAATGGGCATAGAAAGGCAAGGAAATAATTCATATCCATGAAGGTAGAAATGTAATGATGGATGAATAGATTGCCACCAAAGAAAATCAAGTAACTAAGGGATGATGAGTGAATCATGAGATGAGTGAGTCATATCTGAGGAAAGGCATAACAGTTCTTGAAAAATAATTTCTAGTCAGAAATTAACCCCTTTTTGTCTAAAAAGTATTCAGATTAAGAAATCCACTTATGTTATTAGAGTGCATAGTGGAAGCATGGTGTATGTACAAATAATTCAAGTGGAAAAATAAGAAAGGTTATTCATTGATATTTCCAATAAGGAATATAACATCCCATTGGGAGTAGAGCGGTCCTAAGTGGATAAGATAGAGCTTCACGAGAAATTACTCAATGGAGTAAGGAAAAGTGTTCAAATAAAAATGAGAAAGCGAATGGACAACTAAACATAATGGAAAAGGATTTCATGTTATTGATGGTTAAGATGGGTTGAAAATACTCTAGTATCAAGGTGATGGAATGATATGAAGTACATCATTCCAATGTGCTGAAAGGTTCCAACAATGTAAGGATTGGAACATGATCACCCAAGTGGAGGTAGTGGGCAATTAAACATATTGGTTTGAAGCAAAAATGACCAAGTGGATCTTGGATAGAAGGTTCAGAATAGGGGCCAGTGGTGCACAATTGAGAACAATGGAAACACATAGGGCGGCGAGGTTCTACAAGAAATCAAGGACAACCATATACAACAATATAAAATAAATAATTAATTAAATATGAAATAAATATGCATTGAAGTGCATAATGGAAGTGATGCATGATGCATACAATAAATCTAGAATGCATATGAAAAAAGTAGGGATGATGAGAATTAAATGCTTAGTGAATATTGATGTGCATTTGTGCATGCAGACATTCTTGAACATGCTTGTGGCATGCTTGTAGACTAAGAGTGACTGAAATAACGATGCTATAATATTTGAATAAAACTAACGAAACGTCTATATGATGGAAAAAATTGATGATGATACCTCTACTTATGGTAGCCATCCATATGTATATAAATGAGGGTGGTGGGAATGATGATGAAGAGGTTGGTTAAGGGAGCCTACGAGATTCTACAAAATATCAACTAATCAGGTAGAATCAAGTAATGGACAACAACCATGCATGTATGCATTTGGGTTTCTTATGATGCATAAATGCTAAAGGGGATTGAGGTAAGAGTTAACTCAGTTAAATTCTCAATATTTGAATTGATGTATGCAAATATTATTTACTGCTTGAATGCATTTATTAGAAATTTTATTGCATATTATGTTATGTTGGTTATGAGACCATAACCAAGTCAAGTGAGGAGATATATTCTTGCTATACTAATGAATGCTAATATAGATAACCATGCATTAGGCCATGTTGTGGTTGGATATGGAAAGGTTATAGCACCATACAAGTCCGTAATGGTCCTCCCATGTATAACCAATGTTTGGACTGCAACCTCTTTGTTGGCACTAAAGAGCACTAAAGGATTATATTCCTGGCGTTGTGTATGGGTTGAAGAGGGAGGTATTCAAAAGATCGAATAAGTAACGGGGAAGTGTTTGGATGATGTTTTGAGATGTTGGATAGACCTTCCAATTCACCATGGTGGAATACATGACATTGATATGTGTTATTACAGATTCAATGCAAGGATGCATTGCATGGATGTGGCCATGAGTACTGACACATTGGTTTTGTCATGGGTAAATTTTGATTGTATAATGAAAATCTTGGTATGATAGATAATTCATGTGCAAGGAATGATGGTTTCATTCCATTTAATATGAATAATAGTTGGAAGTGATTGAATTTTAGAATAATATAATTTTGAAATCACTTCATGGAATCATTGCAAATGTTGCAATGAAATGATAATGTACACAAATACTAACAACTAGTTTGGCTGAATGAAAGTTGAGAAAATTGCAAAAAAAATGGTCTTGGATATGGAAATTGTGTAATCCCATAAGGAAGATTGATTCCTACTGTTACAAGATCCAAACATGTTGAGAATAAATTTCATGATTGGGAAACTTAGTTTCCTATATGTAAAACAAATTTGGAAATTAATAAGTAAAATTACTATGATGATATCTAATGATGACTGTATGTGTGTGATATAGATGAGATGATGGATATTAAAGCTATAAAAATTGGGAAGAAGGCCACTATTATGACACTACACCCTATGATTTTCACAGTTTACAAATTTCTAGTGCAAATATGGTAGTGAGTTGGCGCTCCCCTTGCATAAGAACACCTTGGCAAATGATGGATCACCCAAGGGACTATGTAGTAGTGAAGGGGATGCCCAAGCTTGGAGGGTGAGAATTGAAAGGGGGAGGGAACTCAAGAATGCATATGACATGGTGGTTGGAATCATGTGGGAAATTCAAAGAAGAACATTTCGCTATATTCTTTTTCATGGCATCTTTTTGAAGCACACAATAGCCATACAAATGAGTATTGATTTATGATGACAAACTCATTTTGAATAAATGTTTATATTTTGGAGTTGAAAACTCCGATGAATAATATAATGGTCATATGATAATGGATATAATGGGTATATTTTCTTAATTATTTTTATAGAAACAATCGAAGAATGAAGACATGAAACATGCAAACTTTTGGGATAGCTAGAAGAAGCAAGTTGTTAGGCTTGTAGAATAGGCAAGTTGTTAGGCTTGCAAAAGAACAAGGTTGCCAGGAATGAAGAGTGAACCCCTATGTGGGAGTTTCATTGTTGAAGAAATAGGTTGTCATTCTTGAATAGTGAACTCCTTTGTGAGTTGCACTATAACAATAAGTTATTGTTGTTATTTTACTGGTATTTTTCTTAGCAGTGAGTCCCTTGAGATCCTAGTAGTGATATTCTTAGTTAACTGTGCCAGAGAAACCATGGTAAACAAATGGTACATCCCAATGGACCGAGAAAAATGAAGGGGGTACATTCGTTGGGTTGGGAAGATCGAGAGGAAGAGAGCCATTGGAAAGTGGGATAGCTATAGGAGAATGTCATTGGTTTATGCATATGTTTTTGGGATGAAGTGATTATATATTTATGTTTTTGGTTCAGATCCTATGTATTTATTGTTAGGATGGAATTCCTCTGTGATTTTGGATCGGATAGCCTATATGTTGATTAATGGTCAGGGAGCCTGAATTATAAAATAAATGTACACCTACAGGGTGTTGTGCACTAAGGACAGTGAAAAATTAAGGGGGAGGGGAATGTAACATGCCCAATTTGAATCCTCGTAAATTATAATGTAATTGTATAAATGTGATTTAGGCTGGTGAGTCGATGTGTTGGGGAGAAGAGCCCATATTGGTTTAATGTGGTCGGAGGCCAAATGGTATATTACGTACATTGAAATAATTAATAAAAATAGTACTCATTGGATGCAATACAAGAGGGATGAAAACAATGGGGGGCTATGATTCCATGAGAGAGAGAGGGGACCAAGAGGGATTTTATGCATGGGTATTAAACCAAACCCACATTCCTTAATTTTATTATCATTGCGTATAAACCTTCTAATTTTTTGTTGAGTGTTCCCAAAGCTAATCATTGAATTCATGTAAGAGGTTGGGTGTGAGAAGTCACATCCCTTAGTTATTGAAGATAATGGGCACGAGTACAATCAGTTTGGGGAAGAATGAAATTCAAGAAAGAAAGCAAGGAAAGAGAGGAAATTTGTATGGGCAGATGGGGAAAAATTAGAGACACATTTTTTGCATGGAGAAAAAATTTTACATGCAGATTTTGAGCAGCAAGAGAGGAGTCAAGTTTTGGGAAGAGTACTAACCATGCTATGCTTGAAGGTATCCATTGTTGGGTTGTGTTTGTGCTAAAAATGTGGCCTATGTGAATGTAAAATGGGTTGCAATCCTATAATGCATTTTCCTATTGAGGAAATGGCTCAAGAGCCTTGTGAAGGTTGTTGTGAGCACTCCTAAAGAACCTGAGAGTTCATAGAGTCCTCAACTAAGAGATTCCTAGCCAATCGAGTGCACTAGAATCCTGTTGAATCAAATTTTCTTCACCTATTTAAAATGCTGACAAAACATTGGAAATCCTACGATTATAACTACTATATAATTAATAGGTGGGGTCCTTAAATAAAAAAAATGCAAAAATGTTGATTTTCAAGCTTTTCCGGGCATAAGATTGTGTTTGAAATGATGCATCACTCATAAAATAGTATATCATGATGGAATTCATATGTTCTCTATCACACAAATGATTGACGGTTGACTTGCATAACATTTTTGACCGACTCATGAAAATTTCTTTTACATGTTCAAAGCATAATACAAAGTTAGTTTGAGAAGCTTATACATATGCATGATCAATATAAGATTTAAATTTACAAACCCCTTGATGATTTGCATAAAAAACAAAATAATACTATCTCATGATCCAAAGTGCATGGATTAATGCCTTGCCAAAGTTTTGGTATTATGGTTATAAGTTTGAATATTTATGATTTAAAAATGGTCTAAATACTTGAATGGGAAGGTGCATTACATGAAGTTTTTAGAAAAATTTGGTTTCACGACAAGGCATCGTATTAGAAGAAACACTTTGTATGAGGTGAAGTCAACATGTGACTTACACCATGGTTAAAGACTATGCGACTTGTGTTGATATGAGTAATTGGTGCATGTGTTTTGAGCTAGTATTTCATAATGGTTCTACATGTGATACAATATTACTAGAGTTGATGGATATTACATGTGGTACATAGTGTTTGGATGTCGAATTTGTAAAAGGTACGAGAAATAGGCCTGATGTTTATTTGATGTGAAATGATGGGAGCTCACATGCTATAAGGGATTTCACATATCTTTTGGACTATTGAGTTGGCATGCTTTGCATTTTTTTGTTGGGCTGGCTACGTTGTTGAGTTGACCATGCATTGAAGGTGGAAAGAGGTGGGAATTTACTCCATCGTCCAGTGCACTATAAATCTCAATACACCTTGGATTTTTTTCATTTTTGTTGTTGAAGGTTGAGAAAATGAGCTTTGAGCTCCGTTGGCTGATATTTTTGCTCCTGGTGGTTTCCATAACTGATTCAACTATCACCCCATTTTAAAAAGCGTCATTGTGCAAAGGTATGAGATTGTAGTTAGTTTTACATCTTCTACACTGAATTTGTCATTATGAATGGTTATATTTGGTTATGTTTGACATTATTGTGTGCATGAATGTCTTCTCCTTCCCTTCTTTGCCATTTCTCGAAAGGGAAAATGAGAAAAATATTTTCTTACAAAATATTAGTAACAATTTTGTTTTCCTCCTCCATACTCGTACTTTCCATAAGAATTTATAATGAAAAGAATAAATTTTGTACAACCCTTGTTTGCATGCACTTGAGAATCGAACTCGAGTTCTCTGTATTTTTCTAGTTTCTCTAAGAACTACTCGTTCATTTTATAAGATTCCATACATGTTTTTTTATATTGGTTGACTTGTGTGTTATAGAAATATTTTCCTCACCCTATGAAAATTTGCTCAGAAGTCTTTTCCATTTCCCTATGAAGACTTGAAGTCCCTTTTTGCAGTTCCCAGAGCTAAAAATAATATCTTTCCGCATATACGCACCCTAACTATTATTCAACATGAGTATACACAAGTTGCACCATTACAACCCATGTATATCGATTTCTGTGCCCAAAATTAAAAAATGGTGTTGGGTTTCCATGTCACGTCGCGAGATCCATGATCCTTGACCTTCCATATACTGGAAACGTTCTGACTCAACCCTTCAGTTCCATTTGAAGGCTATAAATGGGCCATATCCAAGATGTGGAGAAGAGGAGAAGAATTCAACTTTGAGAGCAAAGTTACTATGGAGAAATTACTCACTTCATATTGAGTCTGCATCCCTTTGTCCTTTTAAGTCTGAACACATTGTTCAGCCCCCAAGCTCTTCTCTACTTGATGGAGAACCTCATTGTCTCTCTTATATGATCTTTCCTTTGGTGGATGATTGAAGTGGTGAAGTCCTAACTGGAAGGGACTTAGTTTCTCGGTTCTGAACCCACCGACACAGAAGTTTTTCATTCATATACTTCTGTTGATTAAATTTTAATAGAAATACTCTTTTCTCGTCCAATTAATGTCTTGAAAATATTTGAATTGTTATTCCATGGGAATATTTGTTATTAATATTGATGGATTATGCTATTAAATGTGCTAAATTTATATATTATCCCCATATTCTTGCGTATCTTGGTTGTTGAGGACAAGTTGCAAGTATATTTCTTTGAGTTGAGTGCTCAACGGTGGACTTCATTGAATGTCTGGACGAGGTAGGCTCTTTATCTTGTCTGGTTAGCATATTTGTTTACATAGCATACTTGAGATCAGAGTTGATTTATGCAGTCATTCCCATCTATTGTGGTTTACCCCATGCCATAGAGTGATTTTCCTCGTAACAGAATTGGCAACCATAATGGGATAAAATATTATTTTTGGGGTTTGAAGTGTTTTTCTCCTTTGATTTCTCTCGTTTATATTGAGTTTCTTGTTGTCTGATTGCTTGACAACCTCTTTTCATTTTGATTCTGAGTTTCTTAGCCTTATCCTTCACTTGGAAGTGTTTCAATACATATACGCAGGTTTTTTCCTAACAGTCATCTACATATGCGAGATGTCATTCTATAGGAAGTGTATATACGCGGTTTTCTCATGAACAATCGCATACATCATTCTTATATGCTTGGTTGCTAAGTTTAATGTTTGCTGGGTAAGTTTTGATGGTTGTTGAGTCTTCTTAGGTCTCTGTTATGACTGTTAAGTTCCAACAAAGTGATAGGAAACCTTTCTTTGGTTGAATTTTTGGGTAGTTTTTCTTTCTCATCATCCTTTTTATTGATTGTCCTTGCATATTGGGTTGGGTGTTTGCTTCTTGATATCCTACTTGGTTTGTCTCTGCTTACATAAAATATAATCTTTATATCAATCTGTTGTCTAGTCCTTGCATTTTCATTCTTTTATGTTGAAAATACAAAAATAATAAATGTTTTGCATTGCTGGCATTTGATCTTTTGGGTTATTATCATTGATCTTAGTACATGTATGGAAAGATTGCATCTCATTTTGAATTACAGAATTAAATTGAAAATTGCATTTTGAAAATCTTATCATTTATTGGGAATTGAAGTTAGGACTTTGCATTTTATTCATATTCATTTATTTTACTTGCTAAGTCATAACATCATTAGTTTCATGACTGCACCTTTTTGAGTAAGCAAGGACGCTAAAAGCAATGTTGATACATTTAAAATTAATTATAAATGATTTTATTTTTAGGGTGCACAAACTAGCTTAGGATTTAGAGCCTTGGAATAGGATTTTGTGAGTAGACTTCTCCAAGGCTATTAAAATCAATATATGAGTCTGACTAAGGGAGTGGTGAAATCCATTGTATAATTGGTGACGTTAGGAGGCACCGCTTACACCATAGTTAATCATGAGGTCACGTGAAGTTGGTGTAGGGGATATCCCCACAATACCTTCTTAGCGTCAAATATATTTTTGGGGATCTATTTGCATATGGGGATATTGCTAGTACCTTTACCTATGTGAGAGGTGATTCTTTCAAGATTTTGGGCTTTGTTACCCTGCCCATACAGTAGACCTTACTTCCAATTGTTTTCTTGCACATTAGTTATATCATGGTTTCTTAGTTGCTTGACATAGGTACCACATAGGTTACTTGCAGGGGTTATTATGCAGGTACCCTCGATCAGATAAGGGTCGAAAAAAACATAGTCTTTATGGAGGATTACTGTTAGGTGATTTATATGTACTAAAAAAGACACTAAACTACCCTCAATTAAATTTTCAACCCGGGGTAAGTAAACTTAGAGTTGTAGAAAAATATATGCCAAAGGTAAAAGGTTGGTAGGAGTATAATCTAACTAATGAAAGCAACTATCTAAGGCTAATCTACTCAAGCAAACCTATCTAATGAGAAAACCCTACTAAGCAACTTGAAGCTAGGTAACCTAAGTACTTTTGGGCCAAGGATTGATGGATAGTTCCTAAGAAAGAAAATGAAAACTCTATGTAAAGCAAACTAGTTTAACAATAAGCAAAAGAAAACTACTAAGCATAATAAGCAACTGACAAAAGCAAACTTCTTCAACTTGCCAACCTACATTCAATGAGAAACTACCCTATGAAAGCAAATAAATAAGAAAGTAAGAAAAAACACCTATCTAACCTATTAAAGAAAATAGACAAGCAAGCAAAGACATCTAACTAACTTACTAAAGCAAAAGACAAGTAAGAAAAGAAAACTATCTATCCTAACTAAAGCAAATAGACAAGTAAGCAAAAACTTATCATTGAACAACTATCTAGCCTAAGAGGCAAGTGAACTAAATGCCTAATGAAAAACCATTTCTAATGCATGAAAGAAAATTTAAATGCTCAATGCAATGCATGAAAGGAAATATAGTCTATTGAAAGCAAGAAAGACTAACAACTAATTCTTGAGCAAACTGCTATCTATTATATCAAAGCAAAGTCTATCTATTCTAGAGCAACAAATAAGACTATCTCCTAAGCTATCAAAGCAAGAAACTATATCTATGAAACACTCAAATATAATTTTGGTGGTTGTGTGAATTCCTTCAGTGGTGACAGATGATATCTCGATGGCACTTGACAACAAAGGATAATTCCAATGGTATAAACTCAACACTAATCTCAATGGCAAAATGAAAGGTATGGATTAAACAATGTAAGGAGAATTTACCCATGTCAAAGATAATGTTAAATACCCTACATATTCATGTATAAACCATCAAAAACATAATGAGATCATCATTATTTAACTAAGAAATTTAATTGCATTTTAATCTATGTTGTGGGGTATTCTACCCTACGGACTAATAAGCTAGGGCTCTAAACTTATACGCAGATCATGACCCTTAAGATTTAACTTTCAACCTTCTACCCAAAATCTCAACCCCTTTTCTCAGGCAAACACGAGAAGAATAAACCAACCTTTTTTCGACGGTTGAAGTAGATCCTCCGTTGAGTTGTTATCTCCTTGCTGTTGCTGCTCCTTCCACAAAGCTTCCTGCAATCAAGACAATACTATGCATGCATGCTACTGATCTACTAGGGGGTTAGAGATAAAACATAAATCAAATAACATAGATGAGACTCATGTATTCAGGACGGGAAAAGTATCTTTTTTATTAACCTCAATATGAATCAACTTACAATGATTTTTGAGATCGGCCACCATTCCACGATCCTGATCCTGGGCTCTTCCTCTTCTTTTGTCCTCCAACTGCTGCTTCTTGAGTTTCTCCTAAAGCTTGAGGCAAGGCTAAAGGGTTGGGACAAAACTGGCTTGGCAATTTGGCAGAGTTCCTTTGCTATGATTTTTCCTCCTTTGAATAGTACCCCTACCCCTCCT
>JASDQU010103223.1:156244-216073 GCA_032191745.1 Picea mariana | reverse complement strand
TGAGGAGAAATGAATTTTTGAAGATGACAAAGTGAATTGAAAAAGGAAGTACATGTAGGCCCTGAAAATAATTAAAGAAAATAATTACAAAATAAGAAAGTGTCAGGTCGGCCCTAATGTTAAAAGGAAGTGACATAAATGATATAAATAAATATCATTATACATTCATTTGATAAAAGTCGAATTTCAGAGGGAAGAAGAAGTAAAAGAAGGCTGGATTTCAAGGGAGGATGAAGTCTTTTGGTGATGTGTTCGAAGTATCAACACTCACAGTATGCACAGAGCATCTACAAACCATACTTGCACTTTTTCACTTAGCTTATTGGCCTCATCTCACATAGATGCCCCTTCTTACATTGCTTAGACATCTATTTATACTTTACAAAATAGGCCTAAACATGGGTAAACCCATGGGCCGACATCCCATACCCATTACATATTCCCAAATCCCAAAAAGGACCCAAAAAGGGGCTGAGATCCCGTGATCTCTGCTTTGTCTTGTGCTCCGTCTTCGACAAGCTGTCGAAGTCCCAAAATAGGTCAACATGACCAAGAATATCCCAAAACTTGGTCAAGGGCCAACATATGATCGCATAAAAATAAAAGAAAATGGTTTGCATGCATAAGAGAAATTTAATAGAGTAAACAAATGCGGTGCTCAAATAAAGAAAATGATATATCACTCTCAAATATTTTATGCTCAAAACTCAGAGTTATAAAAACACTGTTAAAATTGATCCTGGATTAGTTCTCTTGGGATTTATTAGAAGTATTAAAGTTTGTTACAAATCTTTGAAAATTAAAATGGGTTTGTCCAGAAGACTGAGATTGGGGCTCCCGTGGACCATAAAAGCAAATATGAACAAGAAGTAATCCATGGAGAGAATATGGTGGGCGATGACAAGGTAGAAAGACCTGGAAAGAAGACAGGAAGAAGTTATCATATTTCAGTTAAACCTTTCTAGTCAAATAAGAAGAGTAACTAGATGAAAAACTCATAAAGAAAGAAAGATGTGATCAACATAAACTTACTATGATGGTCTCTCTTATTTTACTTTCTTGCCGATTTCCTTTTATTTTCCTCGTTGGTGGTTATAGGAACCATCTCAATTGTTGTTTCTTGTCCTTCTTTAGTTAATTTATCAATCACCTTCTTAAACCAATATTCAATGTAATTTTTCATCGATGCAACATTTATTTCATGCCTAATTTTAATATTAAATAATTCACCTTCTAAATCTCTTAGGTCATCAGAAATGCCATGTATTTCCTCCTCGATATCTTTATTTTTCATAGAATAATCAACCATCCAATTATCTATTTATTCTTTTTTATATTCAATTATGCCTTTAAATTTCTCAGTCGATAACCCCTTTAATATCTCCACTTATTCATCAAATTGTTTCCTTGTTATAAAAATTGAATTGAGAATTAACTTAGGATCATACACCTCATCAGTGCTTCCTGACAGATCTATCTCTTTGAGTCTTATGAACAATTCTTCTCTTTTCACTATGGCTTCGTTGCATGCTTGGACAATGTTATTCAAATTCTTGATCTTTTCTTTCCAACAAGTATTCAACTGTTTAATTCGACTAGGAGAAGGAATATCTTCTTCCCTCCTTTTCAATTCTGTCATGTTTGAGACTTTTATCCCAAATGGTAAAACAGCATCTATGTAGAATCCTTCTTCATTCTATAAATCAGCTTGGAGATATTCATGAAGAGCATATGCCCTCGAATAGAAAGAAACAATATTTTTTGATACCTCCCATGCTTCTATTATCAATGGCATTCTCTTTTTAATGTTTTTCTCTACATAACTTCATATCGCTGTGAGAAAAATAGAAAATCCCTTTAATTTAATATCAGGTGTATTTGGTTTAACCATTGTCAGAGGATTGGCCAAGATTGGAAGAGGCATCAAGGCAGATTCCAATTCTTTGATCTTCTCCTTTAATTTGGCATTTTCAATTTATAAACCATCAATAGAGTCATCGAGTGCATCCCTAGTTTCCCTATGGATTTTGGAAATATGGGATGGTCGTATATCCTTCAAGTCGACCTCTGAGTGGGGCTTTCCCTTTTTATTCTTCTGGTCACTTCTTTCTACAATCAAATTTTATATTCTTTATCAAAAACAACACTTTGAAAAGTGAAGGATTCTTCTTCACTAAAGGTCTCATTTCCAATGACTTCCAACAAAGAATATTTCTTAGCCATATTTTCCTCCTGTTCTATTGCAGGAAATTTGTTTTCAATATCTTCTTCTAGTTCCATATCCTCCAAATAAAATCTTTGGATGTCATTTTCTATAAGATTATCTTCTTCCTCTTGCACTAAATTTTTTATTTTCTTTCTCACGAGCAACTTGTGTGAGCGCTCAATTTTTCCAAGGGGGGGATTCTTCTATCCCCCTCCATTGGAACTATTGTTGACAACCTTTTTAACTGGTTGGTTCACTACAACATTTCTCTTGGATGTACTATTCTTGAGAGTAACAACTGGATATTGAGCACTTCTTTCACTAGCACCTTTTCCCCTTTTCTTGTAAAAATCATTATTGCTAAGTAATATTTCTAAATTGTCAGCATTGTGTACGGGAGTGATTTGGTTGTTACCCTCTTCTTCTTTGTTCAAGATAGTTTGAATGAAATATTTATTGAACCCCATTGAAATCATATGTCCAACAAATATTTTTTTCAAATCAAAACCTTTAATATTTTCAACATACTTTAAACTCACATTGTTAAAATGATTTGAAAATTCGTCAATTTCATTTATATTTCTGAACGTGAACTCTTCAATCTTCCATGGAAGGGGAACAAATTGTTTTTTTCCTTTTTTCATGGAAAAAATGTATACAGAAGTTATATTGCCTTGCCACCTCTGTAATAAATAGTTTATCAGACACATGATACGGGAGAAAAGAAGGATTCTCTTTCGAGCAAAATATCCTTATGATACTGTGATTCTCCATTTTTTCTATTGTCCCCTTTTTCTCTAAAAATATAGTAGCTTGATCAGATATTCTTGAAGTGTTTTCGCCCAACAAAAGATTTTTGAAGAATGAAAAAAAAATTATAAAATTCATAGAAAAACAAAGGGGTCTTATGTCTCCATAGTGCATGGTACCAAAAGGTAACTAGATCTGTTTCGCAATTCACCCTCTTAATGATGGTTAAGTTTGGGAATTGACAACAATGAACAATATCAAATAAGAGGCCATAAATATTTTTTTGTCCTTTTATAGTGTGATCACTGGGACGAGATTTTGATAGAAATGAGTTTTCCCCAATAAAAAATGGCTTGTTCTTGTACTGTAAAATATAGAATATATAAAATCATGCAAGAGATAGAAGGAGTGTTTTCCTAACCTGTCAACCTGGTAAATAGCCATGCAATTTCTCGATAAGGGTTTTTAAAAGACTCAAGCTAGATCCTGGTTATGTCTACTGGGATAGATGCAGGATTCTTCAAATATTTCGGTGGAAGATCAAGCCCATTGTTATGTTTCTTCAAGAATTCTCTACAGTATTCACCTTTGAAAGTAAGATTCAGCTCTGGGAGCTTTAACATCTTGCAAAAAACTTGAGGTGAAAGAGAAATCGGAGAATGATCTCGGAGATGTATAAATCTTTGACTTGGAATATACTTGTACACACACCATGCAACAAGTTCCTTACAATCAAAAACCTCAGGAACACACCCAACACGAGCGATTCCAGATGCCCAAATTACATCTTTCTATGTAGGAGGAGAGGAATAATCAAATATTCTCTTGACCACTGGAATTTTTGGTCTTCGCAACCAAAGATATTCAGAGTATCACCACAAAATTGTTTTCTAGTTGATGTTGCTATAGGTTGATGGGACTATTTCTTCAGCTAGATAATAATCTCAAATAAATATTTTCAGAAAGACAATGATAATTCAATACCTTGGAAAATGAAGATTTAATGAGATTTAATTAGTAATTCCTTGATCCTTTCACCATTAATGACGATCTTTTCGAGGCCTGCACAAAAGTTTTTAGCATCAAAAAATACTTAATGTGTATCGGGAAAAGCAACAAAATGGCAGGGACGGATGAGGACAATTCAAATATAAAACTTTTCATGCACCTTCCAACCCGGGAACCTGCAAACCCACGGTTGTATAGATGATCAAAAATATACTAAGTGTAGAAAAATGGTCGGTCAAACTCGCATGCAAGAGGAATAAAATACTTTGTAGCTTGCTTCCCACGATAAGGTTGATGGTCAAAATGTAGATCACGGTACTTGGGGTGCAAAGTGAAGGTCACGAAAAATGGAGGATGAGGGCTCGAACCCGCGAAACTGAAAAATGGCTAAGTGTTAAAATGGACTTATGAGATGACCAAGTGGGTGGATATGAAGGACCACGGACCCGTGAATCACTGAAACATGACTAAGTATAGTAACCAGAAAGGGAGAAAAGAAAGGAAAACAGAAAAATGGAATAAGGGGCGGTGTAGAAGAGGGAAAATAAATGGAGTAAAGAAGTAGGGAAGATAGAATGTGGAAGGGAAACAAGGAAGTACAAAACGGTCTCAACAAGGGTGTGAGATGAACAAAGTTTGCTCACACAAGAATTATCCAAAATACTTGGAATATAACAAAGTAATCCATGTAGGATTGTAAATAATATATGAATAGATAAGATGATATACAATTGAAAATGAGGGTTCGTTTATATACCCATGTAGGGGTGCCCTTATCTAGTAGTCATGTCCTTTGAGACATGTCCTTTCATTATTATTAGTTATTATTTATTAATTAATTATTATGTTATAAATATTTATTTATATGTATATTTATGTTCATAACATTGCCTTCCCCTTAAAAATGCTTTGTCCTCAAAGCATACTTTATGGAAGACTTATCTCTTGCTCTAGCTTGTAATTATTGTCTCATGTTTCTTCATT
The DNA here is from genome assembly GCA_032191745.1 of Picea mariana. NCBI lineage: Eukaryota > Viridiplantae > Streptophyta > Pinopsida > Pinales > Pinaceae > Picea > Picea mariana. Next base: position 211,125 of record JASDQU010103223.1, on the reverse strand, counting down.
ATTGAGTTAGTAATCGTTGAGGACCTGAGACGATAGGATCTTCTAAGCGTTGAGAAGAAATATCGAATTGTAAAGGCATCTACCCATCATAATTCGATCTTCTGCAGATTTGGGTTTTTATAGGGTTCTTGGAAAGAACTTGATAAATTTCTACTCCCATGATCGCTTCTATTTTGACCGTCACTTGTAGTGGAAGAATTATTCTTTGACATAGCAGTTATTTGTTTTTTTTGATACATTGATTGGTTGAAGTATCGACTTTTGTGATTAGGATGTTGATAAGGCATCCTTGCAACTTGATCTTTACTTCTTATAATTGCATCTTTTTCTTGATTAACTTTTTTATTTTAACTAGTAAATTTTGATTATGATTTTTTAATCATAATATTTCTTCATCGTGTTCTCGTAAGTCTTGGTCCATTTTTTTCTTTCGGTCTTTAGTTCTTAATTTTGTGCAATGAGTTCCCAAATACGCTCTTTGAAGTAACGATTATCTTTTTTTGTTAACCCATTAAAATATTTTTCCTTCTCAATTTCAAACTGTAATTTTCTATTGCTTGCTTTATAATGTCCTAGTTCTCCTTCCAATATTCGTGATTGTATTTCTGAATTATCTTGATATTCTTCCATAATAAATGATTTTCAAATGTTTCTTCAATCTTTTTTAGAAAAAATCATTTTCCTTATACTTCTTTCACTTTATAAATAAATATCTTATATAAAATATCTTTTTCTCTTTATTATTACACCTTCCAATATATCTCTTTTAATAACTTTTCACAAATAAACTTAAGAATGGACCACTGTAACTTTTCTCCTTGTATCTTATTGTATATAATAAATTCCACTTTACTTTTTGGAATATCACTTTATTCTTTATACTTTTTTATGACCCTTTGTATGTTCTTATAGTTACTTATATACTTTGTATGTTCTTATAGTTACTTATATATATAAGTATATAAAATAACTTTATTTCCTTCTTCTTTTTTTCCCTTAACCCTTATACTTTTTAATTTTATTTGTTGTTAATACTTCACTTTTTTAATACTTCACCTTATTTTAATACTTCAACTAGTGTATATATTATACTTGAACTTTAAACCTAAAAGTTTTTTAACCTCCAATCAATTTTTGCCTCAAGCGAACATCCTTCTATGAGAAGATAATTATTCCTTTTGATATAGTAATATCATTTATTACTATAAACCTTTTTCTTTTAATTCAATTTTGAATTATATAATAAACTTATAACTTTTCAAATTAATGGTCACAACCTTTGGATTGAGGGTTTTGTTTGGAACTTTTGGCGTACTATAGAGGACCGCAATTGGCTTCACCTTCCTTCACACAACCACGATATGAATCGACAGTTGAAGGGTTCCGAATTGTAAAAATTTTGTGGTGGTTTCCAAGGATCATCCACACGTAATCTGCAATGCTCTTTTTAATCGAATCTTAACCCTGCTGATGTTTAACCCGAGGAAATTTATGTCTTACTCAGCTTTCCTAATAATCAAGATGGCCACCAAGGAGATGTATGCTTCTGGTTCAGCTTATTACTATTATGTTTTTATTTATTTATTTTATATTATGTTATGGAAGGTCACACTAATAGGTAGGAATGGTGGTGGTGTATCAACTCTAGTTAGTCACAATAAATGAACAACAAGATGACCATGTGGTGGCAGTGCGAGTTAATATGTGTGAGGGAATGTGGCAGAGTACACGAATTTTGCTTCGGGCCCCTTTTAACATAATCGTTTAACGGTGTTTTTAATGCCAATCGATTCCAGCATAAATAACATGGTATTATTCAATTTTTTGTGCAAAGGACTGATTTTATTACTGAAATTTTGGTTATTCTTCAACTGCTTCAGCTGAAATGATTTATTTTTTTAATGGAATTTTATTATTTTTAAATGGCCAAAGCCCTGATTTCTTGTCAATGACCTTGAAGAACCAGAGAAACTCTGAAAATGTGGGTTGGTCAAAAACTAGATTAGACAAAGTCTGAATGGAGAGTGGCCAATAGCCAGGATCAGACTTGCTCTGATAAAGACACTAGCCAAAGGTCGGGATCAGAAAAACGAAGCTCTGATACCAAATGAGACGAACAAAGTTCGCTCACACAAGAATTATCCAAAACACTTGGAATATAACAAAGTAATCCATGTAGGACTGTAAATAATGTATGAATAGATAAGATGATATACAATTGAGAATGAGGGATCGTTTATATACCCACGCAGGGGTGCCCTTAACCAATTGACATGTCCTTTTAGACATGTCCTTTCATTATTATTAGTTATTATTTATTAATTAATTATTATGTTATGAATATTTATTTATATGTATATTTGTGTTCATAACAAGGTGCCCACTAATCTTAGGGAGGCCTTGGTTATATATAGATGATGTTTTTATCAGTTGTAGATCATGGGATATGAAAAGTGCACTTGGGGATTCAGTAAAGAAATTTAATCTATATCCACCAGCTAAAGCTTTAGCTGAATCTGAATTTACACAATGCTTTCAAGACACAAATGATAATGAAGAGATAGTGCAACCTAATTTAACTATTGACCAAGTTATGAATCTAAAGAATGATATCGAGGAAAATGAAATCATCAATCTTATTAATAATTATGATTTTACTCAATATCAAGGGGGAAATATGCTTTTGATCATAAACATATTTTGGACAAATATTTTCAAGAAAGTTGTACTATACAATTTAAGGATTAATGTCTTCCGATGCATCAACATCAGGATAAAGTAATGAAGCTATTGAATTTTTTCAAGGAAAAACTCTAAATATCAATTATAAACTTGAAGAAATTCAGAAAGACCAATTAATCAAAACATTATGGTGCATTTGCATGGGAATACACTAATGTGTGTGGAATCCACCTTAATACATGTATTCATCATATCTACATAGAGGATAATGTTAGATTTTATAGCTCAGGAGGTACTCTGCATGTTTTATCTTGTATGCAGAAGTGATCTTGCATTTGCACTACTAGGCACTTGACTTTGTAATAGGCGTTTTATAAAGTTGTAATAAAGTGACTCTTTTATTAAAGTGACTTTTTGTAAAACTAACCTTCTACTATTTTATTAAAGTGACTTTATGTCATAAAGTGCACTTATGTCATAAAATGGAAAATTTCTTTAATAAATTTAAGTGATTTATTTTGGAGAGAATGAATCATGTCCTGTAACACTCTTTCATTCTATAACGCTCTGATACCATACTGTAACACCCCCATTCCGGGCCGAGCAGGCACTACTTCGCGGAACAACAATCTCATACTTAATTCTATATATAAGACATGCATTTAAGCAAATGAAAACACATTTAAACTCAGAGTAGGCACAAGAATTACTGCTAACATAAATAATCCATGGAATTAACATTAATTCATATGCACAGCAGAATACATGATAAATATAAATACACAGACATGCAAAACATAATTAAAACATCGTCTGGTACTTATCTTTGAAACGATGGTAATTCCACCAACCATGTGTAGGCCTTCCACGAACCTCCCAGCCTTAGACCATGCTGCTCATCAAGCTCAACAGTGGGTCACCCCCGAGCTGGGACTAAGCTCCACCCCAAGGTAAGGAATCCTAGACTAGGCTGAGGTTACAGGGAAAACAGCACAAAATGACTGGAAGGATTCTTCCCAGGATGCCATCTTATGCCCACTACTCCCAGACTCTCATTCCCCACATGCCTGCTCCACCCCAGGAGTATACACCTTCTCTATCACCTAGACAGTCCTTCGGTTGCTAACCTCCCTTGCCTTGGGTTTCAGCAACAGGCTGGATCAGGAAGTCTCAAAGCCCAAAGCTGGTGTTGGACACTCTCTGGAAGAAACCACTTCCAGCAAACTCTCTCACCTGGAAAGAATTTCTCACAGGCCTGACAACCTGCCTCTTCCAACAACAATCACCTCCCTCATCTGGAGAGAGGTTACACACAGGCTCAACATGGACTTACACTGGCCAGTAAGCCACGCACAGTCCCGCACTGCGTGGCCATAACATCCAACTCGAAAAACAAATACGAGCCTCCCAAACAGGCTCTGCAATCACGGGATAGACTCACAGTTTTGGTTTTGCGATTGCACCAAGTGTACAGAGAATCCACGCACAGACTCAAACTGTTCAGACAGAGGTTGTACCGGCTATCTCTGAAATCAACACAGGATTTTCAGCTTTCAGGGTTGCACCAGGATATTCTTGCAGAGGTCAGACGGGACTCACGTTCAGATAGTCAACAGTGGAATGGAGGAGGAACCCCCATCACGGCTCAATTCAGTAGTTTTAACTGCATGCACTTGGGTTGAGACTTGTCACCCATGAAACTGCATGCGTTCCTTCCCATTTGGAAGTCACTTGCCATTCCAAAAGAACTTAGGATAAAACATATATTTCACATGGTATTTTTGGAATAATACTAAAATATTATTCCCAATGACTTAATCCCCTAGGCTCAACACTTAGCCCCTCTTCTCACCTTCCAACCCCTAATCCCTTGCCCACTCTATGAAGCTTAGTCCCCCATCACTCATTCATCGTGGTCAGTCTGCACACAGCGTTGTTTATATTTTTATTAATGTTCCGCATGATTACATATACAAAAGCAGGCTCTTAGCCTTCAACACTTAGGCTCTCGGGCCTAACAATCACATAAGCCCACCAGCTTATATAAACTTGGCTCACCAACCTATAAAAAAAAATTTCAACTCATTTCGTAAACAAGATTTACAACTGGGCTTGGCCTTGGGGACATTACAATCCCCCTCCCCTTATTTATGCACTGTCCTCAATGCAACTTTACACAGCTTCTGCAAGATTTTCAAAATTTTCAAAAAGATGCGGGTACTCTGCCCGCATAACATATTCATGCTCCCATGTTGCGTCCTCAGGATCGTACCAGGTCCACTGGACCTTTACAAGCTTTATAGCTTGATTCTGGAGCTGTTTTATTTTCTTGTCCAATATGTGCACAGGATGCACTTGCAGGACACCTTCTGGTTCCACCTAAATCACATTCCAGTCAATAACATGATTAGCATCAGGTATATATTTCTTAAGCAATGAAACATGAAACACATTATGTATAGTCATAGATGCAGGTAAGGCAAGCTTGTATGCAACTGGCCCAATCCTTTCTAGGATTTCAAATGGCCCACAAAATCTTGTTGCTAACTTGGTGCAACTTGCCAACTTCAAGGAACTCCTGTTAGTTTTCACTTTCAGGAAAACATGATCACCCACTTTGAATTCTCTGTGGGTTCTATTCTTATCAGCATAACTTTTCTGCCTGTCCTGGGCAGCTTTCAAATTCTTTTTAATTTTTATCATTTGGTCCTCCATCTCCTTGAGCAACTCTGGCCCAACTACTGCTCTGTCAGCTGGATTATCCCAGCTCACTAGAGTCTTTCACTTTCTTCGATAAAGTGATTCAAATGGGCTCATCTTCAATGATGCATGATACCCATTATTGTAGGCGAATTCTACTAAATGCAGGTAGTCTTCCCATCTTGATGGTTTGTCCATCACGTACATTCTTAGCATGTCCTCTATTACTATATTCACCCTCTCTGTCTATCCATCATACTTAGGATGATACATTGTACTAAAATTCAGATTCATTCTGAATCCTTTGAACAGTCCTTTCTAGAAATTCGAGGTGAATTTTGGGTCCCTATCAGACATAATCATCTTAGGAATTCTGTGCAAGTGTGCCACTTCTTTTAAGAAGATATCAGCAACATTTTTTGCCTTGTGAGTGGTTTTCAGTGGAATAAAATGGGCAGCTTTTGTAAGCTTGTCCACCACAACCATGATCGAATCATGTTGCTTGCTTGTTCTGGGCAATCCTGTAATAAAATCCATGGTCACCACTTCCCACTTCCATTCAGGAATGGGTAAAGGCTACAGCAACCCTACTGGGTGCCTATGCTCAGCCTTAACTTTCTGGCATTCCATACATCTGGCGATGTATTCAGCAATCTCTCTCTTCATACCCGGACAAAAGTAATGAATTTTGATTGATGTCACAGTCTTATGATATCCAGGGTGTCCAGCATAAGTCACGTTATGCATTTCTTTTAGAATCACAAGTTTCAATTCCTGGACATTGGGTATATGCACTCTATTTTTATACAGAAGTATTCCATCAGCTCCCAAGATGTAATTTCCCTTTTTTTGTGGTCTCTCACACTACTATAGCTTTGCTACTAAGTCTCTGTACTGCAAATCAGCATTTGCAGCTTCCAAAATTCTACCCTCGGTATCAGTCTTGTACATGCTAATGGTTGTAGAATGTAATTCATGCACTTTTCTACTGAGTGGATCAGCCACCTTTTTTTCCTTCCCCTTGATATGCTTGATATCAAAGTCGTGTTCACACAGAAACTCCAGACACCTACTTTGTCTAGAGTTTAAAGTTGGCTGATCAAACAAATATTTCAGACCATTATGGTATGTTCTCAATTCAAATCTCCTTCCCATGAGGTAATGTCTCCATTTCCTCAGAGCCTAGACTATTGTTGCCAACTCCAAATCGTTAGTGGCATAATTCTTTTCATGCTCTTTCAGCTTCCTGGACTCATAACAGATTACAAATCCATCTTGGTTGAGAACTCCTCCCAACCCTTCCTTACATGCATCTGTGCATAGCACGAAATCCATATTTGGATCTGCAATCCTCAAGATTGGAGCGTTGGTTAACAACTACTTCAATCGCTGGAAACTGTTCTCACACTCTTCAGTCCACTGAAACTTTTTCTCCTTCCTTTGCAAGGAAGTGATAGGGTGAGCTATCTCTGAGAACCCTGCTATAAACCTTCTGTAATAGCCTCCTAGGCCCATAAAGGATCTAACTTCCGCCACATTCCTTGGCGTTGACCATTCTCTGATGGCCTCAACCTTCTCAAGATCCACAATGATCCCTTCTTCTAAAATAATGTGCCCCAAGTAATGGATCTGCCTTTGATAAAATGAACATTTTCTCAACTTGGCATACAACTGGTGTTCTCTCAACACTTGCAACACCATCCTCAGGTGTTTTTCATGCTCTGCTTCTGACTTGGAATACACCAAAATTTCATCTAGGAAGACTATGACAAACTTTTCTAGATAGTCCCTGAATACACCATTCATCAAGCACATAAAAACAGCAGGTGCATTTGACAACCAAAACGGTACCACTGTGAACTCGTAATGACCATATATTTTTCTAAAGGTGGTCTTGATGATGTCTTCATCCTTTATTCTTACCTAGTGATATCTTGATCTAAGATCTATCTTCGAAAATATTTTCACACCTTTCAACTGATCGAAAAGATCGTCGACTCGACAGAGGATACTTGTTCTTGATAGTTACTTTGTTCAACTATCTGAAATCAATGCATAGCCTCAACGTCCCATCCTTATTCTTCACGAATAGGATCGGGGCACCCCAAGGTGACATGTTGGGGTGAATTTACCCCTTCTTTAGAAGCTCTTCAAGCTGCAATTGCAACTCTTTCAGCTCTGGTGTACTCATTCTATAAGGAGCTTTCGACATTGGAGCTGCTCCAGGAATCAAAGTTATAGAAAAATTGATGTCTCTCTTCGGAGGTAGTCGAGGTACCTCCTAAAATACAACTTCAAACTCTGTAAGTACTTCATGGACTCCAATCTTTGGGACTTCATATCTGGATGCTTCTTCCACACGAGCTACAAATAATTGACAGCCTTTTCTGTAGCACTTCTTCAGATGCATTGTTGAGATTTCTCTAACCACCACAACTTTGGGAATCCCTTAGACTGTTTTCCGATTCCCTTCCTCATCCAGGCATGTAAACTTCTTGTTACGATAGTCCAAAAGGGCATGGTGCTGGTCCAACCAGTCCATCCCAATTAAGCATTCATAAGAGCATAAAGGTAGAATATTCAATTCAGCCTTAGTGCTCAATCCTTTCATGTCCACAGGACAGGACTTAACCAACTCAGTGACTTTCCTCTTGGTTCATGTAGCCAACTACACTAACCAAGACTTTTCATGTTTGCTTCTTGATAAATGAAAACTTTCCACCACCCTAGGATCTACATAACTATGGCTAGCCCCTGAATCAACTAAAATAGTAAACGGTTGGTTGTTAATCATACCTTCCACTTCAATCATGTGCGACTGAAATTCAGCTTGCTTGTTGTCCAGGGCCGCATAGATCCTTGGCATTCTACTGCCCATGTCCTCCACTGTTTCAACTTGCTGAACATTGTGGATGACTCTCACTTTATCATTTCTGTGGGGGAAATCTATGTACCTATGATTTCCTTTACAACCCCAACACTCCATAGGTGGCGGTCTTGGCATTTGCCCACCCACTTCAGCATTCTTGGGCTCTCTAAAAGATGGTTGTCCCTGAGGACTGTTTCGGAAAAAGGGAGGCTTGTTTCCCTTCTGCCTCTGCTCTTTCCTGAACTTCTTCTGATCATCCCAAGCCTTCTGAAAAGTAGGTTTTTCCCTTTGCTGCTCATACAAGCATTTCGCCCTTCTTATTGTTTCTTCCATAGTCGTAGGATCATCATACTGAATCTTGTCACCAATGGAAGGTGGTAGTCCACTCAGATACCTCTAAATCTTGAAAGCCTCATCTTTGATGAATGGAACATACTTCAGTAGTTCCAAGAAACTTCGTTCGTATTCATCAATGGTCATGCTGTCTAGCTTGAGCTCGAAGAACTCCTTCATCTTTCTGTCATAGTATCTTTTAGTCAGGTATTTCTTCTCGAAATACCTATTCAACTCCTTCCAAGTGATATCTTTCTCTCTAATGTGTTGCACCTGCACAAACTGATCCCACCACATGGATGCTTTTCCTTTTAGTAGATACATCACAATTCTTCCTTCTGCATGAGAGGAATAATTCTGCAGTTGGAAATATTTCCTCATGCCAAGCAACCATGTTTCGGCATCTTCCTCCTTCTTATGTTCTCCATCAAATGTAGGAGGCTTAATATTATTCATCTCCCCTTTCAATTCATCCATCCCAGATCTCTTGTGCTTTCTGGTAGGAGATGGGCTTGAACTACTGTGTACTTCCTTACCGGAATGCTTTGGGGAGCGACGATGATGTCTACTACCACTCCTCAATCTTCTTTTTCTCTCAGGGGTCCTGACACTTCTTGATCTTCTTTTCCTCTCAGGGGTCCTGTGACTCTCTGTCTTGCTTGAGTCACTCCCCTTCTCCAATTTCCTTTCTATTCTTTCCAGACTCTTCAACATCTTTAATTTGAATTCACCTTGTTGATCCCTGACCCTCATGAGCTTTCGGTTATTGGCTTGGTGAGCCTGGGCATCCTTCTACAATCCTTCAATGATTTTCATTATATGCCCTTCCTTATGCAATTCTCTTATGTTCCCATTAGAGTTCGATCCTTCGACTCCCAGGTTGACATTCATTCCTACCTTTTCATCCTCTTTTTCGGAGGCAATCAGCACCTCTTCCAATTCCATACTCGGCGTCGGTTTTCGGCTGTCCTAACACTCGTTGAAATTTGCACACACAACGTGCAGTCAACCGAAGTTTTTCAGGCCTTAAACCCTTAACAAAATCACAATATTCATAAACCAATGTGAGTGAGAAAATGTTTTGACTTCACAAATTTTTCTGAGCTCCGACGGCTCTGCAAATTTTGGGACTTCGGGACTTCTGGCTTCGGGGTTTTGGTCCACGACTCTCTCACACTCACTTTCGGGTTTCGAGTCTTCGGTACCCAGGAGTTCATGATGCAGTGACTCCCAACCCCTTGTCAGTCCAACTCCCGAATTCTGAAATCCTGATTTACTTTACTCTTCAGGCCCACAGTACGGTTGTTGCCCTTAACCACGGTGGCGTATGGCACGTTCAAGAGGATCCACATCACCTTCGGTGATGTCATCGGGTCCCACCATTCTCACCTATCTTCTCGACTCGCTGGCACGTGGTGCACATCCATGTGTCCACGTCCATTCCAATCGAAAATCCAACGGTTAGACTTTTCTTGGATCTACTGCGCAGATCCTTTCGGTGTTTCGGGATTTCTAGCATCGGGAGTTCATGCATCTTCACCTCTCGAAATTCCGTTTGCCAAAATCCTAAAATTACGGTCTATTCTTCCACTTGATCTGACAGTCACTTACGATCTATGGTGTAGATCGTTTCAGGATTCTGGGTTTCACTATTTCGTGACTTGTGAAAACAAGGGTTCTTGCCCTTGGGTTTTCTAGGTGTCGAAACGCCGACCGGTAGCCACGTTTTCCCGATGGATGGTCCCGACGAATTCGAGATTTCGTGTATCACGATTTCCACGTTCCTGTGTAACTCGAAAGGGTTTTTAAACCCTGTGCACGTTTTTCATATCTAACGGTCATGAGGGTTCTCCTTTTCCCCGAACATATCCTACGGCTCCAACACTTCTGGTGTGGAGTCCTCTCTCTCTGTGGATAGATGCCACCCCGACTACGGTTTCATAACACCGCTACACCTCCTGAGCTTGGTAATATGGTCAAGTAACTCCTTGACACTCAAGAGTATTCAAAGGTCCAAAATTGGTCCTCCAGACACAATTTCTCCTCAAACCCTCAGTCCAAAGACCACTCAATTGGCCCATCTAGGATCAACATCGAAACCTTGGCTCTGATACCATACTGTAACACTCTTTCATTCTGTAACGCTCTGATACCATACTGTAATGCCCCCATTCCGGGCCGGGCAGGAGCTACTTCACGAAACAACAATCTCATACTTAATTCTATATATAAGACATGCATTTAAGCAAATGAAAACACATTTAAACTCAGAGTAGGAACAAGAATTACTGCTAACATAAATAATCCATGGAATTAACATTAATTCATATGCACAGCAGAATACATGATAAATATAAATACACAGAAATGCAAAACATAATTAAAACATCGTCTGGTACTTATCTTTGAAACGGTGGTAATTCCACCAACCACGTGCAGGCCTTCCACGAACCTCCCAGCCTTAGACCACGCTGCTCATCAAGCTCAGCAGTGGGTCACCCCCGAGCTGGGACTAAGCTCCACCCCAAGGTAAGGAATCCTAGGCTAGGCTGAGGTTACAGGGAAAACAACACAGAATGACTGGAAGGATTCTTCCCAGGATGCCATCTTACGCCCACTACTCCTGGATTCTCATTCCCCACATGCCTGCTCCACCCTGGTGTATACACCTTCTTTGTCACCTAGACATTCCTTTGGCTGCTAACCTCCCTTACCTTGGGTTTTAGCAACAGGCCGGATCAGGACGTCTCAAAGCCTGGAGTTGGTGCTGGACACTCTCTGGAAGAAACCACTTCCAGCAAACTCTCTCACCTGGAAAGAGTTTCTCACAGGCCTGACAACCTACCTCTTCCAACAACAATCACCTCCCTCACCTGGACAGAGGTTACACACAGGCTCAACACAGACTTACACTGGCCAGTAAGCCACGCACAGTCCCGCACTGCGTGGCCACAATAGCCAACTAGGAAAACAGACACGGGCTTCCCAAACAGGCTCCGCAATCACAAGATAGACTCAGGGTTTTGGTTTCGGGATTGCACCAAGTGTACAAACATTCCACGCACAGGCTCAAACTATGTAGATAGAGGTTGTACCGGCTATCTTTGAAATCAACACAGGCTTTTCATCTTTCAGGGTTGCACCAGGGTATTCTTGCAGAGGTCAGATGGGACTCACGTTCAGACGGTCGACGGTGGAATGGAGGAGGAACCCCCATCATGGTTCAATTCAGTAGTTTTAACTGCATGCACTTGGGTTGACACTTGTCATCCATGAAACTACATGTGTTCCATCAGCATGTGTTCCTTCCCATTTGGAAGTCACTTGTCATTCCAAAAGAACTTAGGATAAAACATATATTTCACATGGTCTTTTTGGAATAATATCAAAATATTATTCCCAAGGACTTAAGCCCCTAGGCTCAACACTTAGCCCCTCTTCCCACCTTCCAGCCCCTAATCCCTTGCCCACTTTGTGGAAGCTTAGTCCCCCATCACTCATTCATCATCGTTGGTCTGCACGTAGCGATGTTTATATTTTTATTAATGTTCTGCATGATTACATATACAAAAGCTGGCTCTTGGCCTTCAACACTTAGGCTCTCGGGCCTAACAATCACATAAGCCCACCAGCTTATATAAACTTGGTTCACCAGCCTATAAAAAAATTTTACAACTCATTTCGTAAACAATATTTACAACTGGGCTTGACCTTGGGGACATTACATGTCCCTTGATATTGTAAAGGAAAGATTAGATCTTGGCCATTGAATTTAGGGATGGGGAAGGTGAAAATTTATTTTCAGTTATAAGAGTAAGCCTAGGGTAGTGTGCAAGACCAGTCAAGAGATATTTGAGAGAGAGCTGGAAGGAACATGTATGCAACATATTTTGCACGGATTCTAACAAAATTTGGGCACAAATCCCAAGACATTTTTTTATGAGAAGTTGTTGAATTTTTTGTTGAGTGGGAGGTTGTACTGTATGGATCCGTACATGTCATACATCAGGAAAGTGGGCACAATTTTTTAGGAAGCATGTGGCATGAAAAATTGAGGCAGTTTGAGGGTTTTTCTTTCTGCATAACAACCTTACTGATCAGACCGTACAGCAGTAGTTTGGCATTGTTTTCAAGGCGTTGATTCTCAGCAAGGTCGTATAGGCAATACGGACTTTTGGGCATGATTTTCAAGGAAAGCATTTTGGGGACTGTTTTGGGTGTTTGTGAGTGTGTTTCTCTTTCTTCCAAATGTATTATTTTTGTATATTTTGTACTTCCTAAAGCTGATAATAAATCTCTTTTGGTGGGTTTCCCCATTCTGGTGTTTTCCCTGGCTGGTTGCCAAATTTCTGGGTGTGCACTTGTGTTTTGTGAATGCTCTTCATTGTTATTTGTTGCTACTATATGCTTAGTAATGTGTGTTTCTTCTTATGATATATTTGAATGTGGGTTATTACATATCAGAGTTCATTTAAGATAGAAATTTGTGTTTACTAAGTGTTTGAAAAAAGTCCTATGTGAGTTAGTGTGCTTTTGTTGTTGATTTTCTACATGGTACCAGAGAAAGTGCTCTGAGTTACAGTGAGCAGTGTTATTTTTGGTAGGGATTTGAAGAGGGGAAACTTGGTTGTTTATTTTCTATTGAACAATTGAGAGGAAAATCGTTTCTTTCATCAAATATGAGGACCAGTTGGAAGGGATTTCCAACTATTTTCAATGGAATGTCAGAATGTCTGCTATTCTCAGGGAGAAAAAACTTTGGATCTTTGCCAGCTCTATAGTAGTTGTTCCCACTACAGAAATTATTTCTTTGGATGTTCATAATGAAAAGGGATCCAAATCTCAGAGGCTTATTCTGGATGGAGTGAAAGACTCACTTATCCCACACTTAGTTGAGAAGAAGTCATCTTATGAGATGTGGGGGACACTGGAAAAATTGTATGAGGAAAAGAATGAGAACCAAAAGATGGCCTTAAAGGACAATTTGCATGATACTAAGATGGCTAAGGGTGAGAGTGTGGCATCCTATATCACCCAAGTAGCATAGGTAAAATATTAGTTAGCTACAGTTGGGGAGGTCATTTTAGATTCAGAGTTGGTGAGGATAGCCTTGAAAGGCTTCACCAAGGAATGAGAAGTCTTTGGGAAGTGTGTGGTGGGTCGGGAACATTTACTAGAATGGAGCAGATTGTGGGATGATTTCTCTGAGGAGGAGATCCAGGAATAATAGTAGAGTAGTGGACAAAAGGGTGATGGAGCTTATGAAGAGAATGTTTTGCTTGCGACAAAGAGAAAAAGTAAGAAGCAGGGGAGTTCTGGGAAAGACTTGAGAAAAGTTAGATGTTTCATCTACAACCAATATGGCCACCTTGTAGCCCAGTGTCTGGTGAGGAAGAAGAAGAGGAAGGAGAAGGAGGGGCCAGTTGTAGTGATTGCAGTAGTAGTAGAGGAATTTTTAGAAAAGTTTGAGAAGGAATTCTCATTGGTCACTTTCGTGTCAAGTCTCAGGAGTATTGGATTTGTGCGTGATAGTAGATGGTTCATTGACAATGGAGCCTCGTGTCATATGAAATGAATATGGCATATATTCCTCAGTATCACAGAGACAGGTCCAGACCAGCTAGTTGAAAGTGAAGGGGGAATCGCATGAGCAGTACGTGAGTTGGAAGGGTCATATTACAGATCGAGTTTGAAGAACTTCTAGTAGTTGATGGAGTTATATTTATTTCAGGGTTAACCTACTCTTGGTGTCATCTTTCATAGATGTGGGATGTGCAACATTTTTCAAGAGTGGAAATGTATTTATCTACAGAGAGGGAGTGGATCTGGTCGAGCCACAGTTGATTGGTGATCTAGTTGATAGGTTGTACATTGTGTGAGGATAACTTACAGTTGGATATTCAAAGTCGGATGAGGGGCAAGAGGATCTTGAGACTGCAGTGGGCCCAAGGATTCAGTCTTGAAATCCAAGGGAAGAGAGGGAGTCTATTTTGAGCACAGAAAGAAGGCTCAGCTGGTGTGAGTGGACAGAAGCTTGGGGTGAATTGGATTATCCTAGGAGCTCAGGGTTTAGAGTGGTTTCCAAGAGGATATCTTCAGGTTCAAGCTCAATGTAGGTGTTGAGGTTGGCTCCAGGTTCAGAGGGAGATCCTACTGCGAATAGTCTGATGGACTTGAGGACAATACCAAGTGATAGTTATGGCAGTGAGTACCACCCTTTATGAGAGGGAGTGTTAGCTTTTATAGCTCAGGAGGTACTCCACATGTTTTGTCTTGTATGCGGAAGTGACCTTACATTTGTACTATTAGGCACTTTGAGACGAACAAAGTTTGTTCACACAAGAATTATCCAAAATACTTGGAATATAGCAAAGTAATCCATGTAGGACTGTAAATAATATATGAATAGATAAGATGATATGGGTGCCCTTAACCAATAGTCATGTCCTTTGATACATGTCCTTTCATTATTATTAGTTATTATTTATTAATTAATTATTATGTTATGAATATTTATTTATATGTATATTTATGTTCATAACACACTTGAATTTGTAATAGGTGTTTTATAAAGTTCTAATAAAGTGACTCTTTTATTAAAGTGACTTTTTGTAAAAGTGACCTTATAATATTTTATTAAAGTGACTTTCTGTCATAAAGTGGAAAATTGCTTTAGTAAATTTCAGTGATTTATTTTGGAGGGAATGAATCATGTCCCTTGATCTTGTAAAGGCAGGATTAGATCTTGGCCATTGGATTTAGCGATGGGGAAGGCGAAAATTCATTTGTAGTTATAAGAGTAAGCCTAGGTTAGTGTGCAAGAAAATTCAAGAGATATTTGAGAGAGAGCTAGAAGGAAAGTGTATGCAGCAGATTTGGCATGGATTCCAAGAGAATTTGGGCACAAATCCCAAGAAAAAATGTTGTGAGAAGTTGATGAAGTTTATTGTTGAGTGGGAGGGCGTAATATATGGATACATACATATTGTACAGTAGGAAAGCGGGAACGATTTTTGAGGCAGTCTTTGGCATGGAAATCAAGGCAATTGGAGGTTTTTTCTTGTTGCAAAACATCCTTACAGATCAGATTGTACAACAGCAGTTTGGCACTATTTTCGAGGTGTTAATTCTCAGCAGGTTCGTATAGGAAATATGTACTATTAGGAACGGTTTTAAGGAAGATATTTTGGGGACTGTTGTAGGTGTCTGTAAGTGTGTTTCTCTTGCTACCAAAGGTATTAATAATGTAGATTATGTACTTCCTAAAGCTGATAATAAATCTCTCTTGGTGGGTTTCCCCATTCTAGGGTTTTTCCTGGTGTTGACGCCTAAAAAGCACAACATGAGATCCCTTCCTGCAAATAAGTTGCAATGCATTTATACGTACATATTATTAATATTAAATAGGTGGGACCCATGTAGAACAATAGTAAAAGAAAATGACTCCTCATGTTAATATGTCATAGCTTCACTTATTATTGCATTACACGAATAATTACATAATTGGGAACAAAAGGAAAACTTTGATTCTAATTGCAATTTATGGAAGATTGGTTTATGATTTGATTTGAAAAGAAATGTTTATGTCGTTAGACATTCTTTCCCTTGCTACATCTAGACTACGATACTAAGAAATGGGTCATCATATGTTATGGATTTTCTTTGGCAAATTGTAGATGTGGTGGATCCTTGTGGTGGTTTTGGACCTAACATTTTTTATATTAGAGGTTTGTATAGTTATTTTGCCAAAACATTTGATGTATGTGTAAAGTGTTGATGGAATCTAGCATGCTTCATTATGCTATAGTTGACGACATTTAATAATGGAAGATGGGAAACGACATGCATTTATTGCACGTTTTTCTTACCCTATCTTGGGGACGACGCCACCTTCACTATGTTTTGGTATTTGTTGTGGGCGCTTTGGTAAAAAGAAACTCCACCATTTTTCGACCTCGAAAGAGTTGTGTCTCGTGGTTTCTTTAGCTCTACTCTTGCGGGTATGAATATTTTATCTCTTCATTCATTAAATTGAAACTCTGCTCGACTTAAAATCATTTTGTTGGCTCTAGGACTTTGTATGTGAACTATATTTGTATTCCAAAGTTATAGCATTTTGATTTGGGGTTTTCCTTGTTTTTTCCTTTTGGGCATTGGAGAAACTCAGCCAAAACTATATCTCGACTTTGTGTTTGGGTTAGGGTATGAATTATGGTGTGCCCGGAGAAAACGTTGTATTTATATTGTTGATATAAAAATATGGTGTATTGTTTTCATTCTGGTTGTGAAAAATGTGATGTATTTGTTTTCATGTTGGCATAAAATTGATATGAACCCAAATTATTGTCCGGCGCTCTACTTTGTTGGATTATTTGGATTAGTTATGTTTAGAACAAACGTTGGCAATTGAAATGTTGGAAAAGGTTTTTACAACAATTAAATTTGGGTTTGCTCAGATTCTATGACTAATTTCTAAAGTTTTCACCTTTTCTGTAAAAGAAAAGGGTAATGAAGGGTTCTTGTATTACCCTAGCCAAACCCAGACCTTGGAAAATTTGTATGTGGCAAATGTTGTCACCTTGGAAATTTTCCAAGAAATTTTTTGAAGGAATTATTATCACCGTGCTTATGGGTGCATTGTAAATATCACACTTACTTTGTTTCGGTTCAGGCCTTGTTTCCCATTGAATTCGAGCATGTAAATAAATTGAAGTCTTGTTTCTTATAATCATAACATTGGTTCGAAAAATAAAAAATGTGGGCTCATTGTGTTATTTATCCACTGGGAATTTGGTCGACTTCTGAAGTTGATTTGAGTTGTTGATTACTAAACCCACACTGGGGTTTTCGGGCCACTTTGGTTTCATTGCCAATGGTTTGAGGTTATAGTGAAATTTTTGATACACCGTCGAAGGGTCCTTGTGATTCCTTTCAGTCTTTCAAGCCAATTTAATATATTTTAGTTATGATTATTGTCAAGCCAAAATGTTGGGTTATTTGTCTCCTACATATTGTTTTACCATTTTAAAACAACATCTATGGTTTTGGGAAGAAAGAAAAGTTGTCAGTTCTAGAATATTCCTCGAATTTGATATTAAATTGTTTGAAGGTTGTAGTTAATGGATGTTGTATGATGAAGTGTTATGGTTGTGGCTCGAACGAGTTTTGGCTAAGGGGATTATTGTTATTCAAATCGCCTTGGTGAATAAGGGTAAAATAGTTCCAGCAAAGAATATTATTATGAAATATAGAATTAACGAATGATATTTTATTTAATGGAACAGTAACCATCTTACTCTCATCCATTATAACACTTTTTCACTCATTACATGCCCATCATTCTCCCAATAACATTTAATCCACTTTCATTTTTGTTATTATAAATTCATTCAAAGGATTTGGATGATGATTTGGGTGAAAGTTTCAATATGAAGGCATTGTTTTATAAAGGAATGGCTCTCCATTTTGCTTGAACAGTATTCATTTGTTCTTTCCCATCATGATATCATTTTTTATTCATTACAAAGCCCCCCATCTTTCTAATAACCCTATAATTCCCTGTTCATTTGCAATTAATTATTAAATTCAGTATTTGGTGGATTGTATCAATGGATGGATTGCATATTCTTTTGATGTGAATAATAGAGCCAACATCTCGATTTTATTTAGGTAGAGTATTGGTGAATGGATTGTTAAAACAAATTGTATTTTGATTGAAATATTTCTTCAGGATGAGTTTTTTTAGCAGGGGCAGCAATGGCAGAGGTGCAAACAAAGGTAGAGGAAACAATTGCCAAAGACGCCATAGAAGACCACAATTCTCGATACATTTTGATGTTGATCCGCAAGAACTAAATCATATTTTTCAAGTTGGGTTCTTCAACCTAGTTGGCCAAGGCATTCTCCAACCCTGACCTGAGAGGCCTCCTTTCCGTCCACATCAAAAATTCTCTGGTATCCATGTTCCCCCTCATGTTTCTATGCAGCCATAACCACCTGCCAATGATGGTTAGCAAGAGATAGTCCATCAGCCTGTTGCACATCATAATGGTTGGCCTACAGTATCATTGTCATTACCTCCTCCTCCACCACCATTCAATCCAAATTTCCAAGATGATTGCATTCTTTCTCCTGTCCATTCCTCACATGCAAGAAAAAGGCTCAAAACCACCATGCCCGAACCAAAGATTGATAAAGGGAAAAAAGTGGTCAATTCCCCTAACTCTTCTGAAAATTCCTCAGAATCAATATCCTCCCATCTTCACATCAAAGACAATTTCTCCCATGTCATCAGTGAGATCCATCCTCAAGGTTCCAATCAGCCTAAGGCTACAACAGAAAGATCAAAAGAGGGAAGTAGTGGGAAGAGGAAAATCGCCTCTCATAGAAAATATGGATTTTGATGTTGTTATTGGCATGGTAACAAATTGTTTGTTTTGGGCAGCAAGCATATATTTAGACAAAATGTTTTGGACAACGTCGATATTATCCTATTTTTGGTCAACGTTCATATTTTATTTTTGTTAAATATAAAAATGTTTGACTATTTATGTGAATGGGAGTTACAAGGAAAATGTTGGAGCATATCTTGGGTTATTATATTTCACATTGTGTTGATTATTGAAGTGAATAAAAAGGGAGTAACAAGGAGGATTCATATTTTGTTAAAATTTAACAAAGAGATTAAGGGTGCCACCTATTTAGTTATTATTTAATAGACCCATATTTGTTATTATCTATTTGTCTCAAACTAGTGGTTAAGCTAACTAAAGCTTAACAAAATAAAGGTAGTTGAACTACCATAACTTATTTTGAAGAAGAATAAAATGTCCATAAAAATAAGAGACAAAGGGTGAGAGAACAGAAGGAGAACTTCTGATATAAGGTTGTAATGAAGCTACAGTTCGAGCCACGGCAGGAGTGCTAGTAGACTGTGGCAAGGATGTTGTCCACACCTCTCCCTCAACATCTTTGGTAGTCGTGAGTGACCCCTTTACTCCACATGTGAGTCTGGTCGGCAAGCTATCGTCAGCCTACATCATCAACGAATCATGTCAGCAATATATCCATAATCATATCATCTAATCAGATGCACTAATATCACATATAAAACAATCGAACCCCAATGGTTCACTCCCCCACTCGATTTGGAGTCCAAGGGGCTCGATCGATGCCTCTGCATCCTCGAGGTCCAAAATCCTACACACTCAGTAAAACCGAGTCAATAGCACATATCTATGTCAATTCAGTAAAACAATATGTCATCAACCCATAACGCCTCATAATCAAAATCAAACATTTAATAGTATAATAATCTAGATCACTTGCTAGCAAGTGTACTCAAAGAATAAGTTCGATCAGTGCGCAAGAGCGGGATGTTAAATACACCCCCTCTTGGTTTAAAATTCGTCTCAAAGTTTCATAGTATAAGTGTCGAATAATGTGTATCACAGTATCATAAGTCTATCTATCAAACAAAAATGGAAACTGTTGGTGCATAACATATGCATCCTCCCAGGTCATTGAGTGTGAACTATAGTTGTCCCATTGGACCTTGACCTAATCTACTATTCGACGTCATATTTTTCAAATGTGATGATTCAAGATGCAGGTCGGCTCAGCCGTGAGCGCCCCCTCGTCCGATACCTACAAGGAACTCATGTCAATAACATGTGTAGGATCACTAATATAATGTCTCAAAATAGATACATGAAAAACATCATGCATACGCCTCAAGGAATCAGGCAAGGCTAGTCGATAGGCCATGGGCCCCTTTCTTCCCATGAACCTAGGAGAGAGTGTATCTCCCTTTCCAAACTTGATTGAACTCTTATGAGGTTTAACCCGCAAGAAGACTTGATTGCCAACCTCGTAACTATGGTCGACACAGTGCACATCGACATAACTCATCTGTCGATCATGCACTTATTTAATCATCAGTCTTATTGTTTGTATTTTCTCTTCCATTTCTTGGATCGCTTCTGGTCCCACCAGGACCCTATCCTCAAGCCGATCCCAACTCAAAGGTGTCCGACACGATCACCCAGAAAGAAACTCGAAAGGTGACATCTTAATGGTTCTCTGGTAACTGTTTTTATGAGCGAACTCTAATTCTTCCCAACGCTTTTGTTGGTCCATCACGTACATGCGCAACATGTCCTCCAAGGTCTGGTTCGTTCGTTCAGTCTACCCATTAGTCTCCGGGTGATACGCAGTACAAACGCCGGTGATACCAGTTAGAATATTTTCATAAACAATCCAAAATCTGCCTCTACATTTATATATTCATTCTAGCCCCAAAAGTTTACAAACGCCTTCCTGCACAGAGGGCAGGCTCCTCTTTCTCCATGCCTTTCTATATCTTCAAGATAATATATATAGAGGAATTTCTTGTGGAATTCAAAACGTTCAGACTTCTCGTAATTCTAAAATTAGAGATGGGTTACAAGGAGGAATGATTTATAATAATCATTATCCTATTTTAAAGGGACAGTTAGGAACAAGTTCATCATATATAAGCCCTTTTCTTCGACCACCATCTATCCAAAACATGCTGAGATTTACTTATTCCAGTCTGAGAATTTATTTCAGCTCATCGATCTCCTTCTTCAAACCGACTAATGAGGCCGGTTGATTCTCCCCAATGATTTCAGTCGTTTCGGCCATGTTTTATGTCTTCTGTCATTTGCTATGTTTATGTTTCACAGCTGGCCTGTTGATGATTAGGTCCTTCATGATGGGATTTAGCCTAACTTCTTATCCTGGGTCTATAGCAGGTTCTGTATGGAATTTAGTTTCTAATATACGTGCAATTTCCCTTTCCATCTTACCAGTGGATAAACCCGCCATGTTACTTGAATGACCTGTTTGACTGAATATGGCTTGATTTTCCTTGTCCATGTATCCCAGTATCATAGACACCAAGATGTTCCTTTCAGAAATTAGAGAGTTAATATTATGGATGAGATGATACCCTCATACTTGAGAATCGGTAGTTATAGAGTTCCAATCATGAGTCATTGACAAAGTCATTTACAGGTACATTGGTTTATCATGATTGGATAATCTACTTCAAATGATTAGCTTTCGAGTTCGTTATATGGCAGTGTTCACCTGACATCATACGGTTGTGAAGTACCGAACGAGTGAAGCAGAGTGATTCTGACCAGTCGTCACCCACCCCACGAGTGGTTGATTTGACATATTGAAACATGTGACATCAGGGATTTGGCGAAAGTGGTTTTAGGCAAACCGTCTTTCACCCTGATGTATCTCTAGAGGCGTTGCGCATCCATTTTAAAAACCACAATGGTTTTCCCCGCTCCGCCCTTACATGATTAAGTCTCGTGCAAATTCACCGCCCGATATGGCCTCCAGCCGTTGATCTGGGTCATTTTATAATCGATGGTCTGTCGAGTTATGCCTTTTGCACCTCCGCTATATTTTTCCATACGCTGCCAGATTTGTCCCGGTCCTCTAAATTATCAATTCTCCAAACTATCATGCTTCTGGGATGATGTAGCTCTTGCTAAATTTTCGAGACTTGGATCCTGTCTGAAAATTGTTATGGTGATAACATAGGCTCCAACTGGGGATGCTATCCTCCCTGTGAGGTAGCAAAGAACTCGTAGACTTGGTGCCTGATCCATTGGAATGATCCCAAAACAAATGTGTGTACCATGCTCCTTCCATATCACTAGTGTCTGCTGAAGCCCAAACTCTGCACGTTGCTCTCAACTGGATACTGAACACTGAATATTCTACTGAAACAAATTGTACACAATAATGGAAATATAAACTAAAAAATTCTTGTCCAACAATCTTATCCGTACATTCCTAACTACCCTAAAATGTTGAAATTAATATTCAATCAAGTGATGCTAAAGTTCCAATGCAACCAATCAAGCAATTGGCTTCCTGATTTTTCTTCACTCACATCTTTCTTAAGAAGGCAGACAAATGTAAAAGATGGCAGCTGAAAACAAAATTTGAATCTAGAATCTGAGTTTATGAATGAAACAAACTCCTTCTTCATTGATGATTGTAATAGGATAGCCACCGGATCTTGAAAATCACGAAAAATCATTTCTTCTTGGTGAGCAAAAACAAAAATATAAGACTCTTTTCTAAGTGTTTGTTGTTCTTTCTCTATTTCTTGTGTTTTGAGAACATCTTCAAATGAAATGGCAGCAATGGGTTTTTCTAATTCTCCATGCATCTCAAGAAAAACACTCATACATTCTTCAAATATAACAGCCATATTATGTGCATCAAGGCTATCCTTTTTTTCATCAAACAATTCTGATTTGGTTTCATTAAACTTCTGGAAATTTGTTTGAGGGCTGCCATTTTGACTTTCAAATAAATTAATAGAAATAAGTTATTGCTCATAATATTCTTGCAAATGCGAAAAACTAACACCATGAACTATTTCACAGTCTAGAGTCCTCATGGATGTATTTTTAAAATCCTCACATGTGTCTATGTTGTTTAGAAATTGAACTAGTACGTCATTCTCAGGGGAAGAAAGGCAACCTTGAAATACCTTGTCTTGCTGGTAATATCGTTGAACATCTGCATTAGTTTTGGGAGAAAGGAAAAGACCTTTGATAAAAAATTCTTGATCGGCTTCTTCTTTAATCTGATGATTAAGCACTGATTGGAAATATGAATCGAAATACCCTTCCAAGTAATGATAGTGCAATTCATGTGAGTGTATTTGGTGTTCTTCAATGATGACAACCTTTTCATGTAAAACAGTGCCACTGAAAATGTAGTCAGAACTCCCTATTTTTTTGAAATTTCATGATTTTCTCTTAACCATTCAAAGGAATAATAACATAAGGGGAGAGAGTTTTTATCAGTAAGCCCACTGCTTTCTTCACTTTCAATGCCATGCTTGGACGTTCTCTAATTTGAAACGTTACAGACATTTTGTTTTAATAAGTCGAATGAGGGAAAACACAATGGTAAGGTTTTGTTACCTGATTCGAAACCTTATTCATTATTTTTAGTATCATCATAGGTACATTTTTCCATCTCTTCAGGTTTATGGACATGCTCACTTTCTTCTTTGTCTTTGACCAACGACAGTATTTCTGAATTTACAAGGTCTTCCTCAAAACAAAGTATAGGGTCATCAAGTGTCTGAGAAGAGTACTCCAATATCTTGTCAATCTGTTTCGTTGGTTTGGTGTGACTTTGCATCAGCACAAATTTGTTTGCCTCAACAATAATCTGAGAATTCTCTTTCAACAATTTGAATGTAGTAAAGCACAAGGGTAGAGAATTATCTTTAGCTGATCTAATATTTTGCTTCTCACTGTACTGCTGAAAAACAAAGTCTTCAATATCACGATTGTCTTCACACTCGTCATATACAGGAATATCACTGACATATGTAAGGTCATCTAACAAGAACAAACTTGGAACATCAACCTATTCTTTGACAAATTGATTTGTACACTCATCCTCTTGATTATCTATAGATGAATACATGAAATAATCAGCCCCTTTCTTATCATGGGATGGATCAGAAACTAAATCAGCACCTTCTCTTTCAATAAGTGGGACATAATTTTTTGCAACATCCTTGGTATTGGGAAATTCAAGAGGTCCTATGAAATGGTCAACTATATGCTCAAGGTTCCAATCAACCATTTTCTGTTCATATTCTCTTTTATTTTCTTTAGCATCTAACTCCTCATTTTGGATATGTTTACATGCTTGGATGTTGTGTTGAATACCCTGAGCATCATTAAACATTTGTTTTAATGACTTAGGTATTCTTTCCATCAGGAGGAAAGACAAATCTAGATGAAGAGTAGTTGCATAATGGAGCATGGCAGCAGCTTCAGTGGGTTGAATTCCTTTGGACAAATTGTAATAGACACTGGAAAACCTTCTACTGAATATAGAAATATTTTCATTTCTCTACTTTTTTAATGCATAGAACTCTATAAGTTGAAGATCCAAAGATTTCTTCTTGCCCAAAAACTTTAAAAAGACATCCTTCAATTCCTCCCATGAGATAATTGTCTCTGGATGCAAATGTCTAAACCAGTCTTTGGTGTCTCCTTTCAAGGATTGAGAGAACTCCATCATACAAACATCTTCATGGTCAATCTCAAACAAATCTATAAAATTCTCAAACCCTTGGATGTTCTTTTAAGATAAGATGGTATCAGGTTTCCTTCAAACATAGGCAGGTACTCATAGTGTTTTGGAGGAAAATCATGAAGGATGTGGGGTAACTTTAAGGGTTTGTATCTATGTTGGGCTTTGGAGGACGTTGGACTAGAAACCGGGGAAGATACATAGGCCTTGGCTTGTGAGGTTTATCGACTTGGTCATGGTCATCACATGGCCCAGATGTAAAACTCTTATCAAAATCAGTGATACAGTGGGGATATGCATGTGTAACTTTAAGAGGAGGATAAATGATTGCAAGTTTTTCAAGATTGTCATCCAAATGCAATAGGTAAAGAAAAATTTGTTTGGCATGCTCAAGGAAGGAAAAGAAGTAACTTATAACAAATAGTAAAATGCTTTGGAAGAGATCCCATTTTGAGTACCTGTTTTTCTCCATGATACCTTCCCACTCCCCTGTCAAGGGATCTCATCTTCTAGTGAAGTCTATGAATTATATTTGAAGCTTGAGTGGATTCACCAATAATGTTTTGGAAGTTGGATTCTGCATTGAGAGTGGAGTCACCAATAATTTTGAATTTCTGGATTCTTCTACCAGTGGAATCACCTTCAAACTTATTTTTAATATGTGGAGTCACCAAAGCAAGAATACAGCCAATATGTGCCCAAGTGTCTACTGCTCTCAGACCTTAGAACTCAACCATGCCATTCTTTCCCAGGGAAAAATTTTCAATTTCATCCCCGGCAATGACGCCAGAATGCTAGCACTCTGTAAATTTTGTCCGACTGAATAGACAAACGACAGAGGTAACTTTTTCAACTAGCTTTAGAGCTGAGGCACTAGCCTGCTCAACTCAAAGAGGGCTCTCTCATGTCACTTGATATAGCTATGGCAATCGGTGGCTAGATTTGGTTTGTGTTTGAGGTTTTTTAATAAAATGACTGGAAAAAAGAAGATAACATTTGGGCTATGGGGTCTGAAATAAATAGAACACATTACCAAACCTGAGAACTATTCAGAGGAAAAAGGCTAAATCAAGCAGTGAGTCTGAGTTTATATCTGAAAATTTTTCATGACATCAGAGAAAAAAGAAACACATAACTACATCATATCATTACAGAGATGAATTCTGAATAAGTTAAGAAGAAAGAAACACAGTCTAAGTAGCTAAGCCAAGAGCATCAAACAATGAATTATGGGCCTCTAAATCTCCAATTTAGAAAGAAAAAAGTATAAATGAAATATATGCTTACAGGAAATACATACTATGAGGGGAAAACAAGATTCATATCACTTCTAGTTAGAATCTTTTCATAAATAATCCAAAATCTACCTCTACATTTATATATTCATTCTATTCCCAAAATTTTACAAAAGCTTTCCTGCATAGAGGGCAGGCTCCTCTTTCTCCATGCCTTTCTATATCTTCAAGATAATACATATAGAGGAATTTCTTGTGGAATTCAAAATGTTCAGACTTCTCGTAATTCTAAAATTAGAGATGGGTTACAAGGAGGAATGATTTATAATAACCGTTATCCTATTTTAAAGGGACAGTTAGGAACAGGTCCATCATATCTAGGCCCTTTTCTTTGACCGCCATCTGTCCAAAACATGTTGAGATGCACTTATTCCAGTTTGAGAATTTATTTTAGCTCAGAGATCTTCTTCTTCAGACTGACCAACCAAGCTGGTTGATTCTCCCCAATGCTTTCAATCGTTTCGACCAAGTTTTTTTTCTTATGTCGTTTGCTCCGTTTCTTTTTCACAGCTAGCCTATTGGTGATTAGGTCCTTCATGATGGGATTTAGCCTAAATTCTAATCCTAGGTCTATAGCAGGTTTCGTATGGAATTTAGTTGCTAATATACGTGCAATTTCCCTTTCCATCTTACCAGTGGATAAACCTGCCATGTTACTTGAATGACCTGTTTGACTGAATATGGCTTGATTGGCCTTGTCCATGTATCCCAGTATCATAGACACCAAGATGTTCCTTTTAGAAATTAGAGAGTTAATATTACGAATGAGATGATACCCTCATACTTGAGAATCGGTAGTTATAGAGTTCCAATCATGAGTCACTGACAGAGTCACTTACAGGTACGTTGGTTTACCACACTTGGCTAATCTACTTCAAATGATTAGCTTTCAAGTTCATTATATGGCTGCGTTCACCTGACATCATACGGTTGTAAAGTATCGAATGAGTGAAGTGGGGTGATTCCGACCAGCCATCACCAACCCCACGAGTGGTTGATTTGACATATTGAAACATGTGATATCAGGTCTTTGGCAAAAGTGGTTTCAAGCAAACCGCCTTTCGCCCTGATGTATCTCTGGAGGCGTCGCGCATCCATTTTAAAAACCACAATGGTTTTCTCCGGTCTACCCTTACATGATTAAGTCCCATGCAAAATCACCACCCGATATGGCCTCCAGCCATTGATCTAGGTCGTTTTACAATCGATGGACTGTCGAGTTACACCTTTTTCTCCTCCGCTTTATTTGTCCGTACGCCACCAGATATGTCCTGGTCCTCTAAATTATCAATTCTCCAAACTATCGTGCTTCCATGACAATGTAGCTCTTGCTAAATTTCCGAGACTTGGATCATGTCTGAAAATTGTTATGGTGATAACACAAAGTACACAATTCACTCCAAAGCTTGTCTAGAGTATCATAGAACAATACATTATCAAGCATCGTAGTTCATCCCCTTACCATCCACAATCCAATGGGTAGGTGGTGTCCAAAAAAAACTTTATTGAAGCCATATTGACCAAAATTGTTCAATTACATCACTGAGATTGAGAAGATAGGCTTTCAGAGGCACTTTGGGCTTAGCAGACCACATGGAGGAACACCATTGGGCATACACCATACGAGCTTGTGTATGGAAAACATTTGTTGATGCTTAATGAGTTCCAAATCAAGACTTTCATAACAGCATCCAAGATTGGGATGGATCTTTTAGAGGTACAGTAGCAAAGGTTGGAACAATTTAATGAATTGGATGAGATCCGAAAGGACGTAGTTCATCATACTACCATCATCCATCAACAAAGATCGAGATGGCCTGACAAATTCACCGGGAAAAATAAATTCAAACCAGGTGACTCAACCCTCTTATTTGATTATGTATTTACAAATTTTAATGGAAATCTCAGTACTCGTTGATTAGGGCCATATAAGATAGAGACATTCTTTGATAATGGATCATTCAAAATTAAACCATTGATGAGGAGGAAATTTATTTTCTAGTAAATGGGAACAGATTAAGGTTATATCATAAGCCTACTAACATAGAATAATTTGTTCATAACTTTCTTGAGCAACCAGAGATGGAGATATTGAGTAAGGGAAGTTCTTCCCCTACTCTTGTCTCAGGGTGATTATTTTCTCTTACTGTTCTAAAAAATATATAAATAAAATAATATATATATATATATATATAATGAAAAAAAAAAAAGCATAGATTGTGAAAACCAATTTATTGGCTTAACTATGCAACAATTTTGTTTGAAAACTATATATGGAGGACAAAATTCTCAAAATTCTTCAAATAAACAAACAGAGCATCTTCAACTCATGTTCAGCATTTATTTCTAGCATCTAAATTTTCAGCAATATGTTATTGGCAACCTGCAGAGATTCAGTTTTACAGTATCATCAGATAGATTTTTTACACTTCAAAATTCAAAAATATTTTTCATGGTTCTTCACAAAAAAATAATCTTAGCAACAGTGACTAGATTGTTTTAGTTTTTTCTCCTGAGTTTCAAAGTTTTATCATCGCAACAAGCTAGATATTTTTACCAGTGATTATGTTTCATGATTTAAAAGCTATGTGTAAAGATGTTTTGTTCTTTGTTTCTATAATTGCATACTTTTTCTACAACCACAGAAATTTACTTGTAGCTATTTTTCAAAGCAATTACCATATACTAATTATTGCAAGCCCTAGGTTGGTACAAGTTATGAATTTCATTCAATTTGTCATGAAATTCAATTATGCATACTTCATTGGCAGTGGATTTATATATCCTACAATAGACTATGATCAACTTCTTCATCGACATCAACATCATCTTCTTCAATTGTTGAAGTTTTGCAACTTCGGGAAGTCATTCTCCACAAGGAAGTACAAGAAGACCCATTTGAACATAAAGAAGCCCTGGGAATAAATTGAAGACCCGGGAAGAGAATTTGGCCCCACGAGTAAAACACAAAAAATGATAAAGTGAAATTGAAGACCTGGAATGAGAATTTGGCCCCACAGGAAAAATACAGGCGCCTGGATTAGTATAAATACAAGTTGGATCATTTCATTTGGACAGATAGACAGTCTCCTTCTGCAGTGCATACTAGGAATTTGTCAGTTGCAGTTATGGTATTTCCACTATATCTTGGAGTTCTGGTTATCTTGGTGACTGCACCACACTTGGAGAGGCACTAGACTTGGATAAGCTCTCTCTTGGTTATATTTTGTCTAGTCTAGTAAGATGCTAGCTCTTGGAGATGCTAGGATTAGCGAGGACATTCTCTATATGGTATTTTTATATGATGATGGTGATGTACTGGTAATATCTTGGACTGAATTATTCTATAAGAAAGGTTGTTGGGTTTTCTCCCAAGTTTGGGTTTCCGAGGATAACTTCTTGTGTTCTTGTGCCTATTGTGCATGGTTAATGTTTCTAGATATTTTTATTTCCACTGCATTGTTGTAGTTGAGATTTTCATTGTATAGTTAATCTATGATAATTGTGATATGAAATTGAATCTTATTTTGAAATCATAAGGAAATAACTATCAAGATCTTATAATTAGAAAGATCAACATCAGCAACATCAGCTTCTTCATCAGCATCATATTCTTCAGCTTATTCATAAACATCATATTCTTCAACAACATCATCTTCTTCATCAACCTCAACATCATCTTCTTCAGCAACAACATCAGATATCCTTCAGCATCAGCATCAGATCTTTTTCTTCCTTAGGATTCATTCTTCACCATCATTCATCTTCAGTACTAGGACTTTCTCTTTAAAAAAAATGGAGCAATTCAATTTAGTCTTGCTTCAGTTCCATAGGTGACAAATTATTCAGGTTACAGGTAAATCAAAGAAGCAATAGTTTCGTAAATCATTTGTGCAATTAGATTTATTGGTTATATATAAGATGGAAAATAACATGAACCTCAAATCATACATACTCTATTTTTCCTAAGTCTATTATTCATTTTCATGAATTCGATGTTATGCATACTCTTGAAAACTTACCTTAACCATGCAATCCCTTATGTTAAACACTCTATCATATGATTTTTAACATGCATGGTGAAAATTTATTTTCGGCATGCATTATATTTCAAGAGTGATTAATTGGACCATCAAATTGACCCAATCATGAAGACGTGTTGCCACAAATTGCAATAATAGCAAGAAAAACAACATGAATGTCTACATGATTTTGAATCATGAATTTTGTCCTCGCCGAAATCATTGAAATTTCCATTTTATTGGTGAAATATGCCTTCTCTCATTATTATTTCCTATCTTACCATGTGACAAAGAATCCAATTTTATTTGAATTTTCACTAAGCTCTACACAATTTGATGTATGGGGCCTGTAGTCAGATGGGAGCTGAGTGGGATTGAGTTTTTGGAGGAATATCCTAAGTGTATGAGGTGATTCCAAAAGGTTGGGTGGTTTCCCTTTTTAGAGAAGTTTTGAGGGAAAGAGAAACATGTGGCTAAGAATTTTGCGAGAATTTTTGACAGCACAAAGGCCCAAATTGGGGATCTTGAGCTCCAATTGACTGAGGCATTCATCTCATAGGTGACAAAGCTTCCTTAAGGTGGTGAACTCTGGTTCAAAAATAAGAGAATTCAAGGAAAAGTCTGGAAGGATTTCCTCGAAAATCTATAACAAGCAGCAGACTGGAATAAAGGTATGCCTACCTCTGCATTTAAAAATAAATGGCATGACATGATGTTCAATTTATAGAAGTATGTAACATGTGAAGGAAGGTATAGGTTGTCTTTTATTGCCATCTCAAATCACTCATGAATTTTGTGAAAGGTTAGGAGTTGGATATGCCCTTTTATTTGATGAGTAGTTTAAAGAAAATGTATTCAAAAATACAGTGTAATTCCAGGAATACAGAAGGTAGTTTGTTTCATTTTAGATTGATTAAAATGTAAGTGGACGCTAGACTACAAGAGAATAATGACAATTGGGAACAGTTCTTGATTCGTAAAAATTATATTGAAGCCCAAAAACAATAGGTGACAAAAGGTTCAAGGTGATACTGAGAACGGAGTTTCAGATACAAAAATGAGGGTTTCCAAGTTAGAAATATTGGAAACATAGAAAGAAAGTTATGAAGTACCTAAGCTAGAGACTATAGAGCTAGAAGATGAATAATCATAAAATGCAGAGATGGAGAAGACCACATAAGTCAAGGAGGTTATAGAAATTGAGAAGAAGAAAAGAAAGACATTAAAGCCCAAGATATCAGTGAAGAAGTATAGAGCAGAAGGAAGAACAAGAAGTTAGGGTTTTGAACCCGGGAACTCAAAAATCAAGAGGAAGACCTTGGGGAAGAACATGAAAGGGAGCCAATAAAGTCCAAAGCAAGAAATTGAAGTTGGGAGAAGAGAATTGAAGGTCTTGAGAATCAAGAAGTAGAGCATAAGTAGTCCAAAGACAGGAAAGGAAAATAGCATCCATCAAGCGAAGAACAATAAGGAGTATGACAAAAGAATTATTAGTGGAGAAGCATGATAGTAACAAATCCAAGGAGAAAGAGGTTATTGAACTTGATGAGTCTGACCAAGAGCATCCAGATAGTAGGAAGAAGACAAATTCACACAAAAATCTCAGGCCTAATTTATTTTCCATTCCATCGCCTAGTATTCATTTACCTACTTATCACTCATAGGAATTAGATAGAGAATTTAATCAGTTTGAGACTAATTATGAAGTCTATGATGCCCCTGAGATTGACAAAGAAACATAAATTGAACCTCTTTCAACTTATTTGAAAGAGGGGAAAATTGGAAAGGTTAGAAGGTTAAAAGAAAAACTTAGGGATCTAACACTCCTTGATAATCATATCAAATTGGAAAATTCAGCCTTGAAATCCAATATTGCACAGTTGCAAAAAGATAAAGAGCAACTGAAATGTCAGAAGAAGTTGTTGGAAACTGAAGCCGGAAAATGGTATATGTAGAGAAGGCTAAGCAGAATTAAGATCATAAAATTTAAGACCAAATTGGATAAGGTAAGAAGTGGACATGGACAATCCTCTGGCTTGAATATCTTGATAGACGCTTCAGACAGAACTTGAGGAAAGGATCAGAAAATTTTGAATTTTTCTAAAGGAAGTAGAGAGTCATTTTTGGTTGCTTGAGGACATGAAACATCTTTCGTGTGGGGTAGATGTTGATTCCTCAAAACTGACTCATTTTGTCACATTTTTTTCTTATAATTCCCTTCAAAAGTGTGTATCTATGCCTCAGTGATATCCTGTTTCACTCATTTTTTTCCACAAAAACATAATCAACTACAAAAATTATGCATTGAAGAAGGTTAGATGTAAGTTTTCCATTCTTATGTTTAATTCCATTCTTCTTTGTGCATAGTGATTTAATTAACTATTAGTGTATTGAGTAGCTACAGAATATTCTAATTCTATAGCCACTCATAATATGGTTTTGTAGCATGTTTACTAAGACGAGTTTCTGCGGTGAATTTGTTCATCCATAAGGATGTGGTCAACCTTAGACAAAACCCTGACATCTAGAAGGTGTCAAAATGTTCCACGAAGCTCATTCACCTATCAGCATAGCTCATGGATCTTCCATCTTGGAGTAGAAGTGAAGTCAAACTTGTTAGTCAATGCGTAAATATGGCAGAATGCACAAACCCATATTTCATTAGAACAGAGCATGAAGAGGCAACGAGATTGTATCAGATAAATTCATGCATTATGTCATGAATTTCTCTAATACGTGGATGATCAAGCTAAATCCATACATCCATGAAAGATCTAGATCTGATTTGGAAACTTCTGCATATGTAATCTAATAACAAACTATTTGTGAGATCCGTATAGTTTAGATCTGAGTGATCTTTCTCTTACTGTATAAATATGTGCAATTATATCCTCAAAAGGACGTTTTTGATCATTACTATTTGGTATCGAACTACTGTAAACACATTTGTTGATAATATAATATTTTTCTTACTGTTCTTTCACATGAATTGTTAATTTTGGGTTTCTAAGAGTTTATTCTTATATGACTTTTCCAAATAGCGTTCCCCAAGCTAGGAGGGCCCCCTATGGAGGAGAATGTTATTCATTTCCTTAAGCATTATTGGTATTGTGTTTTTATTTATGTCGTTGTGTGATTTCTCAATTTTGTCATTTCCTTTATGCAACTTATTTTATTTATGTCTACACGGAAGTAACTAATATATAAACCATCAATTAAATAACTGGGTGTTATGATCAGCATGAGCTCTCATTGTACTAAGTGATTGAAAGAATGTTATAAGAATCTAGTAGATTAGTGGTTTTACATATTGGAATTATTTTTGTGTTCTTATAAATTTGTTTTTACATTGTTAAGAATTTCTCTGTTCTTTCTGCAGTTGAATAGAACTCTATTTCTGTAGCTAAATCAAATGAACACATTTTCCTTATGCATGATTAGATATATTAGAACTAGTACATGCATATATTTTGCATTGCACTTCATCTATTTATGATCCCCGGGTCAATAATTTAATGTAATAAAGTTTAGCTAATGGGATTGACTGACAAAGATCGATGGGAATATGATCTATCAGATCACTCTATGTTGGGAACATATCATGACAGTTGGATTAAAAATGCATATAAAGAGACACACTAAGAAACACACTTTAACCTAACGACACATTAGACCAAGTTGATCTTAACTAACTCCTAAGTTTTTAACTATCCTAACATCCCCCCTTAAGAAAAATTGGGATAGGATTGAAGGATTTACAAAGGTGACACAATAGGATAAGGAAGGAGGCATTAGAGCCTATCTCTCCTTAATCATAACTTCTTAAAATCCTAACATAGATCAAAGTTTGGAAAAATTCACTTCTATAAGAGACTTTGTGAAAAAGTGTGCAACTCAATCTTCTGTAAGGTAGAAGATCACTTCAATAACTCAATCATGAATGAGTTTTTTGATGAATTGCATGTGTAGCTCGATGTATTTTTTGCAATGATGTTGAACTGGGACTTTGGTGACCTTGATGGCACTTTGATTGTCGCACTAGAGGGTGGTAATATGCTTCTTCTAGAATCCAAACTATGAAAGGATCTGTTGAATCCACAAGGATTCTTGACTTGCATTAACCATTGCTCAGTACTCTTCTTCTACTGAAGAAATAGCAATAGTTTGTTGCTTATTACAAGCCCAAGTGACAGGTCCAAAACCAAGGTTGAAAAAATAACCTACAGTAGAATTTCAATTGGCAGGGTTTTCATCCCAATTTGAATCAGTGAAACCAACCAACAAGGGAGTCCCTTTTGAACTATAATGTATCCCAAACTGAACTATACCTCGAACATACTGAAGTATCCTTTTTGTTTATGTACAATTTCTTTCATGGGGTGTTATCATATACTAGGAAACAAGAACAATAATAAAGGAAATATTAGGTCGGGTGTGAGTCAAATATAAGTGGCTACAAACTTACTAACGGTACAAAGTGGCATCAACTTTGGGATTAGTCTAGGTGGAAGCAAGTTTGACTCTATACTGGTAGGGATAAGGGGTTGGCTTAGAATCTTCCATGTGAAAGTGGTGAAGAAGGTCGCAAGAATACTTAGACTAGGAAAGAAAATTTCTTCCTTGGTTTGTAATACTTGGAGGCCAAGGAAATAATGCAAATATACTAAGTCTGTCATTTCAAATTTGTTTTTAAGGTTGGTTTTAACATGGGTTAAACATTTAGGGTTACTACAAGTGAGGATAAGGTCATCAACATAAAGAACAAGAATTATGATATGGCTTCCTACTTTCTTGGTATAGACATTAGGGTCATAATGGAATCTGTAAAAGTTAGTGTCAATGACCTGTAAATTTTTGTGGATATTCCACAGGAATAGTTTGTCACAACAGATCTAATAAAATACTGAAATATTTACTATTAAGGTTAATTTCCTTTAGATCTCCAGAACATTTAGTTATT
Organism: Picea mariana; assembly: GCA_032191745.1. Lineage (NCBI taxonomy): Eukaryota > Viridiplantae > Streptophyta > Pinopsida > Pinales > Pinaceae > Picea > Picea mariana. The sequence goes on along the minus strand of JASDQU010103223.1, from coordinate 176,148 downwards.
GATAAAATAGATAAAAAGAAGAAAAATTAGAGAAAATTAAAACACATTCACACCATCCATAAATAAACACAAGATATGACATGGGAAACCCAATACAAGATAAAACTCAGCTATAAGGTGAGGTTTCTCTGCTCTCTTTTCTCTGGTAAAGAAATGATGCAAGTACAAAGAAAGAGGCACTCTCTATGGAGTTTCCTTTGACATGTGGCCTATATGGATGCTACATAATCTCTCCTCCTCTGTTATGCTCACAAAATACCACACTTATATGTTTTTCTCAACTATGGAACAAGATACATTGCAAAAGAATGGAACCCCTTCTCCTCTTAGTGGCCTGGTATTTAACATAGCCTGATATCCATCTAGGGATAGGTTTTTTACTTCCTCAACCTTCAATTGTGAAAATATTTTGGACCTTCTAGGATTTTCTTAGAAAATCCACTACGTGGCTAGCCCCTCATGTCTAAGTAGTGGAGGTTTATGTGGCATTCACTCGCAACATGGTGATCAATATGGTAGGTCAACTTGTGGGAGGCATAACTTTCTCATACAAACTCCTATTGACAAACAGTATACACGTTGGAAAGGTATCGACATGTAGAATTTATAATCTTCCTTTATAGTAAGGTTTGGACCAAAAAAAAGGTTGTTTGATGCTTGAAAATGGCTTTGAAATATTTTTGACTATTTTTTGGACCCAAATTTCCAAATTTGGATTAGCCGCCAAAATGGCCCTGCAAGTTGATTCTTCCAATTTTTGCACCCAAAAAGTAGTGAGATAGATGAAAAATAATATAATGATCCAATTCGGATCATACCTCCCCATTTAGGGAGGATTTTGGTCCCAAAAATCTTTACTAAATGAGGTGAGGAAATTTTTTCTCTACCTTCTCCCTAGAGTACCATTTTTCTTTTTCTGGAAATTGTCATTTCAACCCAATCTGCCAAAGGTCATGTTGTCCATGTCTTTTAGTTTTGGACCTCTTATTTAAAACTGTGTCTTCTACTAACTCTTCCTAAGAATCGGGTGCTAAATCCTCTATGGAAGGTAGGACCTACTCCTCCTCTTGATCCAACATGGAGGGCTCATAGAGTTTGAGATTCTCCACATTCACTACTAAGTAAATGTGCATGTATGGGGGTAGACTGAGTCTGTAGGAATTATCTCCCACTTTTTATAATACCTTAAAGTACCATACCACGTAGCCTTAATCTTCTTAATAGGACCTTGTTGTCTTTCCTTATTCAACTGTAACCATACTCCATCTCCCACTTTAAATTTTTTCTATGTTCTATGCTAGTCATGTCTAGCCTTGTAATTTTCCTGTGACTTCTTCAGTGTCTCTTGTAATTCCAAATGGATCTTCCTGATCTTCTCAATATTTTTTTCTACATTTAGTGCATCTCTTGTGAGGTCCTCCCTCACTCCTCCTTGTTGTCCATATACAACATCTAAGGGTGAAGGTGGAAAATATCCAAAGCAAGTTTCAAAAGGGGACTTACCAGTAGAAGTGTGGACTAATTTGTTATAAGAGTGTTGTATATAGATCAAATTTCCTTCCCAAGTCTTCAGATGCTTCTAATTATAACCCCTCAAAAGTTGCACCAAATTCATGTTGACTACTTATGTCTTCCCATATGTCTATGGATGGAATGTTGTATACCTCTTCAACTTAGTGTCCATCTTCTCCCACAATGTAGTCCAAAATGCACTGAGAAATATAGTATCCCGATCTAAGATGATGCTCCTTGGTATCCCAAATTGCACCCAGACCTATTCAAATAACTTATTCATTGCTTCTTGTCTAGTGATGGTATTTTTACAATGCATGAGAATGCACATTTTTTTGAACCTATCAACCACCACAAATAGATAGTCATGTCCCTTCCTGGTTGTTGGTAAACATCCCACAAAATCCATGGAAATGATTTCCCAAGGTCGAGTAGGTATAGGTAATGGATGATATAGACCTTGCTTCATGTTGTTGGGATTGTTGGTACAACAAAGTATACATCCTCTAATAAATTGTGCTACATCTTCTTTCATTATGCATCAATACACATATCTCTATAAGTTGGCAATTGTCTTCCCAACACGAAAATGTCCTGCAACCTTGGAGGTGTGAGCCTCTCTCATAACTTGTAATCGTTCTCCTTTAGGAACACAAAGCTTGTCTAGCTTGCAGAGTAAACCATTCTGTAAATTATACTCATCATTTCCATCGCCTTCTTCTATATGAATTTGGTCGTGTAGTTGTTGAAACACCTCCTTGAATTCCTCATCTTCTTTGTATGTCTCTTTGTATGCATCATGGGTAAAAGGATCCATGTACATTAGAGTTCCCAAAGTTGTAATCTTAGATGTGGGTGGTCATGTAAGCATGTCTTCCAACTTATTCATGTTACCCTTCTTATACTTTATGACCAAATGCAATTGTTGTAAAAACCCCATCCACTTGTAATGTCTGGTTTTTTGTAGCTTACTCTAGGCCTACAAATACTATAGTGATCTGTGATCTATGTGGATTATGGTATCCTTTCCCATCAAATAGTGTTTCCACTTATTGACAACTTGTACCAAAGAATAGAGCTCCTTTTCATAGGTAGGGTAGTTGATAATTGTCCCATGAAATACTTTAGAATTATAGCAAACGGGCCTTCCTCCCTACATCAGTAGTGCTCCCATGGAATACCCACTCGCATTTTTCTCCACTTTGAAAGGATTCTGCAAGTTTGGTAGTGCGAGCCATGGTTCTTGACTGATCTTTATTTTCATCTCATCAAAGGCCTTTTGTTGATTCTTCCCCCACTGGAAGCTCTTACCACTTGTTGTTATGGCATGGAGTGGTGTAGCTAATGTTGAAAATGAAGCTTTGAACTTCTGCAAGTATTGTGTCACCCTCAAAAAAATCCTAAATTTAGGGAAATTTGTAGGAATTGGCCATTTCATGATGGACTCCATATTTGAGGGATATATATTGATCTCCCCTCCACCAATCAAATACCCCAAATACACCAAACTTTGTTGAGTGAACTCACATTTCTTGAGATTTTCCAGTAGCTGGTGCTTTTTTAGAGTCTCTAACACCTACATAAGATGTGACATATTCTCCTCCTACGTAGCACTATAAACGAATATATCATCAAAATAGACAATAAAAAATTAATCTAGATAAGGGCGTAAAACATCATTCATCAGTCTCATAAATGTAGTCGGTGCATTGCATAAACTGAATGTCATAACCAACCACTCATGCGAAACTTGCATTGTTTTGAAGGTAGTATTCCAGGTATCTTCTTCTTTGACTTGTACCTAGTGATATCTCGATTTTAAATCCATCTTAGTGAAGTACTTGGCATGATGCAAATAGTCCAATAGATCATCAATCATTGGTAGGGGGTATCGATTCTTCAGTTTAATATTGTTCAATGCCCTGTAACTAATACACATTCTCCAAGTCCTGTCCTTATTGGGAACAATTATGATGGGTGACCCACAAGGTCAGGTAATTGGTCTAATTACACCTTTCTCCAACAATTGTTGCAATTGCTTCTTCACTTCATTCGCTTCCCGAACATACTTCCTATACAACCCAATATTCAACAATGGGGAGTCTGGAAACAACTATATTTTGTGCTCCACTTCCTTATTGGGTGGTATCCCTTTAGGCTCCTGGAACACTCCTCTGTATTTATGTATAAACTCCTCCAATTGTTGTTTCTTCTCTTTAGAACACCCCTCCAGGGATTCCTTCACTCTCATTGACTCACCATCAGACTGATTTTCTCTTAAGAAAAGTAAAATGTATTTCTTACTATAACTAATCAAATTCTTGGCTTCATTGGTACTTATGATTGAGATCTTTGACTTTCCTTTATGTCCATTGATAATGTAGGACTTCCCATTCTTGATCAGTCGGTATTGGTTGGATATTTGCATGAATATTGCATCTGTCATATACATGTAAGGGCTTCCAAACACTACTCCACAGGGTACTACATCCAATTCCACTTCATCAATAAAATCAACACTTATAGAAAAATAAATCTTACATTGTTTTGTTACCTTAATCTATGCATCCTTTTTTACCCGACCCAATGGATAGGGGCTAGGATGATTGTGAACCTCCAATCCAATCTTGTTGAGCAGATATGATGCTATGAGATTATCCTGTGAACTAAAGTCGAATAGAGTATCTATCTTGGTATTCTTGATATGAATCTTGAATTGGAAGAGCTTGGTCATCTCCTTCTCTTCCTGGTGATGAAGGCTACTCAGATTCACCTCCTTCTGCACAGATGTGCAGACAATATTTTCATCAAAATATGAGCTAATTTCAACTTGATTTCTTGAATCTTTGGCTAGAAGGTTCTTTTTATTTCTGGCCTTCTTGTGATTCTTAGGGATTAGCTCTGGATGTAATTTCTATCATTTTTCCTCGGTGTGACCATCAATGTTGCAATGATTGCAAAGGTTGTTGGGATATGTACTATGTTGTGCAGTGGTTATTGTCTTCTTATATTTTCCCCCTTTCCACTTCTTATTCCCCTCTTTGGAAGATTCATGGTACTCTTTTTTCTTCGAACCACATGGTCGCCCCTTCTTTTGGCCTATGTTTTCCAGGTATTGTTCCTGTACACAAGCCTCATCCATTTTCATTGGCTTGAAGAGAATCACCTTCTTTCGTAGATGATTGTGTAAACCCTCGAGATACCTGAGGAGTACATCTAGGTTCTTGGGAGAGATACCCAGCATGATGGCCATATATTTTAACTCAGTGGTGTACTCTTGTACATTCTGCCCTTGCTTATGCTTGAAGTAGTGCCACTGGATCCATTGGTCCTCTACATTAGGGATGATTTTAAGGATGGAAATTTATTTTAAAATGTAGAAACCTTGGTGAATCTTACTAACCCTTCATATGCCAACTATAAATGTTTGGCGATATTTTTATAAAAAAATCAAATTTCTAAGAATTTTATATAGTTTGTATAACATTTTGGTGACTTTTTTTAGTAAAATAATTTTATCCTATAGAATTTGGGTGAATCTTTTTTAGAATAGCAAATCTTTTTTTGGGAAAAACCATGGAAAATTAGCCCATGAGCGAAATTTAGCCCCTAAAATCATCCCTGCTCTACAAACACGATAGGGTAGAATTAGGACTTGATGAGGGTTTTGAATTCCTCCCATATAATTACTAGCGGATCACCCTCCAACCTAAGTGTTTATGTGTGGCTTTCCCACCAGGTTAAATCATGGCCCTCTAACTTCAATCTAGCAAATTAAATCTTATGCTCTTCACCTATATGGTGAACACTAAAATAAACGTCTAGTTGTTGCAAACAATGATTCATTTTTAATGCATTGATATCACCTCGATATGCATTTATGTACACTTTCACTTCCTTATTGAATAGGGATTGTGAAGGGTTCATGGCACTCGAATTCACCTGCTCTTTTTGGATTCTTTCCATGACTCATTTTCTTCCTAATCTTCTAATTTCCCCTCCTATCTATTATTTGAGTTAGAGCCTCTATCATCTCTGAACGGTCTAATATTTCTTGCTATACCTGCCATGAGGAGGTTCATATTGCAATTTATGTCGGCAACTTGTGCTTCCAATTTCTCAAATATCTCTTCTTCTGGATCTCTAGGGTTATTTTGAACAAACTCGTATGCCATGGCTAGGGTTCTCAGGGACTTCTCTTTAAGGTGATTCCTAGATCCTACAACTTCCCAAAAATACCCAAAAGAATAACCTACTCTGATACCAATATGATCTGTAAATTGTCATGGATATTCCACTGTAACAATTCATCACAAAATATCTAATAAAATACTGAAATCTTTATTATTAAGGTTAATTTCCTTTAGATATCCATAATATTTAGTTACTGATAAAATAGATAAAAAGAAGAAAAATTAGAGAACAAGAAAAAAAATTCACACCATCCACAAATAAACACAAGATATGACCTGGGAAACCCAATATAGGAGAAACCCCAGCTAGAAGGTGAGGTTGCTCTGCTCTCTTTTCTTTGGTAAAGAAATGATGCAAGTACAAAGAAAGAGGCACTCTTTGTGGAGTTTTCTTTGACCTGTGGTCTATATGGATGCTACAAAATCTCTCCTCTATTATTCTCACATAATATCACTCTCAGATGTTTTTCTTAGCTATGGAACAAGATACAATGTAAAATAAAGGAAGCCCTTCTACTCTTAGTGGCTCGGTATTTAACATAGCTTGATAGTCATCTAGGGACAGGATTTTGACAAGTTAATCAACCTTTAATTGTGATAAGGTTTGGACCTTCTATAATTTTATTAGAAAATACACTATGTAGCTAGCCCCACATATCTAAGTAATGGAGGTTGATGTGGCATCCACTCGCACCATGGTGATCAATATGGTAGGTCAACTTATGGGAGGAATAACTTTCTCATATGAACTCTGATTGAAGAATGGTCTATGTCATTGGAAAGCTTGTGGAATTTAGAATCTTCCTCTATAGTAAGGTTTGGACCAAAAAACGGTCGTTTGATGCCTCAAAATGGCTTTAAAATATTTCTGACTATTTTTTGGACCCAAATTTCCAAATTTGGACCAGCCGCCAAAATGGCCCTGCAAGTTGATTCCTCCAATTTTTCCCCCTAAAAAATAGTGAGATAGATGACAAATAATATAATGATCCAATCCGGATAATTCAAGAAGAAAGTTGTCCATTTTGGCATACCAAGCTTGAGGAGCTTGCTTAATACCATAAAGAGATTTATTAAGGTGACGAACAAGGATGGAGTCATTATGGACATATCCAAGAGGTTGTTCCATGTAGATTTTTTATTTCAAATCCTCGTGCAAGAAGGAAGATTTAACATCCATCTGATGTACCTCCCATTTATGTGGGGTAGCAAGGGCTAGAACAAGGAAGATGGAATTCCTTTTGGCTATAGTGGAAAATTTTTCTTTATCGTCTATGCCTTCAACTTGAGAGAATCCTTTGGCAAGTAGTTGGGCCTTGTGTCTTTCAATAGTTCCATCTTATGCATACTTAGTTCTATACACCCATTTACATCTAAAAATATTTCTTCCTTTTGGATGAGGTACATGATCGCAAGTATCCTTCACCAATAAGGAATAAGTTCTTCATTCTTTGTTGTGTCCCAAACTGCATGACCTAAAGCTTCTGCAAATGTTTTTGGATCATGAGTCTCTGAAACTTGAGCCAAAAGAGAAGAGGCTCACTAGAAATGTGAACTTGTCTACCGCTAATCTGTAGGATCATCGGTAAGATCACTAACTGCTTCTCATGTTGAATAGACCCAACTGGGAAGTGGTGGTGCTAGTGCAGGTTCATGTTCAATGGACTCATATAAAGGAAGGTGAGAAGGCAGAGGTGGATTTGCATCCTCACTGTCATCATCTGAAGAAGAAGAAACTAGCATAGGAACAGAATATGGCACAAATGTCGAATATCGCTCGTAGGATGAAGATGGCACAAATTCTGAATTAGGATCATAGGCCAGTATATTTTCATCAAATTTAACATCTCTTAGAAATATAAAAATTTCATAGGAATGAGGTTGAAGAAGTTTGTAACCTTTGATATATTCAAAATATCTAAAATAAATGCACTTCTCACTTTTAGGCTAGAATGATTTCCTTTTATCATTAGGAATGTGAGCCCATGTTGCACTACCAAATACATGGAAGTGGCTTACATTTGGCTTAATTATAGTCCATTATTCTTCTAATGTTATATTGTTTAGGGCCTTTGTGGGAGTGTGATTTACTATGTAATTTTCGCAGTTGATGGCTTTCACACAATAATGAAGACTTAATCCTTAAGACTGGATCATGCAATTAGTCATCTCCTTTAATGTGAGATTTTTCTCTAAACAACACCATTTTTTGGTGGTGTATATGGAACAATATGTTTCATTTAAATGCCCTATGTAGTGCAATAACTTGTAAAATTATTTTTTACATATTCGTCTGCATTATTTTTTCTTAACCTTTGAATTTGATGTTCATATTGTTTTTCTACAAGGACCTTGTAGGCCAAAAACTTGTCAAAAACTTCACTCTTAAGTTTTAAGAAGTAAACTCAAGTGTGTCTAGAGAAGTCATCAATGAAAGTTAAGAAATATTTGCACCCATAGAAAGAAGGAGAAAAAGGTGGACCACACAAATCACTGTGAACGAGTTGCAAAGGGGTTGAAGCATGCCAAGAGGCCAAAAGGAACATTTGTCAAAATTGTCCCGATGATGATTGTCGAGAACGCAATTGTCACAAACACCATCTCTGCAAGAAACAAGAGGAATACCAGTCACCATATGTTGATTACATAGTTGCTACAATGAGCGATAGTTTAGATGATCAAATCGTTCATGCCAAAGTTTGTTCAAGTCATCACTATGAGCAACAAAATATGATGGAAAAGATGATGACCCAAATTTGTCAAACTTATACAACCTGGTAATATCATCAACAATTTCAGTTGCTAGGCCATGATTATGATCTTTTAAATCCTTGATTACAACTTTGTGAGGTGAAAACTCTATGGTTTTACCTTCACCTGAATGAGTGATATAATACACTGATAAAAGGTTGTAGGAAAGACTTGGAACACATAATACATCATTAAAATGATCAGTATCTACCTAAATTGTTCCAGGCCCTACAACACTAAGATATCTATCATCACCAACAAATGTGAGTTTGGTGTTACATTCATTAAGAGTAGAAAAGATGGCTTTATCATTAGCCATATGATAAGATGCTCCAAAATCAATATTCCACTCATCAGAAGAACAAGTATAAGTTGCATTGAAGGAGAAGCCAAAAGCAGAAATTGCATGTCCATGAGAAGAAGAGGTAGAAGAATAAAAATCAATATTGATGTTGGGATTCTTCATCGTTGCTTCTAGTGCTTCCATATTTTTAAAACATTCATACTCCACATGACCATCTTTCCCACAAAAGTTTCAATGTATGTTGATCTTCTTACTTTTGTATTTTTCTCATTTGTCGCCATTAGAAGTAGAAGATGGATTAGAGGGTTTGGGACCTTTGTTTTGCTTATTGTTGTGGTGAGGATTTTTCTTCTTGGGATGCTTGAATTTATCTTTATGTTGGGCCACTAAGGATTTGTTGGATGTATTTGTAGTGTTGATCACTCCAAGTTGCACAAGCTTATCTTGTTCTCTAATCAGAGAATCACAAAAAGACTCAAGAGTGGTTTCTTAGTAAGATTTTCCTAGAGATTTTATGGTGGCATAAAAGGTAGATACAAAGATAGAATATGCACTACCAAGCTTGGAAATAATAACATATATGCATTAGTCATCCTTCATATCTATTTTTTAATATATAGATAAAATTATAAGTGTTTTGAACTGACATAAATAATCTTCAATGCAAGGAAAATCATTGGGACTTAAAGTCATTAATTGATTTTCAATCTGGTGGGCTCGAATAATATTGTGTTTACCAAACATGGATTTAATATTTTCCAAAGATTTATTGTGACCATCAATTCCTTAAAGGTGAAACCTTAAATTAGCAGAGATGAACATTCTGATTAGTACACGTGCTTCATCATTCTTATTACCCCATTTGGATTTATTTTCACCATTGGTGGGTTCTTATTCTTTTCCCAATGTAATCCAATATAATCCTTTACTTCTGAGTACATCTTCCATATGGTATTTCCATGAGAAGTAGTTGGTACTAGTAAGCAAAAGATCACTGGGAGAATCCCTATTAAAATAGAAAGAGAAAATAGATTTAAAATCTGAAACTAATGGTCTAGATGGAAAGCTCTTGAAAAAATAGGTTATTTCAAAAACCAACGACACTGAAAACAAACTTTGGATGTGAAAGTTATGTCATTTTTTTTAAAAAGGCATAAACAGTGACCAAAGAGCCACATGGAAAGAAGAATTTGTTCCATATGGTGATGCCCCTCCTTCACTAGATTTCTTATAGCCTCACCTTTACAATTAAGTTGTTTATGAAGTGAAAGTGAGAATCATTTTTACAATGAAATTACTTTATAAATGAAAGTTGCATGCAAAAAGTAACTAAAAAGGAATTAAAGCTACTTATAGTGATTCACTTTTATAATTTAAGTGAAATTCACTTTAAAATGAATGCATGAACTTTTTCAAAAAGTAACAAAAAAGAGATATGAACTCAAGACCTCTTACTGAATAAAACAGTGTTCAACCAAGTGAGCTAGTGAAAAACACATTATAATATTAAGAATGAGGGTGGGGGTGGTTTTTGTTGTTGAACTCCACCTCAAGGTGCATGCTCAAAAAAAACTCTTTTCATATGTTCACACAAAAAGAAATCGTTTTTCAACAACAACAAGAGGTTAGATCTTGATTAGCTTACTTGGAAAATTAAAGTTTTCTACATGTGTTTGATTTAGCGAGATTGCACAGAGCACATGACAAAGAGCATACATAGACAAGAAAACACTTTTCGTTCTATTTTTTTATTTACTGAAATCACACAGACCACAGGGAAAATAGCATACACAGACTGAAAATAATATAAACCTGAAAAACAAAAAAATAAAACTAAAATATTATCTCTGTAAAAAAGGGGGCATATTCAGGGTTTATACCTTCGGATCTAACTGAAATGCTCATATATTTGGAAAACAGAAAAAAAATTGAGTGAAACTAAAAACCTTTCTATCTTAAAGAAGCACTCCATACGAAATGGAATAGTCCTCTCGTCCCATAAATGTACATAAATATCAGAAACTAGAGATACTGCAACACGGCTTTAATATATCGATCTACAACAGAAGTGGGTCCTCAAATGTGCTTTGATACCATGTTCGACAATACATGATATTCCAAGAAAAAATGAACACCTTCAATAACCACTCACACAGCTAGATCAAAGATCAACACACGAATGTTTTTACATGGTAAAACCCCTATGGGGAACATCGACGGCCCCAACTAATGTGGCCACTTGAGGCAATTTATTAATGCAAAATAAAATTATTTTTCAAGAGAATTGTTGGTAAATTGGGCAGATCAAACACAAACATACACACATAAATTAACCTACAAGAAAACCAATATCTTGAAACCTTACATTGTATTGATATATAATTCTCTCATGATACAATAGAGTATAATGAGATCCATTATATAAGAATAGGTGACCATAAAAACCATGTTATAATGGGAGTTTTTGTTCAACCATGTCCATAACTATCTCCACAATAACTTCTATGAGTATCTCCATAAATATCTCAAGTGATCTTCATGAGCTCATCGTCCCTAACTTCTCTCTTTGTCTTCATCTTCAATTCATACCTACACTTTTGTGAATTATATTAATTTTCACATATTATAATGTCACCATATAATTATCACGAGCATAAATTATTCCTTCATAGTCCCCCTTAATGAATACTTGTGATTCAAACTAGATATCCAAGTTGTCTTCATTTTTAGTCTTTTGTACTCTACATCGTCTTTAGTATTCCTCATATTCGTTCTTCTATACTATGAATCATCTTCAGTTTTATACATCTTCATTTGGCATTGCCTTCTTGTATCATCCATGAGTTGCACCATTCTTTGATAAGTCTGGATCTTGAGTCAATCATCTGAACTACTTCATCTTCATATCAAGGTTTTTCTTCGACTTACCCTCAACTATCGCATGGGTTTTACTCAACTTGCCCTCAACCAATACATCATATCATAGGTTTTGCTTGGATAACATGTAACCATTACAATATATCCATGGTTTTGGCTTACCCTTAACCTTTACAAGTGGTTTTTGGATCACCACAAACCAATACAATAAAATTACTCATGATTTGATTTACTCAAAGAAATGACTCAAGTAGAATAGACTGAAAATTATTTCATTTGACATGTGATTATAACTCTTTGGACAACTCCTTAATAACAACTTGACTTTGAAGACGGTTGACGCTTGAATCTGTCAAGACCGAAATGACAACCTCATGAGAACAACAGTCCCCCTTTTTTTTTTGAGAGGTGGTTCTCGTCTTTGGCTAAACGATATATCTTTGAATAGCTTGGATTAGGGGGAGTACTAGGTAGAAAACCCCAAATATTTAGTGCTTGGATTTATATGAAAGATGGCTCTTCAATAACCCAATATGATCTTTATGTGTGACAAAATTATTTTAATCATAAAATATTGAAGGCGGGCTTCAACATCAGAATTAAATTGTGATTAACATCACACAATCTTCTTAATAATATATAAATACATCCATATCTTCTTCATAGTAGAGAATGTTTTCATCATCTCAAATAATTTTAACATAGTATTTCAATTAAGATCAAAAGAGAATTTGATAGGTCAACCTCAAATACCTCATATTCAGAAATCTGGGTTACAGGATACAGCCAAGATCAACCCCGAAGAAATTCTTTGTGGAGTTTTATTCGTGAAAAGATGTTATTCATTACAACAAGATTTGAAATCCATGTATGTGGCTAAAAATACTCCATGATCATATAATAAAATACTTTATAAGAATATAAGAAGAACACTCAACAACTCAGCCTTGTGCCCAACTCTGAGATTTAATCATAAAACTATAAGAAGTGGTGTAGAAGAATATAAATAAATAAAAAAAATGGAGAAGATGGAGATTTATTTATGTTTATCAGAAGCTTGATTGTGTATCTATGGTTTTAACTTCTTCTTCCTATGATATTTTTCCCTACCCCTCTGACAATATTGATTCTTGGACCTCTTGAAGAAGCCTCTCTTCTCTTTTTAAGAAGAGATTTTCTAACTACCTGAGCAGTTAGGGTTTTCTTCCTCTCTTGAAATTATCGTACAAGTTTCTTATTGAAACATTCCCTTTAATTAATTTTTCATTAATTCCTCATTAATGAATTCAAATCATTAATACAAGTACATTGAAAGTGGGTCCCTCGCCTTTCTTTTTTAATAAAATTTGTAATTAAACTTTTATTTATTTTTTAAATTTAATTAATTTTCCACTAAAAGAGGACGAGTGTAATTTAATTTTATAGAAGTGAAAATCAACGTTTTAACTAAATAAAACACTTCTTATGTTCTCTTCATTGTCTCATATTTCAAACTATATAAAATTTTCCCAAATCCATCGCCTAGATCTCAAGATATGAGCTCATGAAGTTGAGTTGTCATGCAGGCCCATTACAAAATGTAGCTGGCTTATATTTTAATTTGTGAGGAAAATGTATCAACCTTCAACCCTTTAAACATATACCACCATATTCTACGTCTAAATACCTTTCCAACGGTATAACGTTTGTTGAAAACGGAGGTCGGGAGCTCAAGATATAGCCTTTGCAAGATCGTTACTCAGCCACCATCGATCAAGTTAGCTTGATAAGTGTGGACCCTTGATTTAATTTCGACCTCCTTCGTTGAATTTCAAATTTTCTTCATTATTATCATCCCACGTGTATGAGAAGAAAAATATCTTAGTGTTATATAATGTTAAGTGTAACATACACTTGACAAGAAATAAAGAAGAGAGGAGACTATGGAGCTTGGAGGATTCGACCCTTGGAAAATTGTTGAATATAATAATAATTTGGCATGCCCAGTCAGCAATGATGAGTCACCCAACCAAATGTTTCCACATGTCATAACTCGGTAGGCCATAAATCTGCCAATAAGATTCTTCCATATGTCATCCAATAAATCATGCCATGTGTCACTTTGTGTATGATGCCACGTGTCTCCATTAATTAGTTGCCATGTGGCACCATCCATTTAACTGCCATGTTTCACTTGGATATGTTCCTCATAGAACTTAGGATAAGAAAAATATTATTAAAATAATATGTTGGGTTCGCGGGTTTACGTGAATGCAGAGGTAGGTGAGGAAATCATCGCAGACAGGTAATGCATAGTAAGAAATGAGTGTGAAAAATTATAAGTGTAGGAGAAGTGGAGAGGAGAGGTAAATAGTAGTAAAAAGAAATTGTAAAATGTTCTAAGTCTCGATAATTGGTCGATCGAACTTGCAAATAACATATGAAATAAAAAATATCAACCCTCACCAACCCGAGAACCCACGGTAACTCATATATTTGGCTAAGTGTTGGAGGAGTTACATAGTAAAGAGTAGTAAAAAGAGTTGTGTACATTATGATGGTGGCGGAAGTCAAAGTGCATTGTGAGGGTAGCTGAGATAACATATACTCTTAGGAAATATCACCAACCCACGAACCCGCGGTAAGCCATAGTAAATAAGACTAAGCCTGGAAAGTATATAATGGGTCACGTGAAATATGGAAAGAAATATGAAAAATATGAAAATGAAAATAAATATATGCGAAATAAATGAATTACGTGAAATTTGGGAAAGGGAAAAGGAAAGAAATGAAAAATGGGATAATGAAAATGGAAAGGAAAATAAAAAGAAATGGGAAAATAAAGGAAAAGAGAAATGAAAGTGAATGTGGAAAAGAATAAGGAAAAATGGCTAAGTGTGGAAAATGGTAAGGGGAAAATGAAAGTAATGAGACAATGGGAAAAATGAATAAGTATAAAATGAGAGTATGAATAGAGGTGAAGGGAAAAGAGAGGAGAGAACATGTCGCTTAGAACATTCTTCATATTTCTTATTGTAATACCTCCATTGGACTTATGGACAGAAGCATGTGTATCTTAGTCATGGAAACTCTGCTTTTGATTCCGTGAAATGCATGACAAAGCTGATACTGATGGCTATCCAATGGACATATAATGGTTCAAAAATATTCATATTCCAATATCATTCTAGGAGCAGGAATACGTAGGTGACCAAATTTTGGTCAACAACTGGCTCCAACTGCGGACAATGATCCCTTGTGGGTTGCTGAGAACACCAAAATCTCAAGACCGGTTACCTTCTCCATTGGGTTATGGAGTCATCTTCAAATTGAACTCTTGTAATTCTTCTTCTTTCATGGAGTTATCTTCAAACGTTAATATAAGGATTGCCTTGTTATGCAAAACTAAACTAAAGAAACAAAATATGTACATAAATGATCTACCTACCCTAACTTACTTCAAAGAAATGGGCATATTATGTATAGGTATATTTCCAATGGAGCCATTCAAGCATTGATCTGATTTGTGGAAGGAACTCCAAAATTCTGATATATGTTGGAACTTGTACCAATGAGTCATGGGCACTCTCAATATGTACTGGAGAAAAATTATACCAAGTACGGTGAAGATTTAATTGCGTTGTTTGGTCAATAATGCTTTGGAACCATAATTCAATAAAATCAATTCTTGGCTGCTCAAGAATACTATTTTCTTTGATTGGATGAGGAGTTTTCAACATAAGAATACATTCATTATTTTCCTTATTTTCAACCACTTCCAAGGTTCTTGATTCATAAAAATTCTCTTGAAAAGACTCTTCTTTCTTGTAAGGGTGATCTTGCTTATCATTCTCCTCAAGATTCATTTCTTCTATCAATTCTTCTTGTTGCAAGTTCTCTTGTGATGTTTAATCATCTATCACAAGGCTGAAATATTCTTGTGTATTTGGTGGATGCTCCTCAATTTCATTTTCAAATTTGTTGTTTGAAATGTCTTCACATGGGGTATATAGGAGACTGAATTTTTCTTCTTTTTCCACATTCAAGATTATTGTTTCATTGGCAATGTCTTGGCGATGTTCTTCTTCTATGCGATGGCTATCTTCTTTATTCTCAAAATTGTTTTCTTCCACCAATTCTTCTTTATTATGGATGAATTCATCTTGCATATTTGGTGGAGACTCTTTAATTTCTTCCTCATATGGAGTATATGAGATGTTGATATCCTTTTCTTGGTCTTTGAAATTCTTTCCTTCATTCTCAGCAACAAGATTTGATTCAGAAAAGTCTTGCAGTGTTTCATGATATTCTTCTTCTGAATCATTGATTTCATCCTTTGGTGTCCATGTGGGAGAGGGTGGGTGGGAAGCAACATTTAAAACATCAGCAAAAACATATGAATGCAACTTTGGGATAAAAATTTCTACAAATGAATCTTCTAACACATCCCAGCTAGTAATGGAGTTAGGAATTAATGAACTATACCATTCAAGAGCATCCTCTCTCAGAGTTTGTAGTAACAATATGCATGTAACATTTTCTTCGGTGAGATCGAAATCATAACATGTGCCTTTAAAATTAATCAAGTGTTTTTATGCATCTTCTGAAGCATCCCCAAAGAATGTAGAAAAAATTTCAACAGGAAAATTGGGCATTTGAAAGTCTATTTCTAGTAGATTTAAAGGGGTATTATGAAATCGCCTCCTTCTTTGAGTATTTCTCCCTTTCGTTGAATCTTGCAAAGGAATTGATGGGCCTGATGAAGAATATAAAGAAGCATTATGACATGAAGAAACCCTTAATTTTGAATTTTTCCAATGGATTTTCCAGGGAGTTTATTCTCCTGAATCTTTGGTATTTCTCTTTTCTTTTTTAAATTACAAAACAGGTGAGCCATGCTTAAAATAAGCATCCTTTTCTTGAATCTTCTTCTCAAAACTTTGAGCCATGGAGATTTTTGGTTCCTCCAATATCTTGAAAATAAATCCGTCCCCAATATGGTCACCAAAAATGTTGACGCTTGAATCCGTCAGGACCTAAACGGAAACCTCATGAGGACATTAGTCCCCCTTCGTTTTTTGAGAGTTTGTTCTCCTATTTGGCTAAAAGATATATCTTTGAATATCTTGGATTAGGAGGAGTACTAGGCAGCAAACCCCAAGTATTTAGTTCTTGGATTTATATGAAAGATGGTTCTTCAATAACCCAATATGATCTCTATGTGCGACAAAATTCTTTTAATCAAAAAAGATTGAAGGAAGGCTTCAACATCAGAATTAAATTGTGATCAACATCACACACAATATTCTTAATAATATATAAATACATCCATATATTCTTCATAGGAGAGAATGATTTGATCATCTCAAAGAATTTTAACAGAGTACAGCAATCAAGCTCAAAACAGAATTTGATAGGTCAACCTCAAATACCTCATATTCAGAAATCTAGGTTACAAGATACAGACAAGATCAACCCCGAAGCAATTCTTTGTGGAGTTTTATTCATGAAAATATGTTCTTCATTACAACAAGCTTTGACAGCCATGTATGTGGCTGAAAATACTCCATGATCATATAAGAAAGTACTTTAGAATAATATAATAAGAACACCCAACAACTCATCCTTGTGCCCAACTCTGAGATTCAAGCATAAAACTATGAGAAGTGGTGTAGAAGAATATATATAAACAAAAAAAAATGGAGAAGATGGATATTTATTTATTTTGATCAGAAATTTGATTGTGTATCATGGTTGTACCTTCTTCTTCCTCTGATCTTTTGTCCTACCCCTCTGACAATATTGATTCTTGGACCTCTTGATGAAGCCTCTCTTCTCTTTTTAAGAAGAGATTTTCTAACTACCTGAGCAGTTAGCGTTTTCTTCCTCCCTTGAAATTATCGTACAAGTTTCTTCTTGAAACATTCACTTTAATTAATGCCTCATTAATTCCTCATGAATGAATTCACATCATTAATACAAGTACATTGAAAGTGGATCCCTTGCCTTTCTTTTTTAATAAAAGTTTTAATTAAACTTTTCTTTTATTTTTGAAATTTAATTAATTTTCCACTAAAAGAGGATGAATGTAATTTAATTTTATAGAAGTGAAAATCATTTTTTTTTTATCTAAGTAAAACACTTCTGATGTGCTCTTCATCGTTTCATCTTTCCAACGATATAAAATTTTCTCAAATCCATCGCCTAGATCTCAAGATATGAGCTCGTGAAGTTGAGTTGTCAGGCAGGCCCATTAAAAAAAGAAGCTGACTGATATTTTAATTTCTGAAAAAATTGTATCGCCCTTCAGTACTTTAAAACTGTACCACCATCTTCTACATCAAAATACCTTTCCAACGGTATAATTTTTGCTGCAAACAGAGGTCAGGAGCTCAAGATATAGTATTTGCAAGATTGTGACTCAGGCATCGTCGATCAAGTTAGCTTGGTAAGTGTGGACCCTTGATTTAATTTCGGCCTCCTTTGTTGAATTTCAACTTTTCTTCATTATTCTTATCCCACATGTATGAGAATAAAAATTTCTTAATGGTATATAATGTTAAGTGTAACATACACTTGACAAGAAATAAAGAAGAAATGAGACTATGGAGCTTGGAGGATTAGACCCTTGGAAAATCGTTGAATATAATAATAATTTTGCATGCCCAGTCAACTACAAATATGTCTAGTCAGCAATGATGAGTCACCCAACCAAATGGTTCCACATGTCATCACTCGGTAGGCCAACAATCTGCCAATAAGAATCTTTCATATGTCATCCAATAAATCACGTCATGTGTCACTTTTTGTATGCTGCCATGTCTCTCCATTAATTAGTTGCCATGTGGCACCATCCATTTAATTGTCATGTGTCACTTGGAGATGTTTGTCATAGAACTTAGGATAAGAAAAATATTATTCAAATAATATGTTGGGTTTGAGGGTTTACATGAATGCAGAGGTAGGTGAGGAAATCATCGTGGACAGGTAATACATAGTAAGAAATGAGTGTGAAAAATTCTAAGTGTAGGTGAAGTGGAGATGAGGAGATGTTCGTCATAGAACTTAGGATAAGAAAAATATTATTAAAATAATATGTTGGGTTTGAGGGTTTACATGAATGCGGAGGTAGGTGAGGAAATCACCGCGGACAGGTAATACATAGTAAGAAATGAGTGTGAAAAATTCTAAGTGTAGGTGAAGTGGAGATGAGAGGTAAATAGTAGTAAAAAAAAGTTGTAAAATGTTCTAAGTATTGAGAATCAGTCGGACTTTCATATAACATATGAAATAAAAATTATCAACCCTCACCAACCCGAGAACTAGTGAACCCACGGTAAGCCATAGTAAATAAGACTAATTGGAAAGTATATAATGGGTCACGTGAAATATGTAAAGAAATATGGAAAATATGAAAATGAAAATAAATATATGGGAAATAAATGAATTACTTGAAAATTGGGAAAGGAAAAAGGGAAAATGAAAGAAATAAAAAATGGGATAATGAAAACGGAAAGGAAAATAAAAAGAAATGGGAAAATAAAGGAAAAGGGAAATGAAAGTGAACGTGGAAAGGAATAAGGAAAAATGGCTAACTGTGGAAAATGGTAAGGGGAAAATAAAAGTAATGAGACAATGGGAAAATGACTAAGTATAAAATGAGAGAATGAATAGAGATGAAGGGAAAAGAGAGGAGAGAACATGTCACTTAGAACATTTCTCGTATTTCTTCTTGTAATACCTCCACTGGACTTCTGGACAAAAGCATGCGTGTCTTGGTCATGGAGACTCTAATTTTGATTCCGTGAAATGCATGGCAAAGCTAATACCGATGGCTATCCAATGAACATATAATAGTTCAAAAATATTCATCTTCCAATATCATTTTTTTTTATCATTCCAGGAGCAGGAATATGTAGGTGACCAAATTTTGGTCAATAAAGACCAAATAACTCGTGGTCTTTTTATGTGAAAAAATCAAAATAATTTGATATAAAATTTTGAAAAAAAATCCGAGAAAATTAGCTCTCCTGCTAGACCATTTAACATATATATCATTTTAGAGAACATCCACATGAACTTGCTTCAATATTCCTTAACAAACTTCCCCAGTAAAAATGCAATTTTGTAATACATCAATTGTCAGATGAGACATTAACATGAACCTCATGCACACCACTTTTCTATGGAGGATATTCTTCTACCTCCATGGGAGTGGATTCAAGCTCTGCTTGTCCATCCTCTAAATTGCCTTGGCGAGATGTTGTTGAAACTTGGTTGATGGATAA
>JASDQU010103223.1:59883-72646 GCA_032191745.1 Picea mariana | reverse complement strand
TAGCCTAATTTTGTACACTGCATATTTTTTGGACATGATGTATAGACTTTTTATATTATTTATACATATGGTTCACTTTTTCTTATGAGTTAAATGATTTTTATTTATCTACCATGATTATTTTACATGCATGCTTGTATTGATGTTCCTTTTAATGCAACAATTTCCAATCCAAAACATAGTTAGCCAATGAATCAACCAATGTGTTTAAACTTCTAGAAACATGATGATAAGTAATAACCTCAAATTGTCACTCAATAATTCACACCCTCAAATACTTCCTAAGAAGGATATTACTTCTCACAAGATAAACATTATTCAACTGTGACACTAGTAACTATGAATCCAAATACACACCTAACTCATAGATATTGAAATTATTATATTTGGAAGAAGTTAGGTGACTTCACTATACTCATGACAATGTTGTTGATTGCAGGACAAAATCATGTGCCCCTTGAACTCACTAGCTATTATGTGGGAAAAAACATCACCCATGTAGCGAAAAAAATGTTTCGAGTCCTATGGATGGCGCCTTATGAAAAACCTACATAGACTGGGATATATGTCAACATATGAAAATCAAGCACCAATCATGATAAACATACAAACCAAATCAAATAAATGTAAAAATTGAAAAGGCCMTTAAGTACAAAAGTTTAAAAATACATGTTACACAACATGGAGTAGCATTGTTGCTTATTCATAGTATGTCTTTAGATAGAACCCYGTGTGAATCTCAGGCAAATGATTTACTTTGTAGTCAACTAATKCATAAGMCCATTTTTGCAATACATGGCTCATAATGTAAGAAGTATGCCGAAAATGTTCAAACTTTCATGCCCCTAACTTCTCATGATCATGGTCATAAACCAAAATTAGATCTCCTTTAGCAAAGATGTGAGGATGAACATTTTTATCATATTGGGATTTAATACGGCTTCTTGACAGTGCTCATCAAGACAAACCAAATAAACATGACATTCTTTCTTCATAGAGGTATTACGTAGAATATTTGTAGCTAGATTTAATGAAGGTATTTCTCATTCATTCGACATAATTAACTCCACTCCATGAATGAGTTGAAAAGGTGTAAAATCGATGTAATTTTTAACTAAGGTTTGGTAGGCCCATAATGCCAAGAAAAACATCAGGTTCTAGTTGGTCTTATTCTTTCCCACCATCCTTTGCATCATAGGATGAAAAACTATACTAAGAGCTTCAACTTGACCATTAAACTAAGGATAGTAAGGAGAGAAGTTTTCATAATGAAGACCCAACTTGGTCACTAGCTCAGTGATCATTTTATTCTAAAAATTTGATCCATAATCAATATCAATAATTTTGGGCAAACCATACCTATTGCTAATATGGTTGAATACAAAATTTGTCACTGTGGTACCATCATTGGAAGAAGTAGACATAGCCTTGACCCACTTGGTGAAGTAGTCAACAACCATAATGATGTAGTTGTGACCATTAGTTGAAGCTAAATTACAAATCATAAATTCTATTCCCCACTTTGTGAAGAGGCCAATGATAACCATAGGGTGTAATCGAGGAGGAAGAGAACAACTTTTCTAAGGAAATATTTGAAAATGGCGACACTTATGGAATTCATTAATGCAATCTTTCAATATGGATGGCCAGAAGTACCCTGTGCACAAAATATTCTGGGTTGTGTCTATTTTAGAAATATGACACATGCTTCAACATGGAAATCATTCAAGACTATTTTATCCTCTCATGGGATAAACACTAATGAAAAAATAGGTCCACACCATGACAATATAGAGTATCACCAATGATGACATAAATCTTGGCTTGATGGTGAATATGTTGATGTTCATATTTGGATGAATAAGATTTAAACCACTAGGTTTGAAGATATATCAAGACATCCCTATACCAAGGATAGAAAGAGTCAATGAGGAACAAACACTCATCCAAAAAGAACTCGTCGACCATATTTTCCTCAATGTCTCTGGGAAATTCATACATCAACTTTGTGAAAGCTAAAGACTTCTTCTATTTCGAAGTAGTAAACTCCAAATCAGACTCTTGTAAGATGAATATCCATTTCGAATATTTCCCCCCAATGATTTGATATGTCAAAATGTGATGCATTGGGTTGGAACTAAAAAAGCAAGTTTTCAAAGAAGAATATAATGTATGAGATGTTGGACACATGCACCATTTCCAAAGCTACTTATCGAAATGAAATTTAGGGTTGACAAGACCCTTATTAAGGTAATAAATCACATGTTTGACACATGTACTCTCCTCTTGGACAAGAACCATACCAATGGTGGACTCGTATGTGACAACCTAAAACAAAAGGTATTTAAAATAGTCTAAAGGCCTTAGTAATGGGGTTGACATCAAGGATTTATTCAAAGCTTCAAATGAACATTGTTCTTGGTCATCCCATATAAAATGTTCATCCTTATTCAACAACTGCATTAACCCTTTTCCAATCTCTACATAATTTACTTGAATCTTCACAAAAATATTGCCTCCCTTATGAACTTTGAAGTTGTCCAATAGTATGTGGGGTGAGGTAACTAAACTACTGCATCAACCTTAAAAGGATCAACCATGATCCCAAACTTGGAAACCATGAAACCAAGTAATATGCTGGATATCAAAGAAAATATACAACATGAATATTAGATGGATGATTAGGACAACTCTCGAACCGAGCTGCTAAATCATTCAAATATGCTTCAACAATGTGTTTGATGTCATGACAATTATATGACATGGCTTTCTGGAACGTGGCTCTAGCATTTTTGAGACCAAACGACATCTCATGATAAGCAAAATTACCCCAAGGATAGATAAACATAGTCTTATGTTGGTCTTCCTTATTTATCTGGATCTAATTATAGTTGGAGAAACCATACATAAAGGAAAATATTTCATTACCAACACATTCATTGATGATCTAATCAATTGATTGGGTAGGATAATTATCCTCTGGATACGATTCATTAAGATCCCTAAAATCAATATAGACTTGAATGATACCTTGTTTCTTAGCAACTGGAATGGGGTTAGAAACCCATTATGTCAAAGTAACTAGGTAAATGAAACTAACACAAAGCAATTTTTCAACCTCTACCTTAATGGTAGCTACCTTCTTTGGATCGACTGGTCATATATTTTGTTGAATAGGCTTAGCACCATCATATTTTTTTATTTCATGTTCAACATACGAGGATCTATGTTTGACATATCCTCATAGGAACAAGTGAAAAAGTCACAAAACTCTTTAAAAAGGGTAGTATGAAGTTCAATTTTGTCTAGAGAACAATCTACAATAATCAATATGTTTTTGACAACACTTGGCTTCATTGAGATATCGATTGGAATTATCTTCGAAATACTCATCAAATTCCCTTCTGCATACACATTGTGTGTTAGGATGGGGCATTGACACCACTTAATATCACTATATGAAACTAGGATTTGCATGCCAACCTATAACTTCTCTAGTTCAGGAAGGAAAAATGATTTATGTTGCATATCTTCCCATAAGATTTTGGACTCAGTCATGGCTTAAAGGATAGCGTCATCAAAATCCATCTCAACATCCAACAAATCATGTTAATTAGGAGGTTTGATGGCATAGATGGGAAAAATGAACTAATCCTATTCCATTTAATGATGGATATTCTGATCATCTTTTGTAGATGTCGATTAGGTAGCTTGATAGGCAATATAAACCACACTTAACTACAGACTCAACCCTAATAATTTAATATTTTCCAAATGAGGCACTACCCAAGGGTCCTGATTGACAACAAATATGTTAGAAGAGATTAAGTCTTGAAGCATAAGATCTGCAATGGAAACAGACACTGGGGTAAAACCTTGTGATTCAATAGTAACTAATGAAATAATACATATAGGAGACACATCAACATAATAGACTAGTGGAGGGAGGGTGATTGTGCTCATTGAAGATGAATGTTTGAATATCCCATCACTGATACCGTCGAAAGCACTCTTGGAATCATCATCAAATGGACTATTAGTTCTATTGTTGGTTTGAGAATCAAGTGTACAATATTCAAGATGATCTATGGCACAACTGCATTTATTGCATAAAACCAATCATGCCATAAAAGAATATTATAGTCTAAAGGAGCATCGACTAGTTCAACCTCAATTGAAATAGTCTTTCCACTTAAATCTATAGAAAAAAAAATGATGATTTCATGTGGATTAAAAGCATGAACATCATATACTTTCAACATGGTAGATGGAAAAATGAGTTTTGGATAACCCAAGGTTCTCCAAAAACACAATGACATAATAAAAGTATAGGATCCTTCATAAAAACACATTAAAAGATGTTTGTCCCAGTAAATGATACTTGAATCTGGAAAGTAATTTGGTGGGGAAGTTGAGGCCTAGAATAGTCAAGGTAAAATGTAATTAGACAAGCATCCAAGGGACAAAATCCACCAATTTTGGTAAACAATTATTTGCATTGCACAAGGAAAATTTGAAGGACCTCAAGGGTAGACATAACACATGACACTTAAGTCAAATTCTCAATAATACTATAATTGTGAGCGTTTCAGGAATTTTGATTATGTGTAGACCTTCRTAAGAMACCTTTTTGGGGATGAAGCAGTATGTCATTGGATGGTTTCTATATCTATAGAGAGMCACTTRACTAGGATGAATATGGATCCTTATCAATATGACCACCCTTAGAACTTCCATAATTACAAGCTATCAAATGTATATGAACATCTTGTTCAACCACGTAGATGTTAGCATTCATGGTATTTATCCCATGCTAGCATTAAGATCAGGGGCATGTTGGATTATTGAGAAGGGGGGGGGGTGAATCAGTAATGAACACTTGTTCCACTTTTAACCATAGTATATATTATTTATCTTTACCAATAATGTTTAGTAGTATATCATCAATGTATCATCTATGAATGCATCCAATAAATATATCATAAGTATGTAAACATAAGCAACATCACATCAAAATCACATCAAGAACATAATACAATAGTATTTACGTGGAAACCCAAATGCGAGAAAACCACATAATGATTTCTTATATAAATCAAGTATTCATTCCTAGGAAGCACCAACTTCCCAATTCTCCAGCTACAACTGGAAGGAGGTTCCAAACCTCTATTTTGAAGCTCCACCCTAAAGGAATCTACAACTCCCTAATTCTCTGGCTCCAACCAGAAGGAGGCTACAACCCCCTAGGTTCTTTGACTCCAACTGGAAGGTGGATACAACCACCTAGTTCTCACGCTCCAACTTGAAGGAATCTATGACTCCCTAATTATTTGGATCCAACCAGAAGGATGCTACAACCCCCTTTCCTT
Source organism: Picea mariana (assembly GCA_032191745.1). Classification (NCBI taxonomy): domain Eukaryota; kingdom Viridiplantae; phylum Streptophyta; class Pinopsida; order Pinales; family Pinaceae; genus Picea; species Picea mariana. The sequence goes on along the minus strand of JASDQU010103223.1, from coordinate 67,277 downwards.
TCCCCGTCCTACCACCCTAAAATTTAAATGTATACCAAATATCACGGACTCTGCCACTATCACAAACTCTATTACAACTTTGTCACTGCCGGCCCTTGACCAAGTTTTGAAGAATATTTGACCATTTTTGGGACTGCGACAACTTTCCAAAGATGGAGCACAACACGAAGCGGAAATTAAGGAAGAAAGACCTATTTTTGGGTCCATTTTAGGGTTTTGGGTTGATGTAATGGGAAAGGGATGTCGGCCCGTGGGTTTACCCACGCTTAGGCCCATTTTATAATCTATAAATAGATAATTAGGCAATGTAAGATGAAAATAAGAAGAAGTAGTAGTACATCTATGTGATGTATAGCTAAAGGCTTAGTGCTAGTAGCTAGATCTAAGTGATTGGATGTATATTGCAAGTGCTATGTGAATGATTGTAAAGAGATTGAGAAGCTAAGTGCAAGTTGTTGTAGCTTTGTGCTAAAGTGCAAGGAAGAAGGATCTAGCGAGCTGCGCAGATCTTCTGTCTTGTGCGAAGTAAGGGTTACTGAAGCTCTGTGCTGTAACCACTTGACCGAGATAATAAGAATAAGACTTTGTGAACGTATCCCCAGGGTGGGGGTGAACCATAGTAACTGTGTGTATTATTCTCTGTACTTTGTCCTAATGTGTTTATCTCTTTCTTGGCTAAGTGTTTGATGTGATTAAATAGATCTAGTTATGCTCTGTGCTGATGATATATGAATAAATGTTAGATTTGATATATAAGATGCTTAGTGCTTGATCTGTTGAATCTAACCTATATTTTTGTGGCTAAGTACGGAATCATCTATAGTATAAGTATTCACTGTGATGCTCTGTGCTATCTGCAAAGTACCATAAGGGTTAAATATTGATGAATGATCTATGCTAAGTGCCCTGTAAAAGATATAATCACAAATCAGTGTCCCAACTAAGGTTGCAGACATCTGAGTCCTGCAACCACCCCTGCCTCTACCTTGGGTGAGACTTCATCTGCTTCGCAGGTGTTGCCGAAAGGGCCGGTAGTTAGGGTTTTGTTGGTGCACTCTTGAGCGTTGAACCCTGGGTCTACCCTGTGCCAACAAATGGTTCCATTTTCGAGACCTGAAACTGTGATTACTGGGAACTAAAGAAGAAAAATATTTGTGCAAAATAAGCTCTGTGCATAGATCTATTGCCCTAGGGCGCAATATTCTACTTGACCTACAAAGCGTTGTGCAGAGAAAAAGAGGTCAGATCTGAAGGAAAGAGGTCAGATCTGCAAGAAAGAGGTTGATGCCGAAGAAAAGAAGTGAGATCTGAACGCTCTATGCTCTAAGAAAAGTAAAAGTGGAAATATCTGAAAGAAAGATGTCAGATCTGCAAGGAAAGAGGTCAGATCTGCAAAAAAGAGGTAATATCTGTAAGTTCTGAGTTCTAATAAAGGTAAGAATAGTCAATTTTTTTTTTTTAGATCTGAAACCTTTGTGCTCTGCAAAAATAAAATAAGTGAAATTTTTTGAGTATGGATCTAGGTATGTTTGATAGATTCTATCCTAGCTTGGAAACTAGGGCTCTGATAGATGAAAGAAATTTTGATATGAATAGATCTGATAGATATGTTATACCTATGCATAGAAAGAATGTCTGGACTAACAAGCGGATGCAGGATCCTTGAAAGAACTTTTTGCAGGATAGCTACCATAAGCCTAGTGCGTAGTACAAACGAGGCTAGGGATCATTTAAAAGAAAGAGAGGATTAATCCTCTGTTACAGTTGCAGAAGATCGAGACATCTTGCTAAGGAATTCCCTGGTGGAAGACCTAGTTGTCTTTGCTGCAAAGATTTGGACCATGAATTATTGGATTTCCCTAGAATGATTGCCAAGCTTGAAGGAATGAATCCAAGCGAAGAAAAACTTAAGGCAGATCCACAGATAGTAGAACTCAGAAAGAATCAGAAAAGGTATTGATACAGATGAAAGACACCTTGAATGATCACCAACATGTTAGGCTATCACAGATCTTCAAATAAAAGGAGCAAGTCGAAGCAAGAATAGGAGACTTCGACATTGACTGTACTCTTGATGAAGAAACACAACTGAACATTATGCCAGAAAGAACTTGGGAAGCTATAGGAAAGCCTACCATGATCCCTTCCCTAGGAGGAACAAGTTTATTTAGAGGAATGCTTATAAACCTATGTGGAAGGCTCACCCAGATACCTCTGACTGTCAATGGAACTTCGACAGAGGAAGACTTTGAGATTATTAAATTTGTTGAAGACAACGCCCCGTTTACCATGCTCATAGGAAAACCTTGGATTGATAGAGAACAAGCCAGACAAAAAGAGGAATAAGAAGTGTTGGAACAGAAGAAGTAAGAGTTAAAAGAATTTATGACCAGAAGGATCACGCATTTGATTGAAGAAAAGAAGAGTAGATCGCAGATATTTAATACTAGAAACTCCAATGTCGAGGCTAAGAGAACACTCGAGGATTCGTAGAAGATTGAGTTACCTATTTTTGATATGGAAGAAGTATTATCCAGGAACCGTAGGAAAGACTTTCAATATCGAGAAGTAACTAAGACCATAGAAGATACGCATCAGAATGGTAAAAGCATTACCGAGACAAAGATCACTGGGAAGAAGGCTATAAAGTTAAGAAAGAAAAGGGCTAATACTGTAAGGTTACAAGAAGTTCTAGAGGAAACTTTGCAGACAGAAAAAATGCAGAATTGGAACTTCGCCGGGATATCAGAACAACAACATCTGACACTCCGCCATGACGAAGCAATATAACTGTTGGATCAATATAACCGTTCGACTTCCGCTCCGAACGGGTCGAAAATAAATTATGGGTTCCCACTAGACCGTTGGACAACACCAGAACAGACGGAACAGATTTAATGAGGGCCTCGTATCCATTGAAAGCAGACCATTGAAAAGTTTTCCTACTTAATCCATTGCGCCATGCACTTAGAATACTTTTTTCTAAGTGAGAATTTGAGCATGAAACCTGAGATTAAATTACCCAGAGATCATTGCCTTGTTCCCATACTATTCATTGTAGTCTCTGAATTCCTTTCGCACCCTAGCTAGCTGACCCAAGTTTGTATGTCGGACGAGATCAGTGCTGCCAAGAAAGTTGTTGAAGAAGTTCTAATTGACTTAATGATCGAGAGAGTCATGTCAAAGCACGAAATGTCTACAGGTGTACATGCATCGTCCTTGAGAGAATTTCCAACTTCCCCCTCTAGTGCTCGCACAGGACCGTCCCGACTGCCTTCGAAAAGATGATCTAAGCTCGGAAATGACTTCGCCACTGTGAAGATGATCCCAAGTATATTGCCTAAATATATCCCACCACTAAGCGGAACAGTGAATCGAGACACTGTACCAAGAGACTTCGACTATGCTGTGGTCACTGCGTACCTCCTGAAAGGGGTGCACATAGTTCATGTTGACCAGGATAAGCTCACAACGCTTAAATTTAGTGATTTCAACCTTGGAGATCGCAAGGTTTATAGTATGCTAGCCCTGCACAAATACTTAACTATCACAAAAGGGAAGAACCTAAAGATTGTCCCTCAGTAATGGACCCACAACCTCGCACAGTCAACCCTCCTCAACGTAATGAAGATTCCACATTTCGGAAGGCATCGAGAAGTAAATGCATGCGTCAGGTTGTTGCTGTCCTGCTACCACGAAGGATACATATGGTTGGACCGCCACATCACTGTGGATCTGATTCTGATCAATCAAATCACTAGGCTAAGCATGCAGGGCCCCGACCTACAGGAGTTTTACCCTGGAAAGACCGTAGATCGCACCCTCGCCCAATGAATAAAAGACACATATGGCGATCTAGAGAAGGGCACACGAGGTTACAAGGTAGTCTCCATTGAAAATGCAACAGTGTGCTTTGGTTTCTAGCTGATCGCAGGGAAGTTAGTCCGCAAAAACATACCCACATAGGTGACCGGATTTGTAGTTGACCTCGCAGGGAAGTGCGTGGAGGGACTACAAATGAACTGGGCAAAGTACCTTATAAATCAGCTAGAGCTTGACTGTAGACAAGCGAAAGACCAAGGGTATGAGTTCCACTTTAGTTGGTTGCTCATACTCATTGCTTTCATCTCTTGGGAACTGCCAGAGGGAGGCACTTTTCCGGAGATCAAACCCTTCGAACCAATGGTCGCGAAGTTCTGTACACTGTGGTACTCCAGCAACATGAACAAGCAGTGGCAGTCCAATGTCATATTCTACGCTTACTACTCTCAATTGAAGAATGCAATCCAGTCTACACTGCGCATCACACCCAACACACTTCATAGGTTTAGACCTTTGATGAAATTCAATGCAGACCATCACTTCACCTATATCACAGCGTGCGCGGATGAGCACAAACAACAACTCCAGTCATATTACAAGCTGACAGAAGATGACTTGGAGGAGATTACCAAGGAATGGTCGACAGACCTCCTTGTTGCCCTAAATCTGTGCCGGATACACCTGGATTGCGCAATACCAATAAGGATGTGGAAGTCCAAGATATCCAAATCACATCCACGAAGACTACTTTGATCTCACCTGCGAAGAGAGATGATGGTGAAGAACTAGGTGGCACAGAAGTTGAGCAAAATAAAGGTGAGGTTACTCCGCCTAGAGAGGAGGAGGATCCCTCCAAGAAAAGGAAGATTACCCCACCAAATCCCTCATCCTGAAAGAAAGCTAAGGCCACCCAGACCACGCTTAAAACTACCCTTACCCCAGATGATTTCGACTTCTTAATTGCCGCGCTGAATGATGTTTCATTAGAGCTCGCAAAAAATCAAGAAGCAAAGCAGGAGGAGCTATTCAACCGGATCACAGGTGAACTAAAAGAAGTGCAGAAGGCACTTCAGTCCATCCAAGTAGTTTCTACGACACCCTTAACAATGGAAACACCAGGAACAAGTGATGAGCCCACTCAATTATGCCAAATCGTCGAGAAAGTTGAAGCTCGCCTTCGACAAGCTCAAGAAGACATCGCGCAAGCCACCCAGGCTTTGGTGCAAGAACAGAGTGCACATAGAGAACAAAAGAGGAAGGAAGAACAAGAGTAGCTTGCCTTACAAGCGAAGTGGGAGGAGGAAAAAACACAGTTACAATAAAGTAAGGACCAGTTGCTAGCAGAGCAACTTGAAGTACAGGAAAGAGTTCACAAAGCACTTTGCTATGTGATGGTCATAGAAGTCAAGATTTAAGACCATCTCCCACAACAAGTGACCCAACTGGAAGAAGTAATCCAAAAAATTCATCAGCGCATCACAGATCTGAAGCTTTGCACCGTGCCTGAGACACCCCAAGAAATAAGAGATCTAAGAGAGGCCACTTCTCGAAGCACAGTCAACCGATTAAAAACCTTGGCTTTGTAATGTAAGCAGCTAAGCACTAGAAACACACAGACTTATGAAACCCTCGCAGAGAATCCATAATTGTAGACATTGGAGGCACAACTCCGAGAAGTAAAGTAGCATGTAGATGTGCTACAAGTGCAGCTAAAGTCCGTGACCCCAGTCGAAAGAATGAAGAGATTCACATAACAATGCACAACCCAACAACATGTACACACGCTGCAAAGTAAAGTGATGGAAGTATCTCAACGACTTCAACCACTCCAAGAGAAGGCATGCCAACTGTTCACTGAACTTGAAATCCAGGGAGATGAACTCAAACAGGTTGTCATCACTACAGAACAATGCCTGGAAGGACCGCTCAATGACACAGTGATCCAAGAATTTACTAAGCAAGAGGCTGTCACACTGCAGTAGGTCGAAGCATCTCGATCCAAGCTCGAGGCGTTAGAAGTAGAATTGATCAGACCTGAGTGACTCAGGATGAGTCACAGGTGAGTGTTGGGGGCCTATTGTCCCTTGACCAAGTTTTGAAGAATATTTGACCATTTTTGGGACTATGACAACTTGCTAAAGATGGAGCGCAACGCGAAGCGGAAATTAAGGAAGCAAGACCTATTTTTGGGTCCATTTTAGGGTTTTGGGTTGATGTAACGGGAAAGGGATGTCGGTCCATGGGTTTACCCATGCTTAGGCCCATTTTGTAATCTATAAATAGATAATTAGGCAATGTAAGAAGAAAAGAAGAAGAAGTAGTAGTACATCTATGTGATGTATAGCTAAAGGCTTAGTGCTAGTAGCTGGATCTGAGTGATTGGATGTATATTGCAAGTGCTATGTGCATGATTGTAAAGAGATTGAGAAGCTAAGTGAAAGTTGTTGTAACTTTTTGCTGAAGTGCAAGGAAAAAGGATCTAGCAAGCTACGCATATCTTCTGTCTTGTGCGAAGTAAGGGTTACTGAAGCTCTGTGCTGTAACTACTTGACCGAGATAATATAAAGAAGAAGACTTTGTGGATGTAGCCCCAGGGTGGGGGTGAACCACAGTAATTGTGTGTATTATGCTCTGTACTTTGTCCTAATGTGTTTATCTCTTTCTTGGCTAAGTGTTTGATGTGATTAAATAGATATAGTTATGCTATGTGTTGATGATTTATGAATAAATGTTAGATCTGATATATAAGATGCTTAGTGCTTGATCTATTGAATCTAACCTATATTTCTGTGGCTAAGTACTGAATCATCTGTAGTATAAGTATTCACTGTGATGCTCTGTGATATCTGCGAAGTACCATAAGGGTTAAATATTGATGAATGATCTATGCTAAGTGTCCTGTAAAAGATATAATCACAGATCAGTGTACCAGGTAAGGTTGCAGACATCTGAGTCCTGCAACCACCCCTGCCTCTACCTCGGGTGAGACTTCATCTGCTTCGCAGGTGTTACCGAAAGGGCCGGTAGTTAGGCTTTTGTTGGTGTGCTCTTGAGTGTTGAAACCTAGGTCTACCCTGTGCCAAGAATCATTGTCTCTGTCTCTGTCTTTGTCACTTTAGGGATTCTTAAATTTTCTTGTTACAACCACTTTACCCTTTCATTCATTGACTTGTAAGCAACTAGGGGATTTTTGACCATTCTTTGGGGCTTCCATATTTGCAAGTCCATAACTCCTCCACCATGAGGATCCACGTGGTGTACTACCAATCACCGGAAATGACATGAAATGTACTATCCGTATATGATATTATTACCTGCAATTTCACTTTCCTTCATGTATTTATTCCTCAATAAACTCTGGGTCCCATAGCCACACCTTCCCGGATACATGTAGACTACATAAAATGTACCCAATGAACTGATCATCAATCATGATCATACAAATTTCAATCAAATTTCCAACATATCTGGAGCTCTCCAAGAGTTGACATCAATATCTAAGGGTTGATATCAATCTCCACTAACACTCCCCAAGGGTTGACATAAATGACAACCAACTGTCCAAACCATGT
>JASDQU010103222.1:652402-715678 GCA_032191745.1 Picea mariana | reverse complement strand
GAGGCTACAACCTCTGTTTTGCAAGCTGCAACTTGCTGAGAGCACCAACTCTCTGTTTTCTCTAGCACCTACTAGAAGGAAGCACCAACTCCCTGGTTTCTCTATCACCCACTAGAAGGAAGCACCAACTCCCTGGTTTCTCTAGCACCCACTAGAAGGAAGCAACAACTCCATAAGTGTTCCAGCACCAACTCAATGGAAGCACCAACTTCCAGTCACACAGGCACCAACCTGTAAAACAGAGAACAACAATTCTCCCTTACACCACCCTGCCACCCTGGTTTCTCTGGCTGCAACCAAATGGAAGCTACAACTCCCTGTGTTCAAGCACCCACTTGAACCTCTGAGGACAACAGTCCTCCCTAGCACCTCCCTACCACCCTGAAATATGAATTTTTGCTACTGAAACTTATTACAGTGATATAATGTTCATCAATGGCTTACCAGTCTCATCATTGTTCTGCTACACTGCCCTGCTCTGTCTGCCTCACTGTCTTCCTGCACACCTTCCTTGCGCTTTATGTTCTTCTGCCTTTTATGCTCTGTGCGCCATGTCCCTTCTATGCACCATTCCTCTTCTATGCATTTCAGTTGCTGCACTCAGCCTCCTTCTACACACCTAAATCACTCTCAACAACACCCAATCTCTTCTCTGTTCTGTGTTTTTATTCTCTCTTTGCATCTTCTGCATCCTCTATTCACAATGTCGAGTGTTATGCCTGATCATCATTGCAACTCTTCAGCTTCTCTGGCGGTTAAACCCATGCGTCCATCATCACTAGGTGTTATGCCAAGATTCCTTAGCCTCTCCAGTAGTCGAGACTCTTCGTCTTCTTTGTCACAGTCGAGCTCATTCCCTCTATTACAGTTCCAGGCTCCAACGGTCTCCCATCTGTCAATAGCCTCTATGAATAGTCTGCATACCACTGGAAGATGCCTCGAGTCTCTTCATCTTCTCTGGTGATCACCCTGAAGTCTCTTCGAGTCCTCTAGCAGAAACCATCAGTCGTTTCTAGCAGTTACACTGTGAACCTCCAAGAAAACGCATCAGTAACCGAATCGCCAACCGTCCAAGAGTCGTGATTCAGTTCTGCTAACTGAATCGTAACTGATCGATTAACTGTGAAGAGCAACAGTAGCCCTTTGATCAGATTTCCAAGTATCCAACACCGTTGGATTACAAGCACAAGGTCTCGCGTTGATTTTGCCATTTCGCGTTTCGGCATTTCGGCATTCCTATGGTGAAGAGTCTCGACTCCCCAAGTCACGATATCTGAAATGGAGATTAGCTTCATGCTAGCTCCTCCCTTGAGCCTTTGTCGATGTGACCATAGGTTATGACTAGGGGCCAATTCTGAACACGCATTTCGCGTTTCGGGGATTTTGTGAAGAGTCGTCTCGACTCTCCATGTCCCAAACTCCGAAATGGAGCTTGTCTCTTTGAGCTCTTCTCTACAGCTCTTCGATGATGTGACCACCGGCGGTGACCAAGCACTTATCCATAAAGCACTTTCGCAATTTCGCATTTCGGCATTCCTATGATGAAGGGTCTCGACACTCCAAGTCACGATCACCGAAATGGAGCTTGGTTGCACTAACTCCTTCCTCCATCGTTCGCAGATGTGACCATTGGCTGTGACCACAGCCTTATTCAAAAACGCATTTTGGCATTTTGGCATTCCTGTGGTGAAGTGTTTTGACACTCTAACTCCCGGTATCTGAAACCTACACCAAAAGGTGTTTTTTGCATTTCAGCATTTCAGGATTTCACATGTCGCGAATTCATGTTGCAAGGCATCTCGACTCTCCAAGTCGCGATCTCCGAAACTCCATGTCGCAATTTCGCATTTCAACATTTCGTGATTTCGGCAATTCTTGTGATGAGATATCTTGACGCTCCATGTCGCGATCCCCGAAACTAAATTCCTGGAATGACATCACTCGATGACGTGTCGTGATCCATGTGTCTGCCACGTGTCACTCAGAATTGTGATTTCCAGGTTCCTAAAATGTCAAATCAACTTGACACTTGTCCTCATATGATTATGCCACGTGTCCTTTCTGAAGTAGGCTACCAACTGTCCTTGCTGACATGGTCTGCCACATTCACCTCCTAAGTATGTTTTGGGATTTCGGCGTTTCCCATTTCGCAACTTCGGGACTCCTGTGATGAAGAGTCTCGACTCTTGACTCCTCCAACTCCCGGTATCCGAAACTCCGAAATGGAGTCTTTGTTGATGTGCCTGTTTCGAGATTTTGGGGTTTCGCATTTCGTAACTTCGGGATTCCTGTGATGACGAGTCTCGACTCTTGACTCCTCCAACTCTCGGTATCCGAAATGGAGTCAAATCAACGGTCCACGATCTTGATGATTTGACAGTCCAGATCTTTTCGTGATTTCGCATATCGTGAGTTCCTGCCGTGAGTTGCTTCCTTGACTCCTCCAGCTCCCAGTATCCAAAACTCCGAAATGGAGTTTACGCTTCTGATCTTGCCATGCGATCATCATTGTGGTGCTGGTCTTGCCACTTTCTCTTGTTCGTCATCGTCGGGCTGAGCTTGCCATCAATGACAAACAAATACTCTGCCTTCTGTCTGCCTGTTTTCCATTGTTGTCTCCCAACTGTAAACCTTCAAACGTCGCTATTATTCTTTCCTGTAACCATACCTTCGTCATTGTTGTTCTTGCCATCAATAACTATAAGCATGCTATCGTTGTTGTTGTTCTTGCCTGTAGACATGCCATCGTTGTTGTTGTTCTTGCCTGTAGACATGCCATCGTTGTTGTTGTTCTTGCCATCAATGACAAGCATGCTCTTCTTGTAAACATGCCAACATGGTAAGACTTAAGGACTTATTTCTCCCCATCCCACTATTGGAATCTATTTGTATCTACCAATATTGAATCAAAGTTAACAAAATTGCACCCATGGGACAATTCATTGTGAGTATTCCCTATATGCTAAGAACTGAACCTGGGCCCTTGTAGGAAAACTCTTACTTGTTTACCATTAGACCACAACTCAACCCATTGGCATCTTGGTATTGTTATTACAACTATAATATCTCTCTCTTCTATTTGAGGGTGGTTGTGACAATTGGTTTGCAATAACATCTAATCCATGATACATTGTTATCTTGATGCCAGTAAAGACAATTGCATAGGTAGTAACTCTCCTACTAACATAATGGTTGATTGGTTGGAAAGTGATTACTCTTAATTGATTGGTTGCAACGTGATTATGATTTCTTGATTGATTGTATGTGCATCTTGCAAAAAAACAAGGGGATATATCTATCTTGAGATATCTTAGCAATGTTAATGTGACTTTAAAAATCTCCTCCCTCCCTTCCCAAAATTAGCTTCATTTATATGTAAAATGTTTCAATTTTGGATTTCATTGAATTTATTCATCAAATATTTCAATTTTGATAGAAATATTTGAGCACTAATCTTGAACAGCTCAAATATCACAACAAAGAGCAAGAATGAATTCAAACTCGACCTATTTTCAACAATAAAGTTGGCATCCAAACAACTACATGGGAAGATATCTCAAACACAACCTCATGCATAGAAAAACATTTAGCCACCCTATTTCCATTCCAGGAAAAATCACAAAAAAACTGAGACATTGTTCTTTGGAGATCTTGTATTACAAAACCAATTCCAAGATCAAGAGTTATATTTCGTCATTTTTGTAAGATCGTCCTCTACTTGTTATTTCTTGCATCCTAAATCTGTTTTGGGATTTCAGCGTTTCCCATTTCGCAACTTCGGGACTCCTGTGATGAAGAGTCTCGACTCTTGACTCCTCCAACTCTCGGTATCCGAAACTCCAAAATGGAGTCTTTGTTGATGTGCCTGTTTCGAGATTTTGGGGTTTCGCATTTCGCAACTTCGGGATTCCTGTGATGACGAGTCTCGACTCTTGACTCCTCCAACTCTCAGTATCCGAAATGGAGTCAGATCAATGGTCCACGAACTTGATGATTTGACAGTCCAGATCTTTTCGTGATTTCGCATATCGTGAGTTCCTGCCGTGAGTTGCTTCCTTGACTCCTCCAGCTCCCGGTATCCAAAACTCCGAAATGGAGTTTACGCTTCTGATCTTGCCATGCGATCATCGTTGCGCTGCTGGTCTTGCCACTTTCTCTTGTTTGTCATCGTCGGGCTGAGCTTGCCATCAATGACAAACAAATACTCTGCCTTCTGTCTGCCTATTTTCCATTGTTGTCTCCCAACTGTAAACCTGCAAACGTCGCTATTATTATTTCCTGTAACCATACCTTCGTCATTGTTGTTCTTGCCATCAATAACTATAAGCATGCTATCGTTGTTGTTGTTCTTACCTGTAGACATGCCATCGTTGTTGTTGTTCTTGCCATCAATGACAAGCATGCTCTTCTTGTAAACATGCCAACATGGTAAGACTTAAGGACTTATTTCTCCCCATCCCACTATTGGAATCTATTTGTATCTACCAATATTGAATCAAAGTTAACAAAATTGCACCCATGGGACAATTCATTGTGAGTATTCCCTATATGCTAAGAACTGAACCTGGGCACCTGTAGGAAAACTCTTACTTGTTTACCATTAGACCACAACTCAACCCATTGGCATCTTGGTATTGTTATTACAACTATAATATCTCTCTCTTCTATTTGAGGGTGGTTGTGACAATTGGTTTGCAATAACATCTAATCCATGATACACTGTTATCTTGATGCCAGTAAAGACAATTGCATAGGTAGTAACTCTCCTACTAGCATAATGGTTGATTGGTTGGAAAGTGATTACTCTTAATTGATTGGTTGCAACGTGATTATGATTTCTTGATTGATTGTATGTGCATCTTGTGAAAAAACAAGGGGATATATCTATCTTGAGATATCTTAGCAATGTTAATGTGACTTTAAAAATCTCCTCCCTCCCTTCCCAAAATTAGCTTCATTTATATGTAAAATATTTCAATTTTGGATTTCATTGAATTTAATCATCAAATATTTCAATTTTGATAGAAATATTTGAGCACTAATCTTGAACAGCTCAAATATCACATCAAAGAGCAAGAATGAATTCAAACTCGACCTATTTTCAACAATAAAGTTGGCATCCAAACAACTACATGGGAAGATATCTCAAACACAACCTCGTGCATAGAAAAACATTTAGCCACCCTATTTCCATTCCAGGAAAAATCACAAAAAAACTGAGACATTGTTCTTTGGAGATCTTGTATTACAAAACCAATTCCAAGATCAAGAGTTATATTTCGTCATTTTTGTAAGATCGTCCTCTACTTGTTATTTCTTGCATCCTAAGTCTGTTTTGGGATTTCGGCGTTTCCTATTTCGCAACTTCGGGACTCCTGTGATGAAGAGTCTCGACTCTTGACTCCTCCAACTCCCGGTATCTGAAACTCCGAAATGGAGTCTTTGTTGATGTGCCTGTTTCGAGATTTTGGGGTTTCGCATTTCGCAACTTCGAGATTCCTGTGATGACGAGTCTCCACTCTTGACTCCTCCAACTCTTGGTATCCGAAATGGAGTCAGATCAACGGTCCACGATCTTGATGATTTGACAGTCCAGATCTTTTCGTGATTTCGCATATCATGAGTTCCTGCTGTGAGTTGCTTCCTTGACTCCTCCAGCTTCCGGTATCCAAAACTCCGAAATGGAGTTTACGCTTCCGATCTTGCCATGCGATCATCGTTGCGCTGCTAGTCTTGCCACTTTCTCTTGTTCGTCATCGTCGGGCTGAGCTTGCCATCAATGACAAACAAATACTCTGCCTTCTGTCTGCATGTTTTCCATTGTTGTCTCCCAATTGTAAACCTGCAAACGTCGCTATTATTCTTTCCTGTAACCATACCTTTGTCATTGTTGTTCTTGCCATCAATAACTATAAGCATGCTATCGTTGTTGTTGTTCTTGCCATCAATGTCAAGCATGCTCTTCTTGTAAACATGCCAACATGGTAAGACTTAAGGAGTTATTTCTCCCCATCCCACTATTGGAATCTATTTGTATCTACCAATATTGAATCAAAGTTAACAAAATTGCACCCATGGGACAATTCATTGTGAGTATTCCCTATATGCTAAGAACTGAACCTGGGCCCCTGTAGGAAAACTCTTACTTGTTTACCATTAGACCACAACTCAACCCATTGGCATCTTGGTATTGTTATTACAACTATAATATCTCTCTCTTCTATTTGAGGGTGGTTGTGACAATTGGTTTGCAATAACATCTAATCCATGATACACTGTTATCTTGATGCCAGTAAAGACAATTGCATAGGTAGTAACTCTCCTACTAGCATAATGGTTGATTGGTTGGAAAGTGATTACTCTTAATTGATTGGTTGCAACATGATTATGATTTCTTGATTGATTGTATGTGCATCTTGCGAAAAAACAAGGGGATATATCTATCTTGAGATATCTTAGCAATGTTAATGTGACTTTAAAAATCTCCTCCCTCCCTTCCCAAAATTAGCTTCATTTATATGTAAAATGTTTCAATTTTGGATTTTGTTGAATTTATTCATCAAATATTTCAATTTTGATAGAAATATTTGAGCACTAATCTTGAACAGCTCAAATATCACATCAAAGAGCAAGAATGAATTCAAACTCAACCTATTTTCAACAATAAAGTTGGCATCCAAACAACTACATGGGAAGATATCTCAAACACAACCTTATGCATAGAAAAACATTTAGCCACCCTATTTCCATTCCAGGAAAAATCACAAAAAAACTGAGACATTGTTCTTTGGAGATCTTGTATTACAAAACCAATTCCAAGATCAAGAGTTATATTTCGTCATTTTTGTAAGATCGTCCTCTACTTGTTATTTCTTGCATCCACATATTTATGTACAACATTTTTATGATTACTCAAGAGACCTAATTCCCAACCTTCGTGATCAATATAAACCTTTGTGTGTCAGAGAACCTATTTCATAGAAGAACATTCGGTCACAGAATTTCATGTATAAGAAAAATAAAAAATTAACAAAGACAACTTTGTTTGGAGATCTTGTATTACAAAACCAAGTTCGAAGATCAAGATGTGTATTGCATCATTTTTTAGCATGATCCTCTAATTGTTATTTATTGGATCCATATTTTTAAATACAACATTCTTACGATAACTCGAGAGACCCAATTCTTAGTCTTTGTGATGAACAAAATCCTTCATGTGCCAATCAATTCATTTCATTTGTGATTGATTCATGGTAGAAATTGAACTCTGTCATAAGTGATTATCTTTGCCTGGAAGAGAAAGCTTTCTTGGATCATAGGACTTCTACTAAACACAATTTTGTTGTTTTTTTTTTACACAAACTGGGTGATATTATATTAATCAAAAAGAGTGTCTGAAGCACACAAGAGAATACAAAAAGAGCAACAAAATTCGGTTGCAAAGCCATAATCCAAAACAGTCTTGCTATCTGCCTATCTTCTCCTATATCTACTAATCTTTGGCTATAATTGTTTACATTTCAAAAAATCTGAGTATATCTATGATAAAAGATGTCAAGAATACATATAGTCCTGAAATACATTAAGTACCCGACTGATGTGGTTGCTTAAACTCTGCAACTTCCATTTCTTCCTCCTGCCCTTGTTGGCTCAAATCAATTCGAAATTGATCTATTGTTGGAGAAGAGCCACTATTGGATGGGGATTCCACGAGTGTCGAGGGAGACTACTCTCTCTAAGCACGCAATTGTTCCACTTGTGTTCTGATGGCTTCCAATTCATCCTGTAACTGACACATAGCATCTCGATGTTGGATGAGAATGTCCAATATTCGAGAGACACTGGAAAACATTGAGTGACATTCTACCTAAATTTTTCTTACTTCTTGTCCCCATGCTTCAATATTGAGTTGTTGATCCTATGGTTGAGTCCATCGACGTGACATGGTTGCCTAATTGACTTCCATTGTGTTGAGGAACACTCCACAACCAAACAACCAATTCCTTTGTCTCCCTCGATCGCAAGCAAGAAGAAAAATGACCTCCCAAGAATCAACAAGAGTGAGGTTCCTTGGCTTCTACACTAGTATTGTGACGACGTCCCGAAATAATTCAAAGATGAAACAATGCAAACATGCTCGGAACCATACATGTCATTCTTCTAACACTAGAGAACCAAACGACAAGATAGAGTGGGAGAAAGTTTGTATGTATTCCACCTTGTCCTTCCAATGCCTCTTGTATGCGCTCGCACATGATCCAGATCTCCAACTCACTGCCATAATTGTTCGCGGACATGGAGATTGTCCAATTCCCACAACATTAACTGAATCCATTACATCCAAAATTCCTTCCTACGTAACTGAGATGCACCATGTCCTGTAAACCCCACCTTGCACATGCAAAGGATGCACAAGTGTGATATAAGTGTGGTTTCCATGAATTAAATTACAAGTGACGGGGGAAGCTCGCCCTTTCGTGACGTCAAGGGAATCATGAGGAAAAGACACCCGAGAGACATGCAAATTCTTGATTATGATGTGCTTTAATTATGGGATCAGGTGTTGAGATAAGCTCCCATTTATGGATATAGCCCCTTTCGATAACTTAATTGCATAATTTGCTTCAGAGTCTACCCATTTATTATTTTCCCTTTTAACATGTATGAAAGAAGTATGAGGGATGCCCTTTAATTCTACTTTTTTTTTTTTATGACATGGCTGAGTTGAGCATTAGAGAATGTCCCTTTGATCACATAGTGAATGGTGTTTTTTGAATCACCAATTATGATTAAATGTTGCAGTTGTAGCCCCTTTGCTAATTGCACTCCTTTTATGAGAGCATATTCCTTTGCTTGATTATTGGAAGCATGACCCAGCCCCAAGCATACTTTACTACCTGATTCCCCATTGGGTCAAGAATGACCCTTCCCGCACCTGCCACCTTGAACACAATTTTATTGTTAATCATTGTAGAGAGTCATGTTTGTTAGGATAAGTGTGTCCCCTAGGAGTATATGAAGACAATATTCTTCGTTGTGTATCCAATCTTGTATCATTCATCTTTATCAATAATTGTTTGTCTTTCACTGCTAAGAAATGGGTTTTTCGCAAAGGTTTTCATGCATAGAGTTTCTAGAGTTTCTCATTTGTTAAGGTTTTTTTAACAAAGGTTAAAAGGTGATAGTGGAAGTTTTGTACAAATTGGTCTTCATTGCTCCAATTTGTCATTGGTGTGCACCATTACACTAAGTGGGAAGTGCACCAATGCTCCATGAGCCAGGTGCATTGGATAGTGAACGCCATAGGAAGGCATTTTCATAACGATAATGTATTGAATTGAACACAACACATCATAGAGGAATATTTGTTTTCCAAAAAGTTAGAGCAGTGCATTGAGTTTTCATGGCACGTGGTGTTCAATATCTCTTAATGCACATTGATTGCAGTGTCCACAGTGTGCATGTAATACCAAACATACATCATTGCGTTGTACAATGTTGTAATGTCTCAATTTTAACACTTGATCATACTAAAATAAGTCATGAACAATTTGTAATGGTGTGGTTTATTGACAGAGTTAAGTCAGGTGGGTTGAGTTACAATGACCCTATGATGAAAAATGCATTGTCAGTTAGGTTTAGCTCGGGTGGTTGAGAGGAATGATTGTTATCCTCCTCACCCAGGTTCAATTCTTGTAAGTTATGTGTTGAGCTCTTAACAAGTATATTATTGTAATGGATTTGAGCCATGTTATTGACCAACCTTGTGCCTTGAATATTTTAGGGTTACCCTGGATACCATCCTCAAAATGAGAGAAAATCCCCAAGTTTTGTAACCTGGAAAAAAATTTGAAAAATACATTATGAATATTCCTAATATAAAACTTACAACATAAATTAAACTAATGAATAATTATAAATCGAAGTTATAGACTTGAGTATAGTACACTTTTCTAATATACCACCAAGTGAATATGAATATGTTGTTGTAATGAACTTTAATATTATAAACTCGAGTATGTATTACACATGTTATATTTCTAATATACCACCAAGTGAATATGTTGTTGTAATGAACTTTAATATTATATATATATTTTTTTTAAAAGGAACATGAATATAAAATATTATTGAAGAGTAACAACGAACTACAATACCACGGGAAGGAAAGAAAGGAGATCCAAGGGAATAAACTATTCAAATAATGTGTAAGGGAATAAACCCATTCAATTAATGTGTCACACGTCCCTTTTAGAACCATTACCTTTTTAACATATTTGATTATAAAATATCCCAAACCTTTGACTCAAGGTGTCAAAAGAAAATATGTGAGGCTGCTTGGAAAATGCGTGTATGACTCGTGCACATGAAAGTATATTTTGTCTAAATTACTTTAGAGAGCAAAAGGGGCTTTCATCTTTCTCATGCAGCAATAACCCATATTCTCTCCCATCAATTCCAATCGTTGTAACCAACACAAGAATCCCTACAAACTTGAGAGTTATGTAAGCCTATGACAAGCTAAAAGGGTTATTATCGGTGGGAAAAGGAATTGAATACTCTTATAGAGGAGTCCATTGTTATAGTGAGCAAAGACACATACATCATAGAAAAGCATCACCAATGTGGCTTTATTTTGACACATACATCATAGAAAAGCATCACCAATGTGGTTTTGTTTTGTTGATGCTTGATTGCAATCTAAGTCAAATACCATTAGATCAGGGATTATCGGATGGGAATCAACAATAAGGTATTCTTATATGCATTATAAGAGATTCCCAAGGGAGTGTGTAGCATAGAAGGAAAATCCCATGCTTTTGTGGTGAATGGTTAAGAGGATGAGGACCACGGTTGAATGATAATTTGTTGGAATGTTTACAATAACATATTTGGCTTAAATATGTGCATTGTGGGTTGGGTTCAATGCAAAATAGAGCATGTTATCCATCATTTGCCCTTGTGCTCTCATAGCCCAATTTGGGGTGGAATCTACAACATATCCCTATGATTAGGTGGTGAATTTCTCATCTACAACTAGTTTGGAAACATTTGAATACAACTAAGTGTTTGTCTTAATTTATGTGTGAATTGTTTCTTTTTGTATTTATGTCTTTTAATTCTTGTAATATGTCTAAGATCTTAATTCTATTCATGAAGTCGATAGAAATTCTCATTAATTGTTTTAAAGAATCTGTTATGCAATTTATCATTGCACTTATGTTGATTATGCATATTTTGATTAATGGAATGGGTACATTGATGTGATACAATGTTTTTTCATAAGCATGCTTATGAATTTAGCTGGGTTCTAGAGAATAACAATGTGATAGTTATATCACAATGAATGTGAGAAGCAACATGCTCTAGGAGGAGTGCTTTTGAATTGTGTGCATGTGAGAAGCTATGTGTGCAATATTATTTTTGACTAATCTTTGTGTACAATGTATAAGAGGAAAGGTGATTAGAGTTCATGAGGAAACCTTGATTGGTTCATGAGGAAACCGTTATGGCCCATGAAGAAATCCTAATTCAAAGAGATATGCCCGAGGAGTTAGTGGATTATGAGGAGGAGAAAGTAGAGATATTTCAAAAGTCTATTTCACGTCAAGGGAAGAATTAGTGGAGAATTTGAATGGACCTAGGGAATTTCGTGAAGATGTTAAGCTACAAAAAGACTTAGACCCTTCACAAACATTAGAAAAAAATATCCAAAAGGGTCAGTTCATTGGTCCTATCACTAGCAAAAGAAGAACCGCATAATAGATATGGTGTGAGGTCAATGGGGATTCCATAGTAAAAATCTTGGTTTTAGAAGATCGAGCCAGAAAGGGAAAGGATGGGGAATTAAAAGTTAGACAGGAGGAGCCTTTATGGTTGTCAAATCAAGGTGGAACTCATCATAGGTTCGGGGGTCTGATGATTCAATGCCATCAAGGGAAGGAGTTTGGAGAATTAATTATGGAAGAATGGTGTGTAGGAGGAGGAGCAACGAGGAAAGGGTCTCTCCATGAACCAAGGTAATAGGAGGAAATGCATCCAAAAGAGGATGAGATCCAAAGGAGACAATGTGAGGTTGGTAGTTGGTGAGGATGTAGGGATTGTATTAGTGATGGGGTCGATGGAAAAAACCAAAAGATTTGTAGGTAGAATAGTGAGCGCGGTTGCATTATTCATATGGATGGAGTATGAGTGTTTTGAAATACTTCATTGCATTCCAATCTATCATATCCCAGTTCATGGCTCGTTAACATTTGAACTTCATAACAAGGAAGATGTTAAGAATATCTTGGCAAATAAATGGTATAGGGAAGTGTTCTATATGGGATAAAAAGATGGTAACTTGGATTCGAGTGAAGATATCAAGTTTGCCAGTTGAATTATGGAATATTGGCATTCTAAAGGTAGTGGAAGGTAGTTTGGGGAAGTTTATAGATGTTGAAGATAACAACAACAAGAAGGAGGATAAAAGAGAGGTCAAAATCCTTGTGGAATTATATATTCGACAGAGGTTACCAAAGGAAATTGAGATAGTATGGGGAAACTAGACTTACACTTAATCTTTGTACCATTGGAATATCCCCTTTCGATGTTTTAGTTGCATAGAAATAGGGTATTTGTTGAGAAATTTCCCAAAAACTAATAGAAGAAAGACATGGAGGAAGAAGGAAAGCTCAACAACAGTTTCAAAGGAAGCCTTGTTCTTAACAAACAAAGAATTAGGAGGGAAGAATTATGGGGATCTAGAAACAAAAGAAGGGCTCAAAGAATAGGAACAAAAGGTAGTTGCATCAAGGAATAAGGATACTAAAAAAGAACATGACTAGAAGCATTGGGATCCAAAAGCTACAATCAGCCCTCAAAGTGCTTTGAAAGGCACGAAAAGCAATTCTCTTTATTCTCTTTCTCTATTTTTCCGAGGAATTGAATAAGGTCGAAGAAGTAATTATATGGATCGCTTTAAGGGGGAAATACTCGTAGGTAATGAAAACAACAATTAAACCCTAGCAGTTATAGGTCTCCTTTTGTAGTATACCTAGGGAGGTACCCAATGGGAATGTAGTTATGTGTTATTAGTGGAAGTCATTTAATATATGAGAATGTGGTCATTCAATGTAAGGTGGACTAGGTCCACTATATTAATAAAGGCCCACTATGGTAGTTGGATGTAATAAATGTGAGAAGGCTCTCTAGAAGGTTCCTAGGAGATAGGGAGAGCTACATAAAGAAGTGTAAGCAATGTAATGAAACATAGTGAAGAATATTGTGATTGTACAAGCAAGGATTGCTTGAGGAGTTTTATCCTTTCATAAGGATTAATATATGGTGTTACCCTACCTCAAGGGTTTTCTCTATTTCTTGTGTTCATGTTATGGTGAATGGTTTATGGTTTATTCTTGGTATCATTGAAGTATATTTGCATATCCGATATAGGTACTTAATAATTGGTATCAAAACACTTTCCTTGGCCAAAGAAGGGAATATTTGTTTTCTCTTTTTGCAGAATTTTTTCTAGGGAAGAAAAAGAGGGCGGCCCACTTCAGGTTTAGATCTGAAGCTTTACGAGCCGAATTTGGAAAAACAAATTGGGTATTTGAATTCCTCTTGGAAAAATACCCAATTTCAAAAAAAAATCAGTTGAAACGGAGTTCGGGAAGTAAAGTTATGAGCATTTTAAATTCAACAGTTTTTCACGGTTTTTTCCGGAAAAAGCCGCGATTTTCTGCCATAACTTATTGTTCTATTTTTTGGGGTTTTTCATAGCAAGATGTATTTTACAGGGAAATGTGATGGCCCTAGTATTGAATCATTCATTAAAGAAAGAAAATCATCATGGGAAGAGAATTGGCCCCATTGGGTAGATCTCAAATTGCAAGGTGATGCTGTCATTTGGTGGAAATCGCTTGATTATAAGGAGATGATGACACTCTCCAATGGAGAATTTGAAAAAATATTGTTAGACAAGTGGTCTCATGGAAAAAATAAGGATACAGAGAGAACCAAGAGTTTATTTTCATGTGACAAATCTATATTACAGGTTCATGGTTGTATTCATAAAGAAAATATCATTGTTTCTATTAACCCTAGTTGCATGCATAATTTTATCAATGTTCAGTTGGTTAATAGATTGCAAGTTCCAGTAAAAAATATTCAAAGCACATAGGTTGAGGGTGAAAAATGTTCAAATTTTTAAAGATTTGAAGATTACCATGGATAAATATGTGTTGCATTTAGATTTTTATGCTATGGATATGGATGAAGTGGATATTGTTTTGGGATATCCTTGGATAGAATCAATGGGTACCATTAATATTAATGTGAAAAAGAAGTTTTTGAAGTTGTGGTACAAGAAAAATAAAATCACATTGCAGGATGTGTCTCTCAGTAAGAAAGATGGGCCCATGGAAGCTAGCAAAGAAGTTATTACCGAACCTGAAGTTGAATTAGAGGCAGAGTCTACAGAAGGAGATGAAGAAAAACTACAAGAATGACATAATCATGAAGTGAAGGAGGTCATTGACTCAAAGGAACAAAGTGTTGCAGATTTGAATAAAAACGAACAAATTCCTACAGTTGTTGTATATCGCCATCCACATCATATAGAAACACAAAAGTCATCAAGGCAAGGGTGTGTGCATCAACACATTTATGCACCAGCAGGGTACTAGATAGGAAACCGATCAAGAGGTGCATGGAGGACTACCGACACTACGGGAAGAGCTCAAGCTACGAAAACAATCCCATGGCAACCCCGACATGATGCAGAGCAAGATCAGGGTGGCAAGGTAGCAGATAAACATCATGTTCGACTTCCATTGGAATGGATGGATGGTCGTACTTGGTACCAGTTGGCTACATTGCTTAGCCAATCATATTGTATGGTTTCTTCTCATGTTTTGAGGATGAAACATGTGAAGCAGGATGGAATGTAGTATACCTAGGGAGGTAATATGGAGTACCTAGGGAGGTACCTAATGAGAATGTAGTTATGTGTTATTAGTGGAAGTCATTTAATATATGAGAACGTGGTCATTCAATGTAAGGTGGACTAGGTCCACTATATTAATAAATGTCCACTATGGTGGTTGGATGTAATAAATGTGAGAATGCTCTCTAGAAGGTTCCTATGAGATAGGGAGAGTTATATAAAGAAGTGTAAGCAATGTAATGAAACATAGTGAAGAATATTGTGATTGTACAAGCAAGGATTGCTTGAGAAGTTTTATCCTTCCACAAGGATTAATATATGGTGTTACCCTACCTCAAGGGTTTTCTCTATTTCTTGTGTTCATGTTATGGTGAATGGTTTATGGTTTATTCTTGGTATCATTGAAGTATATTTGCATATCTGATATAGGTACTTAACACCTTTTGAATAAGGAGAAGAGGTGAAACCTCCCAACCTGATAGATAAAACTTATAAATGTCAAAGGTTGTATCCAAAAGTCTTAGTAGATATAAATGCAAGGGAGTATCAAGGTTCGGATTTAGAAGAGACTGAAAATATAGTCACTGGATACACATCAAGGCCAAGAAAAGTTAAGTCCCAAAAAGAGGATCTAAGGATTGAAGGAGGCTTGGCCATGGATACAAGATAACCTTCATTACTAGGAAGGAAATCTTCCTTATCCCTAGTAAAAAAGAAAGAAAAGAAAGAGGTTAAAGAAGGAAAACATGTGACAATAAAGATGGCCCTTATAGAAGGTGAAACCATGGAAATTTTATCCTTGAATGTGAGAGGGGTAGGGGTGCCCATAAAAATATAGCCATCATAAGACTTTTCAAAATGTATAATCTAGGTGTAGTGTTGATTCATGAGACTATGTGTGATGGGTCAAAAGCAATGACAATTTTGTTATCCTACTTAAAAGACTAGTCCTTTTGTTCCTAAGATGTAGAGGGTGAGTCAGGGGGTTTAGTTACAAGATGGAATAATTCAATGGAACTCATCCACTTCTCCTTTCAAAATGTAGGTATGAAGACAAATTTATAATAAAAAAAAATGGGAAGGACCTTCTCCATCATCAATTGGTATGGTCCATATGATGATAAAAAGAGTTATGGGATAGGTTTAAAGATCGAGGTTGGGAGAATGCCATAAATGATTCTCTAGAAAATTATGTTATATAGCTTTTGAGTAGTTAGGACTCTATGACATTAAAACCATCCAATTGGTCCCACTTAAAGAAATTTGAGGAGTGGAAAAGAGGGGGTATCTAGAAGGTTAGACATATTTCTAGTTGGTTGGTGATACTCGAGGAAGAGGGAAGAATGAATACTTGGGTTCAAGAAGGGGGAGCTTCAAATCATCTTCTAATTTTATTGAAAATATAAAAGGGAGATCACAAATTAAATATCCTTGATCCAGCTGATCTGGATATCTATTGTTGAACTATGGTTTTGGCTATTGACTATGATACTCTGGGGGATTCTTAATGCGTTTGAGTTATGGTGTGAACATTCTTGGTGATTTTCGCATGTGTCTTCCAATTTATTATGTGTTTAGCTGTATAAGACAATGCATGCGAAATAAGGACAACACAACTCACTAATATATATATATAATGCGGAAAAAGCAAGAAATAAAATAATAACTGGAAGCAGATATGATAATCGCTAGTTAGATCTCTTGGATCGTCATTGGAATACAAATCAACTGATAAGAAATACCCATGATTAGAAGAAGGAATGTTGGTCTGCGCATGCACGGATAGATCGACAAAAAACAGTTTGGCAGCTCACGGTAACTGTTGTAGAATCCAGAAAACTCGCCCTGATGGCATTACCCATCGAAATGAGCTGGAAACTGTCTCAAAAGATGCACCCTGGCCTCTAGGCTGATCCCAATGACTGTCGGACTAAACATCCGACCTCAGAAGCTTCAGATGTCACCCCCTTGGGGTTTTTGCACCTCCTGGGCTCAATAAGTGTGCCCTAATGATTCCACCAGCGGAATCTGATGATGTATATCCCTAAATGATCGTCCTAGCCTCCTTTGTAATGGGTCAGAAGGGATTCCTCGTATCTGCTCTGGATGTCTCCTGGAACCCCAAATGTGCTTCCTCAAGAGTTGCATCCTAAACGATTGTTTTTTGCTTTTCGGGAGATTCCACCGTTGGAAACTGACAACATGTGGCTCAATAGGTGCACCTTTGCTAGCTCTCTCATGGGTCAGAAGGAATCAACCAAATGTTGACTGTCTTAAGCGACCGCACAAACCTCTCTCTAACACTTGCGCCCTCACTGGATGAGTTGCACAATCACTGAACTAGATACTATAATGCACGGTGAAATACTTGGATGGTATCTCCGATAGGCTAGGGTGTGTTTCTCAACACCGAAACCGATCAATGTTAGTGGTTTCCTCTAGAAATCCACAAAACAACAAAGGGGTCGATTTCCTCCTCCTCTGCAAATATCTCAACATCAAATCATAACATAATATAATGAATTAGGTTGTTTTACCCTTCCTTTATAGCTTCCCGAAACCCTAATTTGTTGTTGACCTTTTCCCTACAAGTGACATTTACTTTATTTTATTACTCCTTGAATAAATCACTTAATTAATTAATTAAATAACCATTTTACCTCTAAAAAGTGATTTATCCATCTTGATGGCTTCTCTAGCCATTGAAAGTCACTTCTCATCATCTTATCATGTAATGCTCTTCCTCCCGATTCCGATGAGCTATTACACTAAGAGGTTTCTCCAAGTAATATGCCCATTATGATTTTCTTAGTGAATTTAATTAATATATGACCCATAATAACTCAAAATTACGGAAATTGTCAGAATGCAACGGAACCAAAGCCAAGTTGTGTGGAATGGATCCTGATGATGAACAATGCCAGTCGGGCCTAATAAAACCCCTCAATATCTCTCGAACTCTCTGTCACCCCTATCTGGCTACTCTGGTAGGCATAACACTCTATAATGTTATATTGTCCCAAAATGGGGACATTACAACAAATCACTAGGATCATTAAAGCTCAATCACAAATAGGTGGAAGAGGAAGATTTCAAGAATCTAATCATTCAAATCTGGAAAAAAAAGACCCTAATGTAGGAACAACTATATTCCAAATGGTAGAAAATCTTAAACAAGTCAAAAGAGTAGTAAGAGGATGGGATAAGGAAAAATCCAAAGAGGCCTAGAAGAACTTAACAGATATAAAAGATCATATAAAGGTGTCGCTATAAAATAATATTGCAAGAGTCTTTACATAAGAAGAATTAAGAAAAAAAAATAGAAAGGAGAAAAAGGAATTTCTTGGAGAAAGAGGAAGTAGAATGGAGGTTGAAGAGCAGAGTAATTTGGTTGGTAGTAGGGGACAAGAATACAAAATTTCTTTAAAGTTATGCCAAACAAAAATGAAACATCAATACAACATGTGAGATAAAATCTATGGAGGGGGCCAGAGCTAGAAAGTTTGAAGAAATAACACGTGTAAGAGTAAATCGTTTTAGAAATCTGTTCCATGAACCTAGGTTCTAATACAATTGAAATTTTGAAGGTGGTCTCTTTCTTTCAAAGGATGATGGGGGATCAAGAGAATGAGGGTTTGGAAATATCAGTCACAAAGGAAGAGCTAAAAGTTGTCCTGTCATCATTTAAAAAGGTAAAGAGTTCGGGCTTGAATAGGTGGACTGTAGAACTTTATTTGGGGTTCTATAACATGATAAAAGAATATCTTTCGAGGGTGATTAAGGAATCTAGACTTTCAAAGAAAGTCTTGGGAGCTCTGAATTCTACCTTTATAGCACTTATTCCAAAGAAAATTATGCTAGAGTCCTTTGATGATTATAGACCAATTTCATTGTGTAACTCAATATATAAGATAATAACAAAGGTTTTGGTTAATAGATTGAAAATAATTATTTCTAACAAAAAAAATAGATTAGTTTTCTCTACAATGGACAAATACATGATGTGGTTGGGACAACTTAAGAAGGTCTCCATATAAGAAAGGTAAAAAATACACAAGCCATGGTAATGAAACTAGATTTGGCAAAGGCTTATGACAGGGTGAGTTGGTTATATCTCATATTGGTGTGGAGCTAGATGGGCATGAAAGTTAAAATAGTGAATTGGATAAGGGATGTGTAACTCCAACATCTTTTGCAGTCTTGATAAATGGTCCAGCCTCAATCTTTTTCTTCCCATCTAGGGGTCTCAAACAAGGTTGTCCTTTATCACCATTTCTCTTTTTACTTGTTGTAGAAGGCTAAGCAGTATGGTTACAACAACAAAAGGGAAGGGGTTCTAAGTGGCATGAAGTAGGGAGTTTTGTGACTTTGACTCACTTGTTATTTTTATACAATGTGTTACCGTTTGGAAAAGGATCATATAGGGAAGTAAAGGGTAAAAATAAATTTTAGATGTGTATTGCAAAGCCACAAGAAGGGAAGTTAGTATCAATAAATCTCCACTTATAGTTAATGGGTTGAATGAAGAATTGGGAAGGTAGTGTTCTTAGACATTTCCATACTCAATGCAAAGCTTTGAGGGGGGGTTAAAATATCTTGGTTTCTATCTTAAACCAAATAACTATAGGGTAAAATATTCGGATTGGATTTACGAAAGAATAAAAGAAGGGTGACTAGCTATGAATTAGATGGTTATCAAAGATGAGGCAAATTAATTTTAATTAATTAGTATTGGAATGGATCCTAGATCCTAGTGTATTGGCATTCATTAGCATGCATTTTGAAGGGCATGCTAGATAAAATAAGGAAGAAATTCTATGGTTTTTTTGTGGATGGGAAAAAAGGAAAAGAAAAGAATCGCTCTAGTGAAACGAGAAAAAATGGTAAAACCTATAGATTGAGGAGGATGGGGATTAAGAAACATACATTTATTTAGACAATCCACAACAACAATGAGGTTATGGGGAATTATTAAGATAAAAGGTTGTGAGGGAAGTAATGATTGAAAAATACATTTCCCCTGGATTAGTAGAAGATTGGATGAGAAGTGAAGTTAAAAAAATTGCAAGTGGATCCATCATTGGAAGGTTGTAGTCAAGGCATTTCCTTTGCTAAGAACATGGTTGTCATGGAAAATTGGCAGGGGTGGAAGGATTACAATAGGATATGATCCTTGGATGGGGAGTACTAGAAACTATAGGCTATCATAAGCCTTGAAAATTGTATTGGCAAGTAAGGAGATTCACTATTTAGCATATGAAACTATTCTTGAAGCAACCTTATATTAGAAGTAGGAAATTCAACTGGGTATCCAAGGATAGTTAGCAAAAAAATGGAAACAATATATCCATAATCTCAAGAATAGTGCTATTAGATTGAATATAGAGATAGATGGAATCACATGGTCTAAAAATAAATATATAGGGGTATATACAACAAAATTAGGATATGAGGCTAGTATGAAAGAAAGTGAAGAAGGGGATACATTGTGGTGGTTAAAACTAGTATGGAAGCTCAAATTTCACTCAAAACAAGATATTATTATAGTTAGCATTATCTAATAAGGCTCTAACTTGGGATAATTGCAAGAGGAGGGCTTGGCAGGGTCCATGGTGGCGTCTCTTCTATAATATGAGTATGAATACATTGATCATTTGTGCGTGCATTGCCTATTCTCCAAAGAGGCCTGAGAGGAGGCTTTGAAATTAGTTGATGGTAAAGGCAAAAGGGAATGGAACACATTGCACAATTACTAGCAGAAATGGCATAAGAACAAGTTTGTTAGAAACCATGGAGCGGTCATGCTTTCCCTACTAAATAATGCACCAATCTAGATTAATCATATTTATTATTAATTAACAATTAATTGAATTGCCATTATAGCATTATTTTATATCAAGAACATTTGCTTAAAATTTACTTTACGTTGCAACATGAAAGTAGTGAGAGAAGGAATGTAAGAGATTTTTGAGTTCTATTCTAGATATCACTCATTCTGTCCTTAGTGATGATGGCCTCCTAAAATATTATTGGGAGGATACATCCCCAGAGGTGAAGAATTTCGTGATTTGGCACTAAAATGGGGGTAGACAAGTCTTACGAGTTAGGGAGGATCACTAGATTTCCCTAGTAGAGGATGATATATATATATATATATATATATATATATATATATATATCATTTCTGGCTTATCCAAGAGGGGGTAAGATGATCCCAAATTCCTTGGTGCTCTTGATTATGGAGGAAAAAATGACATACATCCTTAAGTATGTCAATTCCATGACCACCAATGCATGGGACTTCCAAGGGAGGGGAGCTCAACTTGGCATTCATTGATTTTAACAATAAGAGATATAAGTTGTAGTATTATATTTAGGGCCTTGTCCATTGTTATCAATGATGAACAATATATGTATTTCCAACTTTTGTATTGTGTTAACCAACAAATTGATCATTGAACTCTTGTATAGGTGGAGTTATATATATTTTAGATCAGTTTTACCAAGCGTTGGGCATAGCTTGTTTTTTGAGAGGTGAAGAGAGGGTTGGATCACTACAAGGAAAACACCTTCTTTTGGAGGTTTCCAGTGTTACAAGATTGGGGAAAATTATAAAAAAAACCTCTAAACCTCTGTTCTTTTTTTTCTTACAGAAACGGCTAATGGATTTTTTTATAGATTTAGGTCCGACAAATAAGTTGTCGAGTGCTTTACAGTCCAAAGACGAACATCAAATAGGTTTGCTTGTTCAGTCAAATGCCTCAAATCCTTATTACAAAATTCCAGAGAATGGGTGGAAGCCCCAAGGGAAGCCAAAGAACTTGGCTTAGCTGCCGAAAAGAGAAAAGTAGCAAACTGAAACATAAAGAGGGCTGGGCGAGAGGGGTCTAGTCTTTGTCGGAGCTCTCCTGGGGCTTTGATTCTTTTGGCCAAGCTTTGGAGAGATTCTCGACCTTCGCTTCAAGTTTGTTGATCCGGTGTTGTATTCGTCCTAGAGAATTTGCCATATCTTTGAAATTAACTTCGACTTCGTTGGCAACATCTTCTCTGAGCGATTTGAGTTCTTGATTCAGAGATTCCCATTAGTTTGCTCCTACGGTGTCCATGCTGAGCATTAACTTGGTCTGCTCCTTGACCCGTTCTTTGATCCTGTCGAACTCTATCTGCATCTCATTGATCCTTTCTTCCATCGTGGGTTCTGGATTTGAGGACGAAGCCATGGTCGTTTCCCATCTCTTATACCACGAGCTCGACGAAATGTGAAATCCACACTGGGGAGGAGGAGGAATGGGTTTATGCTGCTCTACCTGCTGTGGTTTATAACAAATCTAGTCTAGAGTGTCACAAGAGTCATAGGGTTGCCCCCATACCTATTATGTACCTCAGGTCCTTGCTCGATTTGATTGTTGCCTGCCAACAGAGGGGAGCTGCTCGAGATGGGGGGAGGCATGAGTGTCTTTGCAGTACTTCAGAATCTCTTTTGTGGGGGGAAGATTTGGCACTTGAAAGGTCAAGGGCGGTGATTCGGATTGTGGGTCACAGGATTGAGGAGTTCTTGTCTTCTCCATTCACGAGAAACGTACTCTTTGCTTAGAAGAGTCCCCTTGTTAGCCTCGGCATCTGCGAGATTGTTTAGGTCCCTGAGGATATGGTAGATTTTAGTTGTTTTAAAATTGGATAGAAGGAGGATAATCTTCGAAAAGACCTGGGCTAGCTGAAGATTCTTTGGTTTCGTTTTTGAAGCAATGGCCTGAATAATGATCCTGGAATCTCTGAGAATTACTAGATTTTGAACTGTTCAATTACCAGATTTAGGCCCTACCACAGGGCTAGGATTTCTGCATGGTTGTTAGTGCCTGTTCTGAGGCCCTAGGCGTAGGTTAGGTCTATTTTTCCCAATGGATCTATCACCCCCCCCCCCTCCTGCGATGCTAGGATTCCCTTTTGAGGCCCCGTCAAAGAAGAGACAATGTTCTTCCAGAGATGAACGCCATTTAATAAATTGTTGCTCATCCATTATGATTTCCCATCTTTCTTTTTGGAGGCTTGTGAGGGTCTCTCTGCTTAGATGGCTAGGGATAAAATCGTTGAGCCATTGGTCTTCCTCCAAGTTTAGAGGTTTAGAGTTCTTGAGAGTCTGTTTGGTGTTCAGGGCTTCCCCCATCATGGCTTTTATTTTTAAAGCGACCTGAGGTGGAGTTCTGCTTTCCTCACGAAAAATTCTGCTATTCCTTTCAAGCCAAACTTTCCATAAAAGGAACTTGGGGAGCCACATCCAACAAGTTTTAAGAAGGTTATTTTTCTTCAAGGAAAACTGAGCAAGATGCTTCCAATTGCTTATCAACTTGGTCAATGAAGAAGGGAGTTGAATGTTTACGGGGTTGATGAAGTGAGTCCAAACCTCTCTCGTGTACCCACAGTTGATGAAGAGGTGATCTGTAGTTTCTTCGGCCTTCAAATAGAGTGGGCAGTGGGATGGTCTTTCCCAACCCTTCTTCTTTAAGTTTTCACTGGTCAGGGTGCTTTTGTGGATCAAGATCCAATTGAACATGTCAACTTTGGGGACATAGGGATAATGCCAAATTGTTTTCCATGGAGTTGGGTCTGGGGGTACATTGGGTATTGCTTGAAACGCCTTGTAGCCAGCCGCTTTAGTGTAATTCCCTGTAGAGTTCCCCCAACCTCGCTGTCTTTTAACTTAGCCTTGCAAGGTGACTTCCCTTGGAGCGCTTCCAGGAGGATCTTGACTTTCGCCTCCAGAATATCAGGGTAGTCTCCTAGAGACCACTTTTTCTAGGAAGAATTCTCACCGTCACCCCATTCTGAGATGTCCCAAATTGTTCTGTAGTAGTTGTTTTGCAGCCAGGTTTTTATATTTTCGATTCCTTCCGTTTGATTCAGAGGCATGCATCCGAGAATCGAGTCCTCCCAGATCTTAATTTTCTTTCCATTGCTAAGAATCCGGGTGAGTTTTTCTTTCAGGTGATCAAGCACTCTCAGGCATAGCGAAAATATTAGAGAACCTTTCAATAATTTTGGGGGACGATCCAGACATCTATCTCTATGGCCCAAGAAGTATTTTTTGCAAAGTGTTCTCTTACTCCAGGTGTTTTTACCTGAAAGTTACAGCCATAGAATTTTGGCCCCCATTGCAAGGTTTTGGGTGGCCACATCTCTAATTTGCAAGCCACCTTCGAGGAGAGGCTTTTTGATCTTGTCCCAGCTGACAAGATGAAGTTTCCTTTCATTGTTCCCGCCTCCTTCCCAGAGGAATCAATGCATCATCCCATCGATTTTGTGCATTATCAATTTAGGGGCTAGAAGGATTGAGTTCTGGTAAAGTGGAAGGCTGGTTAGGACATACTTCATAAGGACTACTTTCCCTGCCAAATTAAGCCAGTTTGCCCCACAAGACTATATTCTAAGATTCAACTTGTCTAGGAGAGGCAACCAATGTTTCACTCTGGGGTAGCTTTGAAGAGAGGGACACCCATATACTTGATTGAATCCCAGGTGGTAGTGCCTTCCATTTCGAGAATTCTGGAAATGTCAGTGATTTCTCTAATCGTGCAATTCCAACCAAAGAACTTGCTTTTATGAAGACTTATTTCACTGCCTGAAACTTCATTATACTTGTCTATCTCTGTTTTGAAGCACCTTGTAGAGATGTTGTTGGCTCCGCCTAGTAATAATGTGTCATTGGCGAACTATGCATGATTGATATGTTTGACATTGTGGGCCATTTTTATTCCTGAAAGAGACCTGTTCTGGAGACAGTTGTCTAATTGGAAGCTTAGAACATAAGCTTGGATGGCGTAGAGCAGAGGAGACAGGGGGCATCCTTGTCTTAAGCCCCTTGTGGCTTGGAAGAAATCTGAGGGGTGCCCATTTACCAGAGGAGCGATCCAGGGGCGGGAGATGCATGCCTCGACCTAGTTTATGAATCTTTTTTCAAATCCTAGCTTGTGCATCACAACATAAAGAAAGTCAAGCCGAAATTTATCAAAAGCATTAGCAAGATCTAGTTTAACTATCATACCATTCTCTTTTCTCTAGCAGCTGGAATGAATGGCCTCTTGGACCAGAATGATATTATCCATGATTTGCCTTCCTTTTATGAATCCTCCTTGATTTTCCGGGATGATTCTTGGGAGCACATTCTTGAGTCTATTTGCTATAATTTTGGTGATGATCTTGTAACCTGTGTTGCACAAGGAGATGGGACGGAATCTGTTGAAGTTGGTGGCTCCTTTTTCTTTGGGAATTAGGGCTCGGAAGGAAGAGTTGGTGCTTCCTCCAAGATTGGTACAGTTCTAGGATTTCTTTACCATTCTTAGGAGATATTTCTTAATAATAGGCCAACATGAGTTGTAGAAACGAGTTGTGAACCCATCCGAACCTAGGGCTTTGTCTGGCTCCATTTGGTTTAAGGCTGTTCTTATCTCTTGCATGCTTATTGGGGCTGCCAGCTTTTGGTTTTCAGCGTTCCCAATTAGCGCCGAGACCGAAGAGAGTGGGTAGCTCATCGGATCTAAGGGATCAACTTCTAGGGCAGTGAACCGATCTTTGAAAAAAGAGTGTGCGACTTTCTTAATTCCCTCAAAATATTTGATGACTTGGTCCTGGAAAATTATTTCAGTGACCATATTGAAGTTCTTTCATGCCTCTGCTTGCTTATGTAATAAAGTGGTATTTTTATCCCTTGCTTGGAGCCAGAGGTTTCTTGATTTCACTCTCCAATAGTCTTCTTCTGTTCTGTAGGCTTGATGGAGGGCTTTTTGGAGGGCGGCCTCTTGGGTAAGAGAAGCTTGGT
Organism: Picea mariana; assembly: GCA_032191745.1. Lineage (NCBI taxonomy): Eukaryota > Viridiplantae > Streptophyta > Pinopsida > Pinales > Pinaceae > Picea > Picea mariana. The sequence goes on along the minus strand of JASDQU010103222.1, from coordinate 689,936 downwards.
TCCGAGGAGAGTCTTCTAGGGCGTGTTGAAGGTGGTCCAGGGCATTTTGAATGCGAATCTTCTCAAAGGTTGGGGAGCTGAGGTTTTTTGCCCGGGCTTTGAGTTCCTTTTTGAGTCCTCGGAGTTTTTCTTCCCAAACGAAGAAGGGGGAGCCAATCATCTTTCTTTTCCAAAACTTAGAGACGGCCTCCTGGAATCCTTCTTGGTTGGTCCAAAGGGGGCTGAATCGGAAGGGGATAGGGCCTAAGTTTTCTTCAGGATTGAGAGTGAGCAGAATGGGTTTATGGTCCGAGGTATAGTTCGGAAGGATTTTAGAGGTTGCCAGGAGGCCATGAGTCAGAAACAAGGTTTGAACAAGGAATCTATCCAAACGGGCTGCAATGTATTCTGGGCCTATTCGTTTTTTGGTCCAAGTGTACTTCCCCCGGGATGGTTTGACGTCCTCCAAATCCCAATCTAGCATAAGGTCTTCCACCCATTCTCTTGTTGGATCGCAGACTGGCGAGCCTCCTTTTTTTTTCCGAAATAGAGAGGGTTACATTGAGGTCATCGACGATTACCAAATTTTCAATAACATGCCCGCTGAGGAAGAGTTTTAGAGAGTCCCAGTAGGTTTTATTTTCTGAATGCAAAACAGGGACATAGAGGTTAAACAGACTTACTTGGTGCCGCGAGTCTTTATGGAACAGTTTGGTGAAAATCCAGTGAGTGTTGCAATCTTCATCAATGAAGTCCAGTTTTGAGGTGTCCCAGAAGGTGCCTATTCCTCTAGAGGCCCCTCTAGCACTTACAACTTTCCCTGAACATTTTTTCCAAAAGGAGTTACTAGAGCGAAGGAGGGCAGAATCCTCTAGTTTAGTCTTTTGGATTAGTAGTACTTCGGGCTTTGTCATGCGAACAAGATCTCTCAGGGCTTCTTCTTTTATTTTGCTTCCGAGTCCTCTACAGTTCCAGGAGATGTACTGCATTATTTAACATTTTGGGGGGTGGTGGCTCTTTTCGGGGCCCTTCCTTGCTTCCTTGTAGATCTAGTACTTATCATTTCTGGAATGGTATGTTGTGATCCTTGCACTACATCTCGATAGGACTGCTCTTCTCTTTTCTTTTTCTCAAGTTTCCTTCCTCTAGAGGGCCTCTCAAGAGTTCCACGGGAGCTATTTGTTTTTGAATCGTCGCCATCCGACTCACCTCCACATTCAGTGCTCATGCTTATGTGATCATCTTGCGCTTTCAAAGGGTCTTCTGTATTCAGGGGTTCAGGTGTTACGGTGGCCTTCGGGTCTTGTTCTTGAGATTCTGCTGCTTCGATAGTTTTTTACGGGCCTTCCTCAACTTTTGAGCTTGGGTGATTTTGCTTCGCTGGTTCTTGTGATTTTTCTCTTTTGGCTTTGCTGTCTTAGCTCTCTTTACCTTCTGCCAACCTTCCCCATATTCTTTTGCAACAGGTTGGATTTTGGGGCAGTTCTGCTAGAAGTGGCCATGTTCGTGGCAGTTCCTGCACTTGAACGACAGTTTCTCGTAGTCAAGTTTTTAATAGTGCTGCCATGATCCTACAGTGAGCTTTACAGCTTCTGGGAGACCGACTTTGAGATCGACCTCTACACATATTCTGGCACAGGTATACTAAGCTTTATTGTTCGCTTTATCTATGAACTTCCCTAGTCCATTCCCGATCTTTTGTAGGGATTGGTAGCTCTAGTAGTGAACAGGTAGATTTGGTAGTCTTACCCAAACCGAGACTTCTTTTGGGGTGTCTACAGAGGGATCGAAGTTGGGCGTCTACAGAGGGATCGAAGTCGGGCGTCCATATGTTGAGATACAGTCCTTGAGTTCCTATGAAGTAAGGTCCACTTCTGAAAATCAGATCATGATCTTCTTTTGAAATGAATTCAAAAATGAAGAATCCCCTTCCCACTAGATAGCAGGTTACGCTATGTTGTAGTTGGGGCCTCTAGTTCCTCTGGATCCAGTCATCCGTGGTTTTTGATGATGGCCATAACCCCATAAACTGGCTAACTAACCCCCTTTCTGCTAATGCCAAGGCGATTTTGACAGGCTGGTCCTCCGACAAAGCTATTTTCGGGATAGCGTCGAGTTTTTTGATGAATTTTTGGACTTCAAGTGGCGAAGATTTCTTACCTAGGTTGTTGACGAGCTTCCTGAAAGCCTCATCATCAGAGAAAGGAGGAGGGGGGGAGCCAACTCCCTGCCCCCGGGTGCACTCATGGAGGGAATCTTGGCTGTGACAAACCCTAGCGTTGTCTAAACCCTAGCCACGTCGCTCCCTCAAACGTAAACAATTTTAACCTCTGTTATTAGTAGCAACAATTTTAATAGAATTTCGCAATAACTAAAAATATTGGGCGATCGAAGTTTCTAACAAAGGTTATTTTAATGGTGTGCTTAATCATTAAAGTGAAATGGTGTAGTACTTATGTTTATAAAGCACCTGTGTGAAATGTACTGATATGCATTAGTGTCTCAAAATACCAACACTAAGCACTAGTGTGTACACCATATTTTAATCGCCCTCATGCATATTTTAGATATTGAAAGCATCGAGTATTTTATATCAATAATATGCACTGATGCACTACATTTATGATATGCATCAGTGTGTATTGTGTATGTTATGAAGCCCCAATGCATATGTTATATCATGAAAGCATCAATGTGTACTTCATACATAAAAGCACTAGTGTGTGTAACAACTTGTACACTGTAAGTTCTTATACCGACAACAATAACAATAATAGTGGTGGTAACAATATCGTTGAAGGAAGTGGTGCATTTGTTGTCGTTAATAACACCAATGATTTTCTTACATTTTTCTCGCATCGACGTGTAAATAGGTATAAATCACACCATTTAGTTCAAATGATTACAATGTTGTGATATGTTACAGTGGTAAAATTCTCCATGTCATGGGTATGCAAACACAACTTCTAGTTTTCTTACAAAGTGTTCATTAATCATCAGAAAATAAAATATCTATAACGTACCCAACCACCCAGGTTGGGTCATGCCACACAAAACTCTCTCATTATCAACTCTGATAACATTTTTGTAACGTACCTAGCCTCCATCTAAGCAAAATTACTTGCGAAATACACATAAAAATTAAACTTCTGTTAACTAAGGTAATTCATTTATTGTTAGTTGATTTCTTGTAGCTTACAACTACAGATTTATAACATATTTAGCTACAGTCTATAACCATAAAACATATGCATCCAAAGCATTCTAATAATCAACATGAAATACAACTAAATCGTTCATTATAGTAGCGTATAAGTCATTCTCATTCACGCATAGTTCATGCACAACAATAACACATGTAAATAACTCAGTACAAGATAAAACACTTATCTTTAAACAAGAATCGTGCAACCAGCTTCTTGGGATGGAAGTTCCACCCAACGATAGACCGATTGTTCCAAATCTCAACAGCCAGTCACCCCCGAGTTGAGGCTACTAATCCACAAAAGAGGGTGGTCTCTCACAGTCCACTCACAACTCTTAAAATTCATAACCCAACTGATATTCTCCCACAACTATGCCAATTTTTCTACCATATCTCTTTTTCCTGACTTGCCCAACTCAAGGAATGCACCATTCGTTTATCAAGAATAACCCAAGGGATGTGCCATCCATTTATCATGGATAACCCAAGGGATGTATCATCCATTTATCAGGGTTAACCCAAGGAATTTGCCATTCGTTTATCAGGGTCTCTCTAGCATAGGTAACTAGGAATCTCTCAGCTAGGAACTTAAGGGAACTTGCTGCTAGGAAAAGCATCAACAAACACTTGTTGTTTTAGTGCAATTCACACAGGAGTTCACTCTTCAGGCCTAACAACCCGTCTCTTCATTTCTCCAACTCCAATTCACTCTAGTTACGCTCCAGAGTTTTCCCTCCATGGTTGGACTAGCTCCCAACTCTCTTTTGGTCACAAAACTTGATGTCTATAAAAATTGTTGTCCCAACCCATACAAATTTCTTCTATTGTGGCTTGTCTTTCTTTACTCACACTCTTCCCCAAGATGATTGTACTCAACCCCCATGTTCCCAATAACTCTGGGATGTGACCACTCACACCCACCCTCTTACATGTATTCAATGATTAACTTTGGGAACACCCAATAAAAAATGGGAAGGTTTGTATACGATACGAAAGTTTGGGATAAATGGGTTAAATTAATATGCATGGGTATTTCCCCCTTTGATCCTCTCTTGGCCATTATCCTAGACACTTCCATCTCTTGTGGATTAACTTAGCTCCCATCTCTTGTCCTTGTCCCCTTTAGCAGTTGGCATCAAATTTTATTATTAAAACATTGAAATACAATTCACATATTACATCACTTGGTCGTAAACATATTATATTCATATAAGCATTAATTAAATAGGGTATTATAATGGGGATGTTACATTCCCCCTCCCCTACAATTGTGCGTCGTCCTCGGTGCACTTCTATGCCAATACACACACACACACATGCAAATTTACATCACAATACTTAGAAATAAAAAATTCTTCAATTTAACAACTCCAGCAACAACTCCAACCATCAATCTTATGTTCCTCTCAACTTGTCGACCCAAGGAATGCACCATTCGTTTACCAGGGTTAACCCAAGGGATGCATCCTCTGTTTATCAAGGTTAACCCAAGGAATGAGACATTTGTTTATCAAGGTCTCTAGCGTAGTTGGCTACGACTCTAAGATGTGGTTTCAGAACTCTAGCTTTCCAAAATGGAGCCTTGCATTCTACCTTCTTCAAAATTTTCAAAAATTTTCAGGTACTCTTCCCACATGTTTTCTTCATGCTCCCATGTAGCATCTTTAGGACCGTAGCAGTTCCATTGAACCTTTACCAACCGTATGGCTTTGTTCCTGAGAACTTTGACTTTCCAGTCTAGAATACGTACTAGTTCCACCTGGAAATTCCCTTCGTTCTCCACCTGGATCACATTCCAATCAATTATGTGGTTAAGATCAGGCACATATTTCTTTAACAATGACACATGAAGTACATTATGCACTCTCATGGATGCATGCAAAACTAACATGTATGTAATTGGCTCTATCTTTTCTAATATTTCAAAAGGCCCACAATATCTCGCTGCCAACTTTGGGAAGCTTCCTAATCTTAGTGAACTTCTCTTTTCCTTCTCTTCCAAAAACACATGTTTGCCTACTTTAAAATCTCTGAAAACTCTATTCTGGTCTACATAATTTTTCTGCCTATCCTAGGCAGCCTTTAAATTATGTTTTATCTTTTCAATCTTCTCTTCCATTTCTTTTAACAATTATGGCCCAATGATTGCTTTGTCCGCTGGATTATCCCAATTCATGGGAGTGTTGTTATAGAAAATTTTGCCTCACCCCATGCAACTTGCTTGGATGGCCTTTCCATTTCCCTATGCAGACTTGAAGTCCCTTTTTGTACCTTCCAAAGCCAAAAAATAATATATTTTCACATATACGTGCCCTACTAGTTAGACAACAAGCGTATACATAGGTTGATCCACTATAGCCCGCATACATTGGGTTTGGTGCTCAAAATTAAAAATTATGTCGGGTTTCCATGTCACGTTATGAGATCCATGATCCTTGACCTTCCATATACTAGAAACACACCAAATCGACTCTTCAGTTCCATTTGAAGGCTATAAATTGATCCATATCCAAGCCGTGGAGGAGGGAATTCAACTTTTTAGAGCAAAGATACTCTGGAGAATTTTCACTTGATAATGAGTCTGCATCCCTTTATCCTTAAAAGTCTGAACTCATTGTTCAACCCCCAAGCTCTTCCTTCTTTGATGGAGAACCTCATTGTCTCCTTTATATGAGTTTGCCTTTGGTGGAGGCCCAACTGAAGGGATTTAGTTTCTCGGTTCCGATGTGTGCCGGTACAAAAGTTTGTCACATATATGCTTATGTTGATTATTTTAATAGAAATACTCTTTTCTTGTCCAATTGATATCTTGCAAATATTTGAATTATTATTCCATGGGCGTATTTGTCATGTATGTTAATGGATTATGCCAATCTATATGCTAACATTATATATTATCACGATATGCTTTCATATCTTGGTTGTTGAGGACAAGTTGCAGGTATAAAGCTTTGAGTTGCGTGCTCAACGGTGGTCTTCATCGAACGTCTAGACGAGGTAGGCTCTTGATCTTGTCCTATTATCATTTCATTTATATATCATACTGTTGGAAATACTTGGGGGGAGGGGGGGGTGTGAATCAATATAACCTTTTTAAACAATTAATAATTGATTTGTTTTTCTAATTATTATCATTTTTTTTTGTTAGTTTGTCCATGACATGTGGGACTAACCTGTGGCTAAGAAACCACGACTCAGGGGCATCCAAACTGTCAAAATCACCCGGGGATAGCACCAGGACTGAGCCACACCAACCCTTAACATGGCTAGATTTTTTGTCCCCGCAGGTTTCGAACCGATGACTTTAACATCACGGAGCGCCTTAACAGCACACTCCATCACCAACTGTCCTACACCTCGGGGACTAATTATTATAATTATTGATCAACAATGGAATTTGTATTTAAACAATCAATTATATCAGTATATTTCAACAAGCATTACAAAGTTTATAAAGAATAGTCTTGTGTTTGTGAAGGACACCAATCCTCTTTAGAGCACCGACTCTTGAGACACAAATCCTCTTCTTCAGGGCACCAACCCTAGGAAGCACTAACTCCCTTATTTTAGGGCACCAACCCTAGGAAGCACCAACTCCCTTGTTTTTAGGGCACCAACCTATTGAGGGGTCTGATATCCCTTTAACTCAATAGTAGGAACCAAACCCGCCTTAGAGGCCCAATCAAACTCTGCAGCGTTTGATGGTGGAATGGTTCTCCAAATCTTTCGATCTAGCTAATTTATCGATGGGATTTACTTAGCGATTGACATGATATCTTTATGTGAAAGTTCCTCCTTCATATTAAACATTCTCTTTTTGTCTTTTCTTTTATTAGATGAGTCTTATAAAATGAGGTGTGTTGGTATAAACCAACTAATAGAGGGGATTCTTAACTATTGAAGAAGGCTGAGCCTGGGATAACCCTAGTACTCAAGCATGCAGACAATGATATTCACACCTATTATAAGTTTAGTAATAATACATTAACTTGTTGGTACTTCAACAATGACTGAGATACAATTATTGAAAGAAAATACGCATGCAATAATATGAGTGCAAGAAAAATAGTTTCCTTAGCTCTATCATCAATCAAACATTAACACAACGATTTGTTTTTCATCATTAAAAACAAAAGAATTGTTAAAATATTGAAACAAATAACTTATCAATAGATTCAGAAACTCTTACTCGTTACAACATCAAATACTGAAATAAAAGTTGGAAGTAGTTCCTCCTCAATCCAATCACATAATGCCTTGATGAAAAGAAAATTTTTATCTCCGGTTCTAAACAGAACTTCTCAATTAAGGTTGCTCATAAATAGTTCTTTACAATTATCAAAAAACAGGGTCTTTACCCAAAACCATTGACCTTTTGTAAAAGGTCAATCCCTTTATTCATAAAGAATCACTAACTAAAAATAACCGCTACAAGTTTGTGTTAAGTAAAACAAATTATTACCACGTGGTGCTGGATCTCTTTGTTCTCTGGAAATCATCTTGTGGTTCTACTGGAGTGGATGACTCTTCTCATATTCTAACCACTTGACGAAGAGATCATCGTATGTGTTAGCATACAAGAATCTGTGCTGATCCATCAGGGCTGAAAGGATTTCTTTCACTTCTACTGCCTGTTCTCTGTATTTGATGATTTTGGCACTCAAAAGCTGAAGCACTGCATGAGCCTTGATCGGTTGTTCCATAAACTGTTGTATTTGACCTGGTGTCATGCTTTCCACTTGTGTAATCTCCACTGCCCATGTTGAGTCTTGTTTTGCATGTTGTTTGACCATGTCAAATTCTAGGAGGCCAATGTCTTTCATCTCCCGATTGATCTATTCCCAGCTTCTTTCGCACTCAACCACTTCTTTTGTATCTCTCGTTGAGGTTCCTGGGCCATACTTACCCAATATTTGATTGCTTTCCTAATCCAGGTGATGCTGCTATCCCCTAACACTCAAATACCATGCTCCTCAACGTCTCAACCCTTCTGCACTGTGTTGATGTAGTCAATTCGTTCTACCTCTTGGTATGTTTTTTCATACCATATCTCCACGTCCTTGCAGGTTGCTAGTGACATAAGGGTATCTTCTTGGAAATAGGCTATACCTGCAGTGAAAATATGTCTTTTGCTTGTGAAATTTGCATATGCACCTTGGAACTCACTCTTCAGAAACATTGTGGCCTACGTTGAGTCTTGGTAATATTTTTCCAAATGTCACAGATGATCTAGCTCCTTTGGTGCAGTGACCAGTTCCTTTTCATCTCACCTTGCTTGATCCAATGTGGCATCAGTGATAGCCATCCCTGCGCTGATGAGCTCAAATGTCTTTGCGTGTTCTGTGTTGAGCAACTTCTCCTCCATGGTAATGAGAATCGAGCTATCCAGTGTGAGTCTTCTCTTCTTGGTGGTCCTCCTCATGATAGCTTTCCTCTTCCTATCATAAGCGATCTCCTGTATATCAGCGATCTCATCAACGGGCTCAGGGATTTGTTTTTCTCCCTAGGTCAGAGTATTTCTCAAGCTTCATGTTGTATGTATTTGTTCCAGGACTGGTTCTTGTACCTCTTCCATATGTTCCGATGGCTCGACCTTCGTCTGGTGTTCATCGACTGGTGAGGTATCGACCAAAATTGAAGAGTCAGTGATAGGCTCGGTACTTACTTGGTGATCGACTATCGAGGTATCGATCTCTGGTTCTTGCAATTCCTCTTTTTGTCCACCTGAACCTAGCTCATCCCTGGAGTTGTCTTTTGGGGTTCCCGATAGGTCAAGAATATCAGTGTCCAACACACTTTTGGCCTCATGGTCGCCTTGCAGAGGGTTTGGAATGGATGCATCGAGACTTGGAGCAGATGTCCCCCCTGGTTCTTTCTCCTCTGTAATTGGTATCGTAGTTATAAGTGAGACCTCTAAACTCTCTTCATCATCGTATATGGTTATTAGATTGAATAGGGGATTAGGCACACATGTTTCACTTGGTGTTCTTGGAACCTCATACTGATTTTGAATGGTCACCGATGATCTGACCTTTGGTGATGGAACTCTGGGATTTTCCAGACCAGTGGTTTCCTCCAGTTTTATTGTCTCAGAGCCATTTAGCTCTTCTCTGGTTGTGATTGGGTTGCCCGAGGGGATCCTCATCATTTCTATTAGTTGAGTATCGTTCTCTAGCTGGTCAATGACTCTTTGGGCTCCTTCTAGTAACAACAACCCCCTCTTTTGTGCCTTTGTGGTTTATGCTGCTTTGATTTCTCCTCTAACCTTGAGAGCTTCTAGAGTTGACTACTCTATTGTTTCAACCTGCTCATCCATACTCATAGCTTTGAACCTAGTCATGTTCAGGTTATCTTTTCTCTGTAATACCTCCTCCTAGTCCTGAGCACATTCTGTAAAAATCTCATCTTCAAACTTGTCATGCGCATATGGCCAACATGAAGAGACTTGTGAAGCATGTTGGAGAACTAGGCCTTTAGGGTCATGCTTGCGAAACCAGCCTATTGGGAACCTATATTCCAGTTGACTCAAACCCTCTTGTTTATCTTGAGCAGTGTCCTTCACTATACAAAACCCTATATGGAAACCATAGGATATGAATGCTCATTTCTTGTTCTTAACCAAAGTGGTGTTATAGTTGTGTAGGATAGTCTGATAACAGATTTCTCCTACGACGAGCCGGTTCAGGATGTGAGAGGGGAGCAGATGTGGTGCTCCGGTGGCCCCGAACACCCTGATATAGGTTGTGTGTTCATCTAGGTACCAGTGGCCTACTTTTAAAATAAATTTCTTGGCCACTACAAATAGCCTTGGGCATTCCTTTTTAAATATAATGAAATAAATTCGAGCGATGAATTTATCGCAAATAATAGCATAAGTCTTGTTGTACTTGTTTTCCCATAGGATGTTGAAGTAGAAATCTACAGGAAGCTCTATGACGTGTCATCTCATATTCATACCAACGAAGACATTCCTTCCGCAGATTACATCTAGCAGATATGAGGCCATATGAAAAGCGGGTGCCTCTCCTTCTTTCGGTGTCTGAGACTGCAATACATTGGTATTCAATTGCTTGGAGATGATTTCTCCCTAGTTGAAACTACTACCCGAAATAGCCACAGTGTATGCCAGGGGCATCCATGCCTCTGAGAACTTGGCAGAATCCTTTTCCTCATATAATCGGTAAATTAGAGCCATTAAGTAGACATATGGCTCCTTTAGATTCGTTTTCCCATACCAGTCATTGCTCCAGTTTGTGAATTTCTTGTTCTCCTTCCACCATGAGGCCATAAATTGGCTGGAGTCGTGGAATTCATAGAACTTCACCACAAAGTCTATGTTTAGCCGCTCCTCCGGGTCCCTGAGCTTGTAATATTTCTAGACCTTTGTCGGGAGAAAAACTCCAACACATCCACCATTCTCATCATTAATGAGGCACTTATGTGCATCTGTATGATCAATTATCCAACTCAGAGTCTCAGTGCAGGGTAAGACTGGAGTTCGACAGGATACCTTGTGGAAGCACGACCGTCAAATATTCAGAAAAACCTAGTCATCGAGCACCCTTGCGTTTGGGTCGCTGTGTGGGATAAACTCCAGGTAATCTTCCTGGCTGATTCTGTTGAACAAATCTCCCCACTGTGGGAGCATTATTTTTTATCCAGTGGTCGCTTCTGTATCGCCAAAAGTAGGGGGTTGAATAAATGCCTTCTTCGTCGAAGTTTTAATGACTGGTTCCACCCTGGGAGAAAATTCCAACTGCCTCGCAGTGCTAGGAGAAGATCCTTCACCAATCTCTACCTCCTTTAACTTCGATGCCCTCGATGAGCGTCTGGTCATTGGCTTCCCTGGAGGCATTTTTCCCTATAGATAGAACAACGTTAGACACTATGTAGCAGATTAAATGTTGATATATAAAAATTACGATCGTCGAATTGATAAAAATTAACACATACCTCTTCTTCATGCTAGCTTAACCTGGTTTTTTGGAAGTTGTAGAATCAAACGCAACTCTTGAGACACTCTCTTTGCTTCTTCGACTGCTCTGGAAATGGGAAACTTGTGTGCAGAATGGAGGTGTTCGAAGTTGTCTTAGTGATTTAAACGGATATAATACTTACCTTGTTGCATCAATTATTCAATTCGGGGTATGAGTGCGGTTCTACAAAATCTGCCGCCAAATCTTCGTTATGTTCAAGATTAAATGCAGTTGTAGGTTGGCGGCAAAGGCACGGGCTGTAATGTGGTTCATCGACGATTTCAATTTTTCATTGTTCAATCACGCATGGGGTAGCAACTTATTCGAAGTGAAACATTAACTGGATTATTGGCAGAATCTGATCATATCTCGTGCTGAAAACATCCCATCGTTTCGCTAATTTAACAGGTGGATCGAGAGTCGGGGCTTTTCTTTAGACAATGTTCAATGATATTTCTTAGAAAAAACTTCGACGCTGATCCATCTTGTCGTACAATGCTGATGTGGAAATGCTGATTTGGAAGTGTGACTAGGACATGGGGAAACCTAAGGTGACTCGGAACGAAACTAGGTCGTACGAAATGCCTATGTAACAAAGACACGTGGCGTTTGAGATTGGCGTCTTCGTTTCATCGTGTTATTCAGAATCAGGGACTTTCATTAGCTAAGAATTTTAACAACATGTCCTACTCTGTCGACGTCGAAAAAGTATCAAGGATCGATGATCGATGATAAGTTTAAACAAGTGTTCCTGAATTACCCCCCTCGAAATTTTGTCGATGTCAAAAGTGCATCGGAGATCGACGATCGACGATATGTCAATGCGACAATTTTCAATTATTTAACCCTTTGAGATTTCACCAACCCTGAACAAACCCATATGTAATCGGCTATCGGGGGTTCATCATGGCCCATGTCAATGGTTATCCCTCTCGTATTTCACCGACGTTGATGGGAAATCTAACAACTCCCGAATCTTCTTTGCGAACAACTAGCGCAAATTTACTCTACCTTTTAACGATGTCGATGATGGATCCACGATCGACGATTATTGTTACTATGTGGTCATTTCACTTGCTCAAATTTCTTCTGACCCCGAACATAAGGGTGTTAGCCATAATTTTAGCTGCAGATTCTTAGTTAGAATGCCAAGTTGTTTTAGATACAAAGTTTTCATATTGACAAGTTCAAGAAAATTCAATTTGATCGATGAAGAGACATGAAAACAAAATTAGCAATCCCTCCACAGTGGACCCAATTCAGAAAGAAAAACAAAAGAAAACAAGTGGTACCCAAAAGAGAAAAATTTTCATAAAAGATTTTAGGGTGTGTTGAGCACTCAACAAATGGCGATTCTATGGGCGAATGCATAATCTTTGTTCCTTTCTCCGGACTTAGCTCATGCAGAAGTTGGTTGAGAAACTAACTGGCTTCGCTTTTATAAGAGTATTTCCTATCCATGCGTGTACAATTTCGCCGATTCGTGAATCCGGGTGTACTTATGGAGTTTAACCCTTATCTCACCTTCGTTTCGCTTGACTGTGACCCACGCCCCCTTTTAACAAGAGTCGGGGAAGGCATTCACTGAATCGAGGACGTTTTAGACATCATTATTCACTTGCTATGGTGTTGCTCCACTGCCAACGAGCGTCCATAGCCTCGACGGAGTCACCCCGACATCACAGACCTTGCTCCGCTGCCAGCGAGCATCCATAGCCCTAGCGGAGTTATCTGCATACCCTCTCCTACTTTTCACTCATTTAATGTAATTGATCTATTTTTGGCACAAATTCCACGAGCAAGTTGGAGAGGAGGACGTATATTATCTGCAATATGAAATGGTTAATGTGAAATTCTTCCTAGCTCTGTCTAGAGGTACACGTGGTCCTTTCCTAACTTGCCATCTTTCCCTTTGGGCTTTACTAGACCATCGGGCGGACACTTCATCACTTATCAAGGTCGTTTGTTTTGCGAAGATGAGATATAGATCTCCTTGAAGAGATTTGCAGCTGTCCATCATTTATTATGTTGCACGTAAGCATGAGTTAGGAGTAGAGTTTGCTACACCATATTTATTAGGGTCGACCAATGTTTTACGGAACACAACTTTATTACAAGAAAATACCAAGCAAAAGAAAATACAGGAGTAAAAAGGACTTTGCATTCAGTCTACCCTAAACCTACACATTTATCCTAATCAGAATATAACATAAAAAAGACGCACACTTTTTTTTTTTTAACATAAATATTGTTTTAGGGCTTGGCGATTCACCGGGAGGGCGTCGGGTTCCCCCCTCAGATTTTGCAACCGATACGTGCCTGCCCCAATTTTCTCAGATACATGGTAAAGTCTGAGCCATAGATTCTGAAACTTTGAATGTTTTCCCTTAGGTTTGTTTGCTCTATCCCATTTCAGGACTAAGTCTCCTACTTCAAAATTCTTCTCTTTGGCCTTATGCTTGTCAAACCATCTTTTAACTATCTCATGATGAGCGACAAACTTGGATTTTTCTTTCTCCCTTTCTTCTTCAAGCATGAGGAGGATATCAATTATTTGTTGAATAGCTGACGAGGGCTTTCCTCTTGAACTTTGAGCAAGCTGAAGTGATGGAAGATATAAACCACTTGGGAGAATAGCTTCTTGTCCGTAAACCATTAAATATGGAGAGTTTCCTATAACTTCCTTGGGTGTTACTCTATCTGTCCATAAGGCATTATGAAGCGAGCTATGCCAATTATTTTGATTGTCTGCGACTGTTTTCTTCAAGACGCTCACTAGATTCTTATTAGTTGATTTTGCCACCCCATTTCCTTGTGGATAGTAATTTGCAGAGTATCTTATTATGATTCCTTTGTCTAGAGCAAACTCTGTTAATAGAGTAGAAGAAAAGTAAGCGACATTGTCAAAAATGAGAATAGAAGGCATCCCAAACCTTGTGATAAGTTGTTTTTCTATGAATTGTATTACAACCTTTTCATTCACGTGAGTCAGAGGGATGGCCTTTGCCCATTTCGTAAAATAGTCCGTAGCAATCAGTATGCATTTATGTTGTTTTGAAGAGTTCGGGGTAATCTCTCCTATGACGTGTAACCCCCATTGCTCAAATGGTTTGGATATGGTCACTGGTTGGAGTGGGACAACTTCTCTCTTTTCTCTACTCGTGCTCATTTGACAAGATTTACAGTTCCTAGTGCATGTATGAGCATCCCTAGATAGAGTAGGCCAGTAATAACCAAATCTTAATATTTTGTGAGCTGTGGTATTTTTTGCAAAGTGTCCGCCTGCAGGGCCATCATGGAGCTCCTTCAGAACCTTTTTGGCATCTTCACATTCGAGACATATCAAGAGTAATCCATCATAGTTTACGCAGAAAAGTTTTGAATTTGCGAGGAGATATTGCGCAAATTTTAGCCTGAGAGCTCTCCTTTCCCTAGGGCTTATGTTTTATGGGCAAGTCCCGTGATGTAGGAGGTAAGTCAATTTTCCATACCAAGACTCTGGCCCTTGGGGAATGTATAAAGCTTCACTACACCATAATTCTAACTCATTCTCCCACCCAGGGTCTTCATTTATTTGATCTTGGGCTTCTGCAGCCAGTTTACACAATCCCTGTCCCTTTACTAATTTGGCAGGTTTTATATCTAGATCAAATTCTTGGACAACTTCCATCCAATTTCCCCTTCTCTCCCCCATCTCCTGTTGAGTGAATAGGGATCAGACTGCAGGATGAGGCACGATGACTTTGGTGTGATTTCTTAGGATGTAAGATCTGAAATTTTTTATTGCTTTGTACACAGCATAATCATGTTTGTCTATACCAGAGTAATTCAATTCGACTCCTTGGAGATTAGTGCTCATAAATTATACCGATGCCTCATTGTTATAATCATCCTTCTTGGTCAATATTGCGGCGAAAGATTGGTTGGAGGCAAAAGTATAGAGGAAAAAATCTTTACTAAAGTCAGGACTTCGCAACACCGGAGTTTGAGATATTGTAGTTTTAATATGGTTAAAAGCATCTTTTCGCTCGTCATCCCACTTAAAATTTGCGGTCCCTGCGGATCATTTTTTTGTAAAGGTTTGATAGTTTTAGCAAAGTCGGGGGTGAAATTTCTCACAAAATTAATTTTCCCAAAGAAGGATTGCATAGCCTTTTTGTTATGGGGTAAGTGAAGCTGAGCTATCGCCTTTATTCATTATGGATCTATATGAATCCCTATGCGATATATAATATGACTTAGCAATTTCCCTTCCTTGACACCAAAGATTGTTTTCTTATGGTTTAAAGATATTCCATATTTCCTACATCTTTCGAAAATCTAGGTTAGATGTTGGATGTGGTCTTCTATGTTCTTTGAATAGACCGTTACGTCGTCCAAATATACTACTACACATTTGTTAGTCATTCCTCAAAAAGCTACGTCCATGGCCCTTTGGAAGGTTGCCCCTGCATTAATCAACCCAAATGGCATGCGTTTATAAGCAAAATATCCCCACTTGGTTCGAAAGGTAGTCTTCAATCGATCCTCCTCTGAAACTAGAACCTAGTTGTAACCTGAGAAACCATCTGGAAGGGAGAAAATTTCATAACTAGACATGGTTTGCAAGAGTTGTTCCATGGGTGGGACTGGGCAGTTATCCTTTTCTGATGCTCTGTTACAGTTTATGAAATATACACATAGGCGGATTTCCCCATAATTTTTCCTGACAAGAACCAAATTTGCTACCCAGACAGAGTGTCTAACTTGAAATATAATCTTAGCATCTAGTAATTTCTTTAACTCTTCATACATTAGGGGTTCCAGAGACGGATGATACTTCCTAAGCTTCTGTTGAAAGGGTTTTACTCCAGATTTTAATGAGATTGTGTGTTGAATAATGCGAGTGTCATAAGTTTTTAATTCCCTGTATGACCATGCAAAGACATCTTGATATTCTTTAAAAAGTTTGAGATAAGCTTTCCTGTCTTCTTTAGACACTGTTTTTCCTAGATTTACATTCTTAGGGTTTTTCGGGGTTCCTAGGTTTATAATCTCGTATATGGGACATGAACTCCATGTCTTTGTGTTCTTAGACCCTTTAAATCTTTCCTTCAGGTCGAACAAGTTTTCCAAATTGGCTACCCCTTTCGGTATCATGTGAAACCTTGGTTTATTATTAGAGTGATCCGTTCCACCCTTTTGTTTGTGAAAATCAATTTCTATCAGTTTCTCTTGGAATACCTCATCATCAATAGGCAGATCTTTAAAATACTCTTGATTGGTTAGAAAATCTACAATATGTTCATCTCCTTCAAAAACTTTCCAATTAGAAATATTGTTGGGTACTGATGGTTTGTAGAGTAGTTCCACAATGAACCTGGAGGCTTCATAGTCTTCTAAAGGGGATAACCTCGAGGCTGTAGTGGCTAGGGAATCAACAAGAGTATTCTTTGTTCTGGGAACAACAGTAATATTGAAGGCCTCAAGTTATTCTATTAATGTATGGACCTATTTTTGGTAATTCCTTAAGTGGGGTGAATTGCAATGTATAATATTCTTCACTTTCTTAACGATAATTTTAGAGTCCCCCAAAACTTTTAGTTCTTTAATTTTTAAGTCTAAGGCTTTCTTTAGTCCCTGAACTAGAGCTTCATACTCAACAGTGTTATTGGTGCATTTGAATTCTAGCTTGCAGGATAGGAAATTTCGGTTCCCCTTTGGATCAATGAGGATACATCCTGGTCCCGACCCTTCTGGTGATTTAGATCCATCAAATTACAACGTCCAAACTTGAGAGTAAAATTTAGCAACTTCTTCAGGTTTATTATTTTCTCATCTCTGTATACCTTATTTGTTATTTCCAATAGAGGTCCTTGACAGATGATGATTTCTTCTGCTACCACTAGTAGATTTACTTGAAAATTCTTTTCAGATATTTTAGTGAGAGGTACATCAGAGGAGAGAGGAGCGAAATTTCCGAAATCAGAATCGCATGACTAGTTTCCTAGCATGGGGAAATCTGTTGATGAGGGTTCGTTGAAGGCTTCTAGATCGATGAAAGTATGCTTGAGATATATTTCCCTATCAATCCTAATCATGTTGGTATGTCCCTTTAGTGGCAACCAGAGGTGAGC
Organism: Picea mariana; assembly: GCA_032191745.1. NCBI lineage: Eukaryota > Viridiplantae > Streptophyta > Pinopsida > Pinales > Pinaceae > Picea > Picea mariana. The sequence goes on along the minus strand of JASDQU010103222.1, from coordinate 672,660 downwards.
CCAGTCCGTGCTACAATATCCATTCAATTTCTCGGACCAATCTCGACTAAGCAGCAGTTTATAAGCTTCTAGGATGTCTACTACAATGATGTCAATCACTTGAACAAATTTCGAGTGTGTAGCCATTCTGATCATGACATCCTTCAGTTCTCCAATAACTTTTACATGTGTTTTGTCTAGTTTTATAACGTGTTTATCACTGTTGAGCGGGATTGCATTCAATTTATTGTAGATGGATAATGGCATGACATTAGAGGACGCCTTTGAATCGACTAAACAATTATGGAGGTTTATGTTGAAGACTTCAAACGTTAAACGAAACGGTGGGAAAAAAGGCTTTCCTTTTTTGTCTATGGAGCAAGCATTCACATTTGGTTTGTTCTTTAAATTTGTGGGAGATGGGACCTCACCTAGCTTAGTGCTTGTTGTAGGGGCTTCGATTGATCATAAGGCCTGTAACAAAAAGTCCTTTTACTAGGGAATTCTACACATGTCCACGACTGACACATTAGCCTTCAACTTCTTTAAGTCTTCTACTATGTTGTAGTCCAACTTGGGTGACTCCTGTGTATGTATGTTTATAGGATTTCTTTGAGAGACAAAAGGTTCTTTCGAGTGATTGACTGTTTGTTTTCCTCTCGAATATTGGACAATGATAAGGTCATTTGAGACCGGTTGACCCTTACTTCATGTTTGCACCACCAAAACCTCAGTGGGTGGTTCCTGAACCTCAAATACCAGTTCATGAGGCATCGACAAGTCAGGATCCCATAACAACATGGATGTTTCTTCTGGCGGCTCAACTTCCTCCTGATTGACGATGTTCACTGCTGAGACGCTTGATTGTTCGGTAAGAGAAATTTCGTCTAGGAACTGATTGGAAATTAAATTCATGGCATTCACCTATTGGGGACAGTCTCTTTCAGAATGTTTCTCTTAATGGTACGTACAAAAAGAGTCGGATGCTACATTACCCAGATCGATGTTTAAGTTGGTTGGGGGAGGTTCAATTGCTTTGAAAGGTGCGTTTCTTTTAAAAAATGGTTTATATGGCCTTTGACCTTGGTTTCATTCCCCAACACTTCTTTTCATGTCTACGATTTCATTCAACAATTTCTTTATCATCTGTTGTAGGTATTCTATGTCCTTGCTTCCCTTTTCAGGGCATTGTTCTGTTTTTTTTCTCAGGGGTCTAGTCAACAAAAGTCCTCTCCTAGGTGGGGGTTGATCTTCCTTCTTAACTAGTGAGACCTAACCCTCTTTGCATCCCTTCATTTGGAATTCAATCGTTTTGGCTCCCTCAAAATTTTCGGCTAGGGTATGTTTGACAATCCTTTTTATAAACATGGAGATGGAAGCAGGGAGAGCATTAGCGTATACCTCAATCTGCAACTCCTGAGTAGGTTTAGCTTCGTGTTGAAATTTGTTAAGGATGGTGGTAAACCATTGATTGAAGTCTTTAACCTACTCTTTTGAACTCATGGTGGCGATGAACAATTCAATCATTAAAGCTCACGTGGTGGTTTCTTCTGCAAATTTATCTAAGAAATCCTTTTGAAACTTCGTCCAACCAGTTATGGACCCCACATACAAGTTAAAATACCAAGTTGAGGCTGAATTCTCAAAGGTATAGGGAAACATCCTACACACTACATCCTCATGTTGTACATTCATCATTATTATAGCTAGTATGAAATTTTTTATATGGTCTTCAAGAAATCCGTAGGTTTCAGTGTCAAATTTGGGAACTAATTTTTCTGGATGTCGGGGGAGGTTATGTACCCATCCTGGGATTTCCAGAGAATCTATGGCCAACCAAGGTTGATTATTTTTAGGTGGATTTCCCCTTTCTTCGTTATTATAGTTATTATCCTTCATGTCGTGTGATTATGAAATTGAGTGATCCGAGTTAAACCCTTCCTCGCCAAATTCGAAATCGTCCGGCTCAGAGTAGTTACCCGCTGGTGTTTTGGGGATCAGATTAAGGGGTTGTTCGATCTCAGTGAGGGAAAAATCTATTAGGTCTTATACTATGTGAACAAAAACCTGGTCGGGGGTATTGACCATTGGTTTTCTTACTTGTTTTCTATGAGGAAGTAACGGGGCTAAGGGTAACGATGCAATTTGTTGAGCGTAAGCTCTTGTGATTCTTTTGAATTGGTTCAACTCCTCGCGGCGAAGAGTGTAAGGTATTTTAGGGAATAGGTGTTCTTCCTCGTGCTGGGGCAAGTTACTCATTTTGGGAGTACTCTATGTATGTGGGATGTCTTGAGAATGACTAGCCATGCATGTGGGCTGTTTGAATGTGTAGGTTATGCAAAATAGTATATCAGAAATATTGTTATCCATTCATTCATTTTGGCCCTCCTTCTAGCGCCAATTTCATTGAGGGGTCTGAGATCCATTTAACTCAATAGTAGGAACTATTATCCCCCACTTTTAGGGATAACTAGGAGATCATATCTCGAGGCCCGCAGGTACTAGACATGGAGTACCGAGAGCAGGATTGACTTTAGCATGGCCCTGGAGGGCCCACCTTTTCTTTCTTCCAGCATCTTTATCTTGTCAACAACAACAACATCCATCACCATCAGCTTGGTCCTCTGTCAGAGAAGGTTCTTTCTCCATGAGGTAATTAGTCCAGGTATCATGGTATGTGTCACTTTGATCATCAAAACCATTGAATGTATGCATCTGATTCCTTTTATTTCTAACAATTACTTGGATCTTACACTTGCCCACTTGACCATGTTTGGGGGAATTGACAGGGTGCCCTAGCAAGCCCATGTCTGTAAGTTTTGGTTTGCCACTGGGGGGGTTTCTGAAAAGCCATCGTCCGTTCCCATCATAGCACCACTATTTCATCTTGTTTCCCGCTCACTTATCCCATTCCACTTGTCCAGGCACTGGGTTGACCTATTTTCAGGACTGCACCTTATCTTGTAGGAAGAAGGGGCTAAAGGCCCAGAAGGTAAAATAAAGCTGGTAAAAGACAAAAGCGTAAAAATAAAAGCTCGAGATGCTTCACCCAGGGATCCCTGAGAAAGCAATAAAAGGCTTCTCAGCAAGAAACAAGGGGGACCCGAAAAAATAATAAAACATGACCTAACTAGAGGATAGGGGGTCTCATCATGAGCTAGCCTATTAGGTCCATGGATACCTAGAAGTATGACATTGCCACCAACTGGTTACCACGCCAGGGCAGTGACTCTTGGTTGCATGGCCAAGGGAAAGGGGGTCTCATCATGAGCCAACCTTCTCATTTCTATGAAAGTACTTGTGGGTAACGCTGCTACCATTGGTCACTGCACGAGGGCAGTGTCCCCTGGTTAGCTCTTGAACAAACAAAAGGGAAAAACAATAAAAAATAAAAGAATGAAAAGAATAAGAAAAAAAGGCAAGAATGGGCTTGGAAAGAATGCATCTAGGATAGGTACAACTCGCCTTCTAACAACTGCACCCACAGGTAACATTTCTTGCATCATTGGCCCTCATTGCACCCAGATGTTTGGACTTCCCCTAACCACATCACCCACTTACATGGCTTGGATGAGGTCTCTTCCGGGAACTTTCCTTCTCCAGTGGACACTAGCCCAATAGGACACCTTGTCCTTTTCTCCGGATTTGTATTGTAGGCTTGTGTAACGTCTTTGAGATGTTAACTGATGTATTAGAGATTTTATGCACATGTTTAATAATATTGATGATGATATGTGATTGACATTGCTATGATGCCTGTGACTGATGAGCCCATGGAGGGCATAGATTTTGATGTGCAGGACCATGCCTGACGGACAGGTGCCATTTGGACCAGTACACATGGGGAGATGATCAGTTCGGACCTCCATGGGGATGAAGAGCCCATCAGGTGGCTGCTAAGACCCCATCAGGGGGCATGGACAAGGCAAGGATGTATCAGGGGCTTTGCACCAGAAAAGAAGACGACGTTCCATCAGAGGCACTTTGGTAGAGCTTGACCTAGGGGGATTGACTCTCTTTCAGTGGAACGTTGGCCTTGGAAGGCCTAGGATGTCACCCATGATGACCATGACATCAGCCGGCCTATTGGACATCTTGGGAGGTAGACTGGGCAATATTGGCACGTGTGGCATGATGGAGGAGCCCAAGGAGGGCTAACGTTTTGCTCCAGGATGCTACATTTGCTCTGAAAGGGGATAACATCTCCTTTGGAGGGGCTTGATGTCTCTTTTTAGCTTGATTAGGGTTTTGATTTAACATTTTAATGTAAAAACAATATGATTTGGTATTTTGGCCTTGTCGGCCTTTTACATGACCTAAAATGTAAATTTAGGTCATGATACTGTATAAATGAAGGATTTTCACCTTCATTTTTTGATGCACAACTTACTCACTCCATAAAGAGGTCTGAAATTTGTGCCCTCTCTTGGGTTATTGGTTGATTTAATGATGCACACTTGTTGAAGGAGGATCTTTTTGACATAGTTTGGCTTTTCTCTTAATGGAAGGTGTTACAACTAGGGTTTGCTATGCTCTTTCTTGGTGATATGTAAGTATTTTTTCTGCAAAACTTCTTGAATGAATGGTTGTAGTTTCATTTCTTGCATATATTTATAATTTTGCTGCCTAGGTTTTCTACACTTTGGGCCAATTTTTCTAGGGTTTGCTGGGTAGAGCCTTGCTGTAGCAACACTTTGCTTCATCAAACCCTCTAGTCTTGGTTTTATGCTTCATCATAAACTAGTCGTGATTGCCACTGAGTCAAGGAAGGAGGAGAGAGCACCGAGGCCTAGTTCTCCTACACCAAGGTAAGCCTCTCTCCCCTAGGGTTTTGACTTTGAGGCCTTGCCTTAGCAACACCTCAAAGCTCCTCACTCTAGTCCTTAGCCGTTTATACCTTTGCCTCCTTTGGCTCTTGCATCCTTACTATTTGACTCCATTTACCCTAAGGCACTGATCTAAATACCTCATGCGTTGAAGTGAACTTGATCATAAACAATTCTCAATACATCGAAAGAAACCCTAACTACACTAACCCTAGCTTATAAACTAACCCTACTGACTAAGTGCTGCCGTCATCTCTTGATATTAACACCTTTGTGCTGCTAAACGTTTTTCTTTATAAGCAATTGAATGGTGATTAAAGGCATTAATTGAATGAAGTGTTGATTTATTGCTTTGAATGCCACATTATTCCATTATTTATTGAAGAAGTGATCTTATTTTTATTTGCTATTTTATAAACATTGACTTCGTTAATATTTATTGTCAAATTGCTTATATGTTTATTAGATAGTCACTAATTTATATGTACTAACCCATTGAGCTAGCTTGCACATATCAGTTTGTTGTTTCTTTGTCTCATGCAGGTATATCTCTTTGGGGGTTTTATTTTATTTGCCTTTGGCCGGACTATCTGCTCGGTGGTGACTTGTGAGGGGGAATAGCTACTTTATCCTGTAATCCTTTGCCTTCTCAAAACCCCAGGTCACCGAGGATGTCTCCCCTGGGCCTTGCCACCCTAAATAGAAAGAACCATCCCATTGTGGTGGCATTGGGTGGGATTGGTTCCTGTTACACCAGTTTGACTCTCCAATTTATAGCCTTTTATCCTTGCTACAAACTGTGCGATAAGAGGAACCAAACCCGCTTTAGAGGCCCAACCAGACTCTACAACATTTGATGGTGGAATGGTTATTCAGATCTTTTGATCTAGCTAATTTGTCGATGGGATTTACTTAGTGATTGACAGTATATCTTTCTGTGAAATTTCCTCCTTCAGATTAAACGTTCTCTTTTTGTCTTTTCTTTTATTAGATGAGTCTGATAAATTGAGGCGTGCTGGTATAAACCAAATGATAGAGGGGATTCTTAACTACTGAAGAAGGCTGAGCCTAGGATAACCCTAGTACTCAAGCATGCAGACAACGATATTCACACCTATTACAAGTATAGTAATAATACATTAACTTGTTGGTACTTTAACAGTGATTGAGATACAATTATTGAAAGAAAATACAGATGCAATAAGATGAGTGCAAGAAAAATAGGTTCCTTAGCTCTACCATCAATCACACATTAACACAACGATTTTCTTTTCATAATTAAGAACAAAAGAACTGTTAAAATATTAAAATAGACAACTCATCAATAGATTAAGAAGCTCTTATTCGTTACAAAATCAATTACTGAAATAAAAGTTGGAAGTAGTTCCTCCTCAATCCAATCACATAACACCTTGATGAAAAACAAAGTTTTATCTCCGGTTCTAAGCATAACTTCTCAATTACGGTTGGTCAAAAATAGTTCTTTACAATTCTCAAAAAAGAGGGTCTTTACTCAAAACCATCAACCTTTTATAAAAGGTCAATCCCTTTATTTATAAAGAATCACTAACTAAAAATAGCCACTACAAGTTTGTGTTAAGTAAAACAAAATATTGCCACGTGGTGCTTGATCACTTTGTTCTCTGGAAATCATCTCGTGGTTCTACTGGAGTGGATTACGCTTCTCATATTCTGACCACTTGACGAAGAGATCCACGCATGTGTTAGCATACGAGAATCTGTGCTGATCCATCGAGGCTGAAAGGATTTCTTTCACTTCTACTACCCGTTCTTTGTATTTGATGATTTTGGTACTCAAACGCTACAACACTGCATGAGCCTTGATCGAATGTTCCATAAACTGTTGTATTTGACCCAGTGTCATGCTTGCCACCTATGAAATCTCCACTGCCCATGCTGAGTCTTGTTCTGCATGTCGTTTGACTATGTCATGCAATTCGACAAAGTCTTCAGGTGAGCTGAATTTTATGAGGCCAATGTATTTCATCTCCCGATTGATATTTTCCTAGCCTCTTTCACACTCGATCCACTTCTTCTATATCTCTCGCTGAGGTTCCTGGGCCATACTTACCCAGTATTCGTCTGCTTTCCTAATCCGGGTGATGTTGTTATCCCTTGGCACTCGAATACCATGCTCCTCAGCATCTCGACCCTTTTGCATTGCACTGATGTAGTCAATTCGTTCTACTGCTTGGTATGCTTTTTCGTACCATCTCTCCACATCCTTGCAGGTTTCTAGTGCCATAAGGGTATCTTCTTGGAAATCGGCTATACCTCCAGTGAAAAAATGTCTTTCGCTTGTGAACTTTGCATATGCACCTTGGAACTCACTCTTCAGAAACACCGTGGCCTGCGTTGAGTCTTGGTAATATTTTCCAAATGGCACAGATGATCTAGCTCCATTAGTGCAACGACCAGTTCCTTTTCATATCGCTTAGATTAATCCAACATGGTATCAGTGATAGCCATCCCTGTGTCGATGAGCTCATATGTCTTTGCGTGTTCTGTTTTGAGCAACTTCTCCTCCATGGTGATGAGAATCAAACTATCCAACATGAGTCTTCTCTTCTTGTTGGTCCTCCTCACGATAGATTTCCTCTTCCTATCATAAGCGATCGCCTGTATATTAGTGACCTCATCAACAGGCTCAAGGATTTGTTTTCTCTCCAGGTCAGAGTATTGCCCAAGCTTCTTGTTGTATGTATTTGTTCTAGGACCGGTTCTTGTACCTAGTCCATATGTTTTGATGGCTTGACCTCCATCTGGTGTTCATCGGCTGGTGAGGTATCGACCAAAATTGAAGAGTCAGTGATAGGCTCACTATTTAATTGGTGATCGCTTGTCGAGATGTTGATCTTTGGATGTTGCAATTCCTCTTTTAGTCCACCTGAACCTAGGTCATCCCTGGAGTTGTCTTTCAGGGTTCCCAATAGGTCGAGAATCTCAGTGTCTAAGACACTTTAGGCCTCATGGTCGCCCTGTAGAGGATTTGGAATGGATGCATCGAGACTTGGAGCAGATGTCCCCCTGGTTCTTTCTTCTCTATAATTGGTATCAGAGTTATAAGTGAGTCTTTCAAACTCTCATCATCATCATAGATGGTTATCAGATTGAACAGGGGATTAGGCACACTTGTTTCACCTAGTGTTCTTGGAACCTCATACTAGTTGGAATGGTCACCGGTGATCTAGCATTTAGTGATGGAACTCTGGGATTTTCCAGACTGGTGGTTTCCTCCAGTTGTATTGTCTCGAAGCCATTTAGCTCTTCTCTGGTTGTGATTGGATCATTCGAGGGGATCCTCATCATTTCTATTAGTTTAGGATCATTCTCTAGATGGTCAATGACTCTTTGGGCTCCTTCTAGTAACAACAACCCCCTCCTTTGTGCCTATGTGGTTTTTGCTGCTACGATTTCTCCTCTAACCCTAAGAGCTTCTTTATCCAGTTGTTCTATTGTTTTGACCTGATCATCCATAATCATAGCTTTGAACCTAGTCATGTTCAAGTTAACTTTTCTTTGTAATACCTCCTCCTAGTCCCGAGCACATTCTGTAAAAATCTCATCTTCAAACTTGTCATTCGCGTATCGCTAGCAGGAAGAGACTTGTGAAGCATGTTGGAGAAGTAGGCCTTTAGGGTCATGCTTGCGAAATCGGTCTGTCGGGAATGTTATCCCCGATATCTAGGGATAACTAGGAGATTGTGTATCGAGGCCCACATGGTCCTAGACATGGAGTACTGAGAGCGGGATTGACTTGAGCATGGCCCTGGAGGGCCCATCTCTCTCCTTCTTCGTCAGATTTGTCCTGTCAGCAGTAGCAGTTTCCATCACTACCGGCCCGGGCCTGCATCGGAGAGGACTCTTGCTCCATGAGGTAATTGGTCCGAGGTATCATGGTATGTGTCATATTTGATTGTTATAACCTTCTTATATATGCATTAGGTTCCTTTCATTTCAGATGACTGCTTGGATCTTACACTAATCCACTTGACCATTGTTGGGGTGATTGATGGGGTAACTTAGCAAGTTGATATTCATGGGTTTTGGTTAGCCACCGAAGGGGATTTGCAGAGCCATCGTCCGCTCCCACCATCTTATCATATTTACATCTTATACCCCGCTCATCCATCCCATTCCCCTAGTCTGGCCATTAGGATGACCTTTGAGGGTTACATCTTGTCTTGAGGGAAGAAGGGGCTAAAGGCCCAGGGAGTAAAAGCAGCTGGTAAAAGATAAAAGCCATAGGAAATAAAACCTAGAGATGCTTTGCCCAGGGGATCCCCGAGAAGGCAATAAAAGGCCTCTCGATAAGAAACTAAAGGGACCCTAAGAAAAATAATAATAAAAACAAGACCTAACCAAGAGGATGGGAGGTCTCATCACGAGCCGACCCATTATGTTCATAGGTATTTAGCAGTATGACATTGCCACTATTTGGTCACCAAGCCAGGGCAGTGACCTTTGGTTGCATGGCCAAAGTAAAGGGGGTCTCATCACAAGCCAGCCTTATCATTTCTGCGAAGATACCAGTGGGTAACGCTGTCAGCTCTGGCCACCAAGCCAAGGCAGTGTCCTCTAGTCAGACCTTGAAATAAAAAAGAAAGAAAATCAATAAATAAAAAGATAAAGGCAATAAAGGGCTTGGAAAAAGTGCATCCATGATGGGTACAACTCGCCTCCTACAAAGGCACCCACAAACAACACCTTCCCTTGGTCTTACTATGACTGGACATCCCCAAACCATATCACTTCATAAAACATGGCTTGAATGATCTTCTGAGGGAAATTTCTATCTCTTGTGGGTGTTGACCCAATAGGTTTTTCTGTCGGTTTCCTTAGCTTTGTATAGTAGATTTGTGTAATATCTTTGAGCTATTAGATGATATGTCAGGGATTTCATGCATTTATTTGATAACTTTAATGATGAAATATGATTTACATTCTATGATCTCTAGGACTAATGAGCCCATGGAGGGCGCAATTTTTGATGTGCAGGACCATACCCGGCGGACAAGTACCAGAGGACTGATACACATGGGGAGATGATTAGCTTGGACCTCCATGGGGCTGAAGAGCCCATCAGATGGTTGCTGGGATGGCAGAGGCAGGACAACGTCACGATGAGCCCTTGCATGAAGAAGACAAAAGGACGCCCTCACCAGGACACTTTGGCAGAGATTGACCTAAGGGGGATCACCCCCTACAGATGGGATGATGGCTTTGATGGATAGGACGCCACCCAGGGCAGGCTGGATGTTTTCTGGAGCATGTGGCAACGTGCTGGGACTATTTGGCATGTGTGGCAGGTTGCAGGAGCCCCAGAGGGGCCAACGTTTTGCCTTCTGGATGCTGATGATGCCCAAAAGGGGCCAACGTCTCCCTCAGAGGGGCCTGACATCTCCCTTTTTAGCTTTTACTTTGACATTTTAGCATTTAATGTGACAAATAATGGAATATTGTTAAGTCAGCCTTGTCGACTGTTTTTAATGACCTATTTTGTTAATTAAAGGTCATTTGGATGATATATATTGAGGACGTTGAGCCTCATTTTAGCATAACATAGCTTGCTCTCTTGTAGAGATACTTCTTAGTCTTTTATCTTGGTTATTTTTGGCTCTTGGAGTGAGGCGCTACACTTGGAAGGATTATCTTTGGCATGCATATGGTGTTTTTATCATTGGAAGGTGTTACAACTAGGGTTTGATTTGGCTCTTCATTGATTTGTAAGTATATTTTGCATTCAAAACTTCTTGATTGAATGGTTGTAGGTTTAATATCTTACATGTATGGTTACATTGTTATTATTATTCTTAATCATTGAAACCCTAGGGAGCAAGCACACAAGTAGGTCCTTGCTTCATGTCCCCATGATAAAGACTTGTTTAGCCATTTGATTAAGAAGAACCTAGCCTAGCCATTGCTACACTAGTTCCTCTTTTTCTTGAGTTAGTTCGAAACATAAATTGAAGAAAGAAGACGTCCTAGGCCTAATTGATTTTACACCTAGGGTTTGACTCTTAGGGTTTGAAAAGCCTTGTCCCCAAGCAACACTTTTCAGCCATAGATTTATGTTTTATAGCTATCCGTTTTTGCTAAAGAGTCTTAAGGAAAGAGGGAGGAGCATGAGGACTAGCTTTAGCTACACCGGAATGAGCCTCCTCCCCTCAGGGTTTTGATTTGGTGGCCCTGCCATTGCAGCACCATTAAACCTAACTCTCTCGTCCTTAGGTTTAGATCTTTCCAAGCCATTAGTCTCTCTCCTTGACTCCATAATACCCTAGGCACTGATCTAAAACTTGTAACGTTGAGCCTTTTGTTCTCAAAACAATCTTTTAAACTCTCTTAAGTTGAAACCCTAACTAACCCTAGCGGCCTACTAACCTTAACTAGTTGATGACGTCTTGCCTCTATTTAAACTTTGGCTGATTTACAAGTTGCGGCTGACTCATCCATTGATAGACATATAAGTGTTGAGCAATTTCATTGGTTTAAAAAGCAAAACGTTCACTTTGTTGTCTAGCTCACCTAACCCTAACCCTAAGGTGACGTCATACATGTTTGAACTCTTGTTTGGCTTAAAACGTTGTGATATTGTCACCCTTTGATAGGCTTTGAGTTGTTGATCATCTTCATAGGCTTAATTTGCAAAACATCCTTCTCATTGTCTACCAAAACTGATCTAGAAACTAAGCCGACGTCACCCCTCTAGTATAGTGACGCAACAACAATATTTATTTATGAGCACATTTATTGCATTGTGATATGATAAGGATTGATTTTATACATTAAATGCAAGTATCATTTTGTATTTATTGAAGAAGTATCATAAGCCTTTTGTCTTTATTTGCAATCATTGACTTCATCAATAATTACATTTATTATTGCTCATATGTATTGAAGATAGTCATTAATATTTTGAAGTACTAACCACTGTGGCATATTTTAGTTTATCATTGCCTTGTCTCGCAAACAGGTGCCCTTTCAGTGGAATATCTTCTCTTTGACTATCCTTTGGGCAGTAATCTGTGAAGGGAAAGCTTACCTTAACCTTTAAGCCTTAAACCCTTGATCCTTTTCCTTCAGAACCCCAGATTACTAGGGATGTCTCCCTTGGGATTAGCCACCCTAAACAGAAATAACTCCCCATCGAGGTGACAGTGGGTGGGGAAGCTCCTGTTGCGCCAGTTTGAGCCTTGCCTTCAAGCTACTTAAACCTACCCTACAAACTGAGCAATAACAGGGAACCTATATTCTAGCTAACTCAAACCCTCTTGTTAAGCTTGAGCAATCTCGTTCACTATACAAAACCCTATATGGAAACCGTATGGTCTGAATGCTAGTTTCTTGTCCTTAACCAAATTGGTGTTATAACACTGCACGATAGTCTTATAACAGATTTCTCCTACGACGAGCCGGTTTGGGATGTGAGCGAGGAGAAAATGTGGTGCTCCGATGGTCCCAAACACCCTGATATAGGTTTTGTGTTCATCTAGGTACCAATGGCCTACTTTCGAAATCATTTTCTTGGCCACTACAGACAACCTTGGGCATTCCAAATATAATGAAATAAATTTGAGCGATGAATTCATCACAAATAATAGAATAAGACTTCTTGTACCTGTTTTCCTATAGGATGTTGAAGTAGACGTGTACATGCATCTCTGCGACGTGCCATCTCAGATTCATACCAATGAAGACATTCCTTTTGCAGATTACATCTAGAAGATATGAGGCCATGTGAAAAGTGGGCGCCTCTCCTTCTTTCGATTTCTGAGCCTGCAATACATTGGTACTCAATTTATTGGAGATGATTGCTCCCTAGTTGAAACTACTCCCTAAAATAGCCACAGTGTATGCCAGGGGCATCCATGCCTCTGAGAACTTGGTGTAGTCCATTTCCCCGTATAATCGGCAAATTAGAGCCACTAAGTAGACATATGGATCCTTTAGATTCATTGTCCCATACCAGTTGTTGCTCCAGTTTCTGAATTACTTGTCCTCCTTCCACCATGAGGAAATCAATCGGCTGGTGTTGTCGAATTCATAGAAATTCACCATGAAGTCTATAGTTAACCGCTCCTCTGGGTCCTTGAGCTTGTATTATTTCTAGACCTATGTCGGGAGAAAAACTACGACATATCCACCATTCTCATCATTAATGAGGTACTTCTGCACGTCTGTATGATCAATTATCCAACTTAGAGTCTCAGTGTAGGGTAAGACTTCAGTTTGATAGGATACCATGGGCAAGCACGACTGTCGAATATTCAAAAAAACCTGGTTGTCGAGCACCCTTATGTCTGGGTGCCGAATAGACTATCACCATAGATATTTCCTTGTCTTTATCGACGAATTATGTTAACTCCAGGGCTTGGGAGTTCGAGATTTCTTGGTTTATCTGAGTTTCTTATTGCCAGAGTAGGTCAATGCTGAAGTTGACCACCTTCTTCCTTTTAGCGTGATTTGACGGTTTCAATTCATTCTAGATCAACAGTTGATAGAATTTCCATGATCTTCCTTTGATTTGATGATCGACAAGAGTTCGTGACTTTGGGGCTTTGGTCTTCGGATGAACTTACATGTTTCAAAATCCTTTTTGTCGGAGTGGTCAATGCCAGAGTTGACCACCTTCTTTCCTTTAGTGTGATCTGACAGTTCATAGTGCTAATCTAACGTTTGAGATTTAATCCTTCCCAAACTCTGACTTCACCTCGATCTAACAATCCTAGATTGTCTCGAACTAACAATGAATGACTCCTGTAACTCGATCCTTTACAAAAGGACTTCTTCACTCACAAAACTCTGTCTCCTGAGCTTCGATCTCATCACCATCATTATGTTGACACCATCTCTTCTGAGCTTCAAATGCACCATCTCTTCTGAGCTTCGATCTCATCACTTGCATTATGTTGACATCAATGACAATATCATACCATTGTATCCAACATTCTCCCCCTTTGGCATTGATGGCAACCTTTTCTTTGAAATATTTCTGTTGTTTATCAATTCTCTCCCCCTTTGACAACAATGACAGAAGGGATATTTCTTTGGTCCTCCTGTGGTGAAGCTCCCCCTATCCATGTGCCCCTTTTCTTTTGATGCAAATTTTATGATTTTAATGAGGTATGTGAATTACTCCCAATTTCTGTCGAAGATTTTCAAAGGTACTCCCGGGCAAAGGTTTAGTGAATATGTCTGCAATTTGTTCTTTGTTGTCCACATACACTATTTTAACCACTCTTTGAGTAACTTGATCTCTTAAGAAGTGGTATTTAATTGGGATGTGTTTGGTTTTAGAATGCATTACTAGATTTTTAGAGATACTTATGGCACTATTGTTATCACAATTAATAGTAACGGGATCATCATATCTTATTTGTAAATCTTCTAAAGTTTGCTTCATCCAAAGAACTTGTGTGCAACAGGATGCAACAATAATGTATTCAACCTCTTATGTGGATAGTGATGTGGATGTTTGTTTCTTAGTTAGCCATGCTACTAGACATTTCCTAGAAAAAATTCTCCTCCACTGGTGCTTATCTTATCATCTATACAACCTGCCCAATTTGCATCAGTGTATGCAGTTAGATTGAAGTCTTTATCTTTTGGATACCATAATCCAAGTTATAAGGTGCCTTTAAGATATCCAAATATTATTTTTACTAATTTTAAGTTTGTTTCTTTAGGTGCGGATTTAAATCTCCCCACGATTCCTACATCCTGCATGATGTCAGGTCTTGTTGTTGTTGAATAGAGCAAACTTCCAACCATTGATATGTACATCGTTTGGTCCACTTTTGGTGAGTCATATTCTAGGCTTAGTTTACATCCAGTGACCATGGGAGTACTCATAGGTTTATTGTGTTCCATTTGGAATTTCTTTAGCATTTCCTTGATATATTTATTTTGGGAAACGAATATTCCTTTTTCAGTTTGAGTTACTTGTAAACCTAAGAAGAAGGACAATTCTCCCAAAATAGACATTTCAAATTCTTCTTGCATTTTGGTTGCAAACTTTCTGCTTAGTATAGTAAGATTACTTCCAAATATGATGTCATCTACTTATACCACCACAATAATCATGTTTTAATCCTCAATTTTGATGTATAAGTTATTGTCGGTAGTCCCTCTCTTATATCCTTGTTTTTGCAGGCATTGATCAAGCCTTGAGAACCATGCTCTGGAGGCTTGTTTAAGACCATACAGGGCCTTTTTTGGCTTGCACACATAGTCCTAATTTTTTGTTAACATGAATCCTCCTGGTTCCTCAACATAGACTTCTTCTTCCAGTGTTCCATTAAGGAATGCTGACTTGACATCCATCTAATAGATTTCAAAATTTCAGAAGCATGCAAATGCCAGGAACATTCTGATGGCCTCAAGTCTTGCTACTGGACAAAAAGTCTCTTCAAAATCAATACCTTCCACTTGGGAATATCCTTTGCAAACTAATATGGATTTGTTCTTTATAATCTCCCCATTTTCATTTAGTTTGTTCTTGAAGATCCATTTGGTTCCTACCACATTCTTGTCCTTGGATCTTGGAACTAGTTTCCAAGTCTGGTTCTTCTCTATTTGGTCTAGTTCTTCATCCATTGATTTTATCCAATATTTACTTTTGTTGGCTTATTTAAATGACTTAGGTTCTATCAGGGATAACATTGTTTGTTCTGAGTCAAATGTGAGTTTCCTTCTTGTTTCCACTCCTGCATTTTTATTGCCAATAATCTGATTTTCATGATGATTCTTAGTAACCCTTTTTTATGGTGCCTTTAGCAAGGGTGTTTCTTCATCATCTTCATCATCAGTGTGGGGTTCTTCATCAAATTCTTCATTCTGATATTCTCCATCACTTTTATCATCATATGTTGATATGTTCTGGGGTATGACTTGTCTCAACTTTAGATAATCTATCTTTACATTGGCACTTTCCACCATTTTATGTAGTATTAGGTTATAACATCTATAAGCCTTTTTGTTAGGTGAATATCCTATAAATATGCCTTCATCTGATCTTGGGTCAAATTTCCCAATATTATCCTCATCATTCTTAATGTAACATTTACTTCCAAAAATTCTAAAGAGTTTTACAGATGTTGTCATGCCAAACCATAGTTCATAAGGAGTTTTGTCATGGTTGGGTCTCAATTGAGCTCGATTAAGTATGTGTATTGCTGTGTAGATTACATCTCTCCAGAATTTGTCTGTAAGCTTGGCTTCATTTAACATGGTTCTTGCAGCTTCTTGAATTGTTCTGTTTTTTTCTTTTCACCACTCCATTTTGTTGAGTAGTCCTGGGAGCTGAAAACTGTCTTTTGATGCCATGATTTTCACAGAATTGAATGAACTCTTTAGAGGCGAAATATCCTCCATTGTATGATTTGGGACATTTAATTTTGAGATCGGTTTTATTCTCTACAAGGGATTTGTATGTTTTAAACTTCTCAAAGGCTTATGATTTTTCTTTTAGAAAGTATACCCAGGTCATTCTTGTGTAATCATCAATGATCAACATAAAATAATGTTCACCATAAGTACTTTTAGTTCCGGTAGGTCCACATAGATCTGTGTGAATAAGTTCTAATGGTTTTGTTGTGGAATGCTCTTTTGTTTTGAAACTAACTTTTGTCTACTTCCATATTTGACAATGTTTACAAATAGGATTTGAAGGTTTTATATTTTTTGGCACATCCCTTACTGCCTCCTTCTTATTGGATTTAATTAAGTTTTCAAATCTTATATGTCCCAACCTTCTATGCCATAGCCAACTTTCATCTTCTTGACCTAAACAACATTTTTCTTCTCCTTCCATGTCAAGGATGTACACATTGCTGGATGTTCTTGGTGCAACTGCCACTAGCTTCCTTGTATCTTCTCTTCTTATCTCTCATTTATAAGAATGAAAGGTATGTATGTGACCTTGATCACATGTTTGAATTACACTTATGAGATTAGTCTTAAGATTTTCCAGTAAAAGTACATTTTCTGCTGTGGCCTTGTTATTCCCTGGGCTAACAGTGCCTTTTCCAAGTATCTTGGTTGACAGATTATCTCCAAAGGTGACTTTTCCATTTTCTTTCTTCGTTAACTTGAGAAATTTT
This sequence comes from Picea mariana, assembly GCA_032191745.1. Lineage (NCBI taxonomy): Eukaryota > Viridiplantae > Streptophyta > Pinopsida > Pinales > Pinaceae > Picea > Picea mariana. The sequence goes on along the minus strand of JASDQU010103222.1, from coordinate 655,730 downwards.
CTTTGATCTCCAATCATGTGTTTAGAACATCCATTGTGAATATACTATTGGCATCCTTTTTTTTTGGCATACAAGGCTACTTTACACTCTGTTTTCTCTCCTTGCTTTTTCTTCCATACTTTTTTTTATTGTTGGGAATATTTATCTATTTGACATACTTTGAAAATCTACATTCACTGGCTTCATGTCCATAGTTATTACATTTGAGGCATTCCATATTGTAATCTTGTAATGGAGAGAACAAATTATAGTTCCTTTTATCTGTATTGAACTTCTGACTTCTTTGGACATTTTTTGGATTGTGCCTTCTATAGGCTTTACATTGTATTGCTTTGTGTCCAAAATTATTGTAGGAATAGCAATATCCAAGGAAGATATATTGATATCTGTTAGAGGGATTTCTTTTGGTGATTGTATTCTTCTTGTCATCTTTTTCTTTAGTAGGGAGTGTTGATTTTTTATTATTTGGGACGGTATCCAATGGAATCATCCTTGCCTTATTATCTTCTCTTCTTAAGGGAATTTTAAGAACATTTGAATAATTGAATGGTCTTTTGACAAATCCTTGTGATGTAGAAGTTGAGTCTTGGGTGTATCCCAAACCGGTCTTATTTTTTGGTGACCTATGACTACTGATAATTTCATCCAATATCTTTGAACTATTTTCAAATTTTGATCCCTTCTTTTATTTCTCAAGTTTACCTTTTAACAGCTCAATCTTAGCTTCTAGCTTCTCACATACTTGTTCTCTATAATTCAGTTGTTTTAAAATGACTTCTTCAATTCTTTTAGCTTCTAGGAGTTGGGACTTCAAATCACTGATGATTTGTTCTGATTCTTTGATGGTTCTTGATGTATCTATTTATCTTGATTGATGTGATTCTTCAAACTCTTGAAGTTGTGCCCTCAGTAGCTTGTTCTTATTTTTATACTTTCTTAGTTCCTCCAGAGCACTAATAATTTCTGCTTCTAAGTCTACTTCTCCTTCAAATTTGGAGTTTTCTTCATCATCTACATCATTATTTTGAGTGTTCATTCCCATAAATAGAAGCTTTGAATCTTCATCTTCACTCATGTCTGAAGAGATGATATCTTCTTTGGAGTAGAAGTTTTTCTTTTTCTTATAAAATTTATTCTTGTATTGGTTTTTCTGGTTGTGGGCTTCTTCATCATTTTCCTCCTATTTGGGATAGGGACATTTGTTAGAAAAGTGTCCAATTCTGCCATAGTTGAAACATTTGAAGGGTAACTTTCCTTTTATATTTTCCAAATCCTTTATGGAGTTTCTTTATAAAGTTGTCCTCTTCTACATCTGATATGTCTGACTGATCTTCATTAGACATATGTTCATGTTTCTTCTTTGCTTTAGATGCCTTAAAGGTCATTTCTTCTTTTGATGATTTTTTCGTTCCCTATTCTCATCTCATATGCTGTAAGAATTCCATGGAGTTGATCTACTGTGAGTTGGTCAAGTTCTGGTCTATCTTCAATTGTGGAAATCTTGGCATTATACCTCATGGGCAATGACCTTAAGATATTTTGTACAATATCTTTGTATGAAAGTTCTTATCCTGTTGCTCTGATTAAGTTAACTATCTCATCTATCCTATGAAGGTATTCAACAATGTTCACTTCTTCTTTCATCTTCAAATTTTCAAACTGAGCTCTGCAGATTTGTAGTTTGGCCTCCTTGACTTTGCTATCTCCTTCATATATAACCTCCAGTTTGTCCCAGATATCTTTATCTGACTTACAATGCATTACCTTCACAAATATAGGATTTGTTAATCCTCCTAGAATGGAATTGATTTCTCTTGAGTTATCATTACAAATCTTCTTTCATGCAGTATCTATGGGTGGAGTAGTTGGTGTAGTGTAACCATCTACTACAGATTTCCAAACATCAAAACCAAGACCCAACATGTAGCTTTTAATTCTTATTCTCCAGATAGTATAACCACCTCCGTTAAACAATGGTGCTTTGTTGGAAGACATTCCCTCTTGCTGATCCATTTCTTTCAGTATCTACCTTCCAATTATTAGACTGTGCTGAAGGCACTTGCTCTGATACCAATTGTTGTAAATACTGAGAGCGGGGGGGAAGGGGTGAATCAATATTACCTTTTGAAACAATTAGTAATTAATTTTTCATTCTAATTATTATCACTATTGATCAATAATGGACTTTGTATTTAAACAATCAATTATATGAGTATATTTCAACAAGCATTACAAAGTTTATAAAGAATAATCTTGTGTTTGTTTAGTACACCAATCCTCTTTAGAGAACTGACTCTTGGAGACACAAATCCCCTTCTTCAGGGCTCCAACCCTAGGAAGCAAAAACTCCTTTGTTTTAGGGCACCAACCCTAGGAAGCACCAACTCCCTTGTTTTTATGGCACCAACCCTAGGAATCACCAACTCCCTTGTTTTAGGGCACCAATCCTAGGAAGCACCAACTCCCTTGTTTTCAGGGCACCAACCCTAGGAAGCACCAACTCCCTTCTTTTCTCACTTACTTTAATAAAGAATATGAATCTTTCCTTGCTCCTCCCTTCCACCCTCACTGCATAAATATCTTCAACTTTCCTTCTTGGACTCTGCTTCTGCTTTTGATCTTCTGATCTGGACTGCAGAGACGTTTTCTTCTCTACATTCTTTCTTGTTTATATAGTCTTCCAACTGGTGTGAGATTTGAAGCATTGTGTCCCTTTATTTGAAATTTGAAGCATTATGTCCCTTTATTTGAAATTTGAACCATTGCACCTCTTCATGTAAATGATAATATTTAACTTTAAATAATATCATTTTTCCTTTTTTATTTTTATTTTTTATTCATAATGCTCATGATTTAAATCTTCTTTAATCATGACTGTGTATCAGTTCATTAGTCTCCAGATCTTGAATTTGTAACAACCCTAGTTGAATATATGCTTAGGGATTATTAAGTAAAAATTTATTAGGTAATTAATTTTTCTAACATGTTATTAACTAAACAAAGATTGGTATAATGATATTAATTAAATATTTATTAGTTAATTAATGGTTATAATTTTGATTAATTAATTACCTATTACATTCAATGACATGGGTATTAAGTTTAAAAGGGTTAATAAATTTAATTGTTTAAATTAAAGGATTACATATACGGAGGGGATAAGGAGCATTAATAATCGGATAAGGAGCATTAATAATCAGATAAAACATTAATAATCGGATAAGGAGCATTAATAATCGGATAAGACAATGAATGTATGGATAAGGAAAGGGGGGAGGAGAAAAGGGTCGGTGAAGGAGGGATATGGGGGGAAGAGGCTTACAGAAGG